>JAVRFV010002213.1:482569-560071 GCA_032716605.1 Paralithodes platypus | reverse complement strand
CAAAATCGGTGTAAATGACATCCACGTTTTTTCTTTTCTTCTAGGCTTTAAGAATTTTGTCATAGTGTTCCAAAAGTTGTGAGAGACATGATCTTCCCGCTCTGAACCCATGTTGACCGGTGTTGTGTAGTTCATTTGTCTCCATGAATGTTGAAATTTTTCTTCGCAGGACTCGTTCGAAAACTTTAATGATGTGAGAGGTTAGAGCTACCGGGCGGTAGTTTTTTGGTAGTGCTTTACTCCCTCCTTTATGCAGTGGGGCAATTATTGGGTTTTCAAGCTATCTGGTATGTCACCAGTGTCTAGACTCCTTCTCCACATTATAGCCAGGGGTTTTGAGAGGTTTTCCTTACATTTCTTCATTAGGATCGAATTCCATGAGTCCGGGCCTGGTGCCGAGTGGGATGGCATGTTGGAAATGGCCTCTTCTATGTCTTTTTGGACCGAAATCAATATCCAGCATATGAGGGGTTTCCGTGGGGGAGGTTTCCATGAAAAATATATTTTGGTCTCTTGATGACTTTTGTTTCATCAGGCTCACTGAATGCCATTTCATACTGCCTGCTTAAGAGTTCGCTCATTTCCTTTTTGTCCCCTGTGAAAGAGCCGTCCCCTTTGCTCAGTGGGCCGATGTTTGATGTTGTTTTAGCCTTTTGTTTGGCGTATGAAAAGAAGTATTTGGAATTTTCCTTTATACCTGCAATAGCTTTCCTCTCCTCTTCCATATGTTGTAGTTCATATGATATTCTTAGCCTTTGTTCAATTTCCACAATTTCTCTATCTATTTCGGCCTTTTGCCTATCCTGTAGATTTTGATGTGTGCGTCTTTGTGCGAGTAATTTTCTTCTTCTGTACAGCCTCCTCCTTTCCCGATCTTGTTTGCTTCTTAGTTTTGTTTGTCTTGCAGGTATATGGTGGCTACAGATTTGGGTCATGGTTTCTGTTATTAAACTAGACATTCTGCTGGTGTCAGGTTATTCATTAAATCTTCCCAGTCTATTTCCTCCATTTCTTGATTTACCTCTTCCCACCTAATGTTTTTGTTATTGAAGTTAAATTTACTGAAGGGGCCGGTTTTTGTTCTCGATTCTGAGGTTGTCTGTACACTTTCTAAGGTTGTTTTGATCTCAATTAATTTATGATCTGAGTATGTTGTGTCCGATATGTTAATGCTGTGTACTAGAGAGTCGTTGTTAGTGAAGACCAGGTCTAAGATATTGTTTTCCCGTGTGGGTTCAGCAATATGTTGGGTAAGACTAAAAAATCGCAAAGTTCAAAAAGCTCTCTCGTATTTGCTTCTCCGGTGTTGTTTGCCACTAACTGGTTTTCTAGTTGTCTCCATTTAATGTTTGGTAGGTTAAAGTCTCCTAGCCATATAATATTTGGTGTTGGGTTCCCCAGGGTTTCCACTTCTGATTTTATTTTGTTGAGCTGGGTTTTGAATTCTTCTCGGGATGCGTCTGGAGGCCTGTATGTAACAATAACTGCTAAATTTAGGGATTCTATTTTAACTCCAAGTATTTCCACTACTTCATTACTGTTATTTAGGAATTCAGTACATATCAGTGAGTCATGGATGTACAAGGCTACACTCCATGTGATCTATGCGTTCTGTCCGCCCTATGTAGGTTGTAACCAGGAATCCATACCTCACTATCTTCCTGATCTTTAATGGGAGTTTCTGTGAGAGCCGCAAATATAGCGTTTCCTTCTTCTAGCAGGCCCCTAATAAATGGTACTTTGTTCGTGGTTCTATTTTTTAGGCCTTGGATATTTGCAAACAAGATTTGGGAGAGATTGTTTGGAGTACTATGTGTACCTAATAGTCTTCGGGAAGTATTTGCCCACGTAGCCCTAAATAGCCCATCCACCCACGTAGCCCTGAATAGCCCTGAATAGCCCATCCACCCATGTAGCCCTGAATAGCCCATGACCCTGAATAGCCCATCCACCCATGTAGCCCTGAATAGCCCATCCACCCACGTAGCCCTGAATAGCCCATCCACCCATGTAGCCCTGAATAGCCCATCCACCCATGTAGCCCTGAATAGCCCATCCACCCATGTAGCCCTGAATAGCCCCTCCACCCACGTAGCCCTGAATAGCCCATCCACCCACGTAGCCCTGAATAGCCCATCCACCCATGTAGCCCTGAATAGCCCATCCACCCATGTAGCCCTGAATAGCCCATCCACCCATGTAGCCCTGAATAGCCCATCCACCCATGTAGCCCTGAATAGCCCATCCACCCATGTAGCCCTGAATAGCCCATCCACCCATGTAGCCCTGAATAGCCCATCCACCCATGTAGCCCTAAATAGCCCATCCACCCACGTAGCCCTGAATAGCCCATCCACCCATGTAGCCCTGAATAGCCCATCCCCCCATGTAGCCCTGAATAGCCCATCCACCCATGTAGCCCTGAATAGCCCATCCACCCACGTAGCCCTGAATAGCCCATCCACCCATGTAGCCCTAAATAGCCCATCCACCCACGTAGCCCTGAATAGCCCATCCACCCACGTAGCCCTGAATAGCCCATCCACCCATGTAGCCCTGAATAGCCCATCCACCCACGTAGCCCTGAATAGCCCATCCACCCATGTAGCCCTGAATAGCCCATCCACCCATGTAGCCCTGAATAGCCCATCCACCCATGTAGCCCTGAATAGCCCATCCACCCACGTAGCCCTGAATAGCCCATCCACCCACATAGCCCTGAATAGCCCATCCACCATAGCCCTGAATAGCCCATCCACCCGTAGCCCTGAATAGCCCATCCATCCATGTAGCCCTGAATAGCCCATCCACCCATGTAGCCCTGAATAGCCCATCCACCCACGTAGCCCTAAATAGCCCATCCACCCATGTAGCCCTAAATAGCCCATCCACCCACGTAGCCCTGAATAGCCCATCCACCCACGTAGCCCTGAATAGCCCATCCACCCATGTAGCCCTAAATAGCCCATCCACCCACGTAGCCCTGAATAGCCCATCCACCCATGTAGCCCTGAATAGCCCATCCACCCACGTAGCCCTGAATAGCCCATCCACCCACGTAGCCCTGAATAGCCCATCCACCCACGTAGCCCTGAATAGCCCATCCACCCATGTAGCCCTGAATAGCCCATCCACCCATGTAGCCCTGAATAGCCCATCCACCCATGTAGCCCTGAATAGCCCATCCACCCATGTAGCCCTGAATAGCCCATCCACCCACGTAGCCCTGAATAGCCCATCCACCCATGTAGCCCTAAATAGCCCATCCACCCACGTAGCCCTGAATAGCCCATCCACCCACGTAGCCCTGAATAGCCCATCCACCCACGTAGCCCTGAATAGCCCATCCACCCATGCCCCGAATGGCCCATCCACCCATGTAGCCCTAAATATTAAATAGCACTGTATGAATATTCCCATATTCAAATATGCTACAGGGGGCCAATGCCTCATTGCCTAGTGAGTTCATTGCTCATATGTGGCGCTCTGAGAGTGAGGGTCCGAGTCTAGGAGGTGAGACAGTGAAGTACTGGAGTGAGGCAGTTTCAGAGATGGGGCTGCTTCGAGCCGTGAGTGAGCAACTACGCCCCATGCATCCTGTGAAGGCAAGATAGCAGGGGCTGGTTGCAGCTAAAAGTGCTTCACATGTCTCACTCCCTAGACTGGAACGAGACCTCACGGGCTTCGCCATTCAATGTACGGTTGAATGTACAGGCTCTTGGCTTATGCCCGAGAGGGAGTAGTTAGAATATAGAAAAAAGAAAGAAAACGAAAATACAGACACACATACACACACACACACACACACAGGGTTCAATCCCCGGCCGGGCGGAGACAAATTGGGCTTGTCTCCTTTCATGTGTTAGCCTCAGTTCACCTAGCTGTAAATAGGTACCTGGAATAAGTGGACGACGTTGTGACGTCCCATCTGGGGTTGGCAAAATTGGTACAAGGCGAGATGGGTATCATATGGTTCACCTAAGCTGATGGCTACCTAAGCCTTCGGGCGAGACGGTACCGTCTATAGTGAGAATGGTACCATACAGATCCACCCTAAGCCTTCGTTTCCGATGTCGCCAATTGGCTAAAATACAGACTACACACACATCCACAGCCATTCCAACAGTACATAAAACACTTAACATGCATTTCACGCAATACATTCCCAGTTAAGGAGGCGCGATAATAATGAGCTTAGCTCGCATTGCGTGGATTCCCCTTGACGAACAAGTAGCTGAGTTACACACACACGCACGCACACGCACACAAGAGGCAAGACCACACACACCTACACACACACACACACACCAACAGGCATGATTTCATAAGGTAATTTCCAGTAGTGTCAGAGAAGAATGGTCCTGGTGAACATAACACTGCAGTCTTAATACATGACGTTCAGGTTCAGGCTGGTACGGGAGCCAGAGAACGTATTAACAACAATAACTCGACATCTTCTAAAGTATTAACCCACTCTTAATACATGACGTTCAGGCTGGTACGGGAGCCAGAGAACGTATTAACAACAATAACTCAACATCTTCTAAAGTATTAACCCACTCTTAATACATGACGTTCAGGCTGGTACGGGAGCCAGAGAACGTATTAACAACAGTAACTCGACATCTTCTAAAGTATTAACCCACTCTTAATACATGACGTTCAGGCTGGTACGGGAGCCAGAGAACGTATTAACAACAGTAACTCGACATCTTCTAAAGTATTAACCCACTCTTAATACATGACGTTCAGGCTGGTACGGGAGCCAGAGAACGTATTAACAACAGTAACTCGACATCTTCTAAAGTATTAACCCACTCTTTTCTTTTCTTTTGTTCTATGTGGATGAGGGAGACAAAAGGCAAAACTGCCTGTGAGTTAAAAGAGTGACAGGGCCAAAATCAAGGAACGTTCGAGCCAAAATGTCCAGACACACGGAGTTTGAAACAATTTAAGTCATAGGATGAGGGAAAGATGGATTCAGGGAGTTCCAGAGCTGAGCTGCTGAATAGAAGATAGATTGGGAGTATCGTTTCACTATGGAGTTGGAGAGTTGCACATAGTAAGGGTGGGATTGTGTTGCAAGACGCGTACTACGTAACCTACATAGAGGAGGTGGTATACACTGAGAGAGCTCTGAGGAACACTGATTATTGTAGTATCCATAGAATAGCGAGAGAGATGCAACATGCGGCGAAAAGAGAGAGACTGCAGAGTTGGTGAGTAGAAGAAGGTAAAAGAGAAAGAGGGCCTCGTATATAAAGTGAAGGTAAACTGACCAGAGCTGTTAAGGGATCCGGAGATAGTTGGATTAGTGGGCGGGTCGGGTATAAAGGGCTTTCAGGATAAGGAAATTAAAATAATGATATGTTATCATATATTATCACCAACCCACCAATTGCAAATACACCTAATTAATATAAATCAATAATAATAAAAAAAAAAAAAAAAGCAACGGCGATACTGTAAATTTACTTAACTTCTAAGAAGCGGGTACTGTACTGTACAAAGATAATATGATAGGACCGATTCACTGTGGTAATAATGTTCAAATTGTTCACTATACCAGATATTGGATCTTCTCTTGTAACTGTGTTGGTGGTGTAATGGTTTAGGTGCTTATGTTCTGGGTGTTGTGTCCAGAGTTGGAATCCCGGGAGGATCATATGCTTTCATTAATTAATTCCAGTACATTGGGGTTTGTAATGGAGGATTAATGTTAAGAACGGGGTGTTCCTTAATCAATAAACAAATAGTATGGTATTATTGTTGCATAGAAAATGCAACCGAGTCTATCCAGTACCCCTGTCGACTAAAGCTAAGCTAAGTTGAAGCCTTTAGGTAGGTTGTTGTTGTTCCCCAAGCTGCCTGGCCGAACAGCCCCAAGGCCCCGAGTAAGGCCAAGGCCATAAACGAGCGCCCCCACAGAGGTAGGTAGGTAGTATCGTGTACATTGCCCCAACACTTCCATATACCCTAATGGTACGAGCACCTCTAGATCTTTTTCCGTTACCTCTGAATGCTTCCCAAAACTCGATGCAATCACCTGGAAAAAAGAAAATAAAGCGATAATCGGAGCAGACTGCGTTATTACACTCTGATTATCCGCGACAGATACTTGTCATCCATTAACAACCTACATTATCATCGTATTTCTGTTTAATATCGATGTTTATGGTTCCAACTTCCTTATATAGCCTGAAACTCGCAAGTGGTCAATTAAGGGGAGATATCCACTTGAGGGATTTTTTTCTGGACCCCTTTCTCCCTCATGTTTAGCCCCATTGCTTTTGATATTTTAAGACATTCGCACTATAATTAAGAACTTTCGCCCCATTTCTGTCAATTTTAAGACCTTTCATGCAATTTAGGTGTATGTTTTCCTGGCGAGCGATAGCGAGCCTGTAATTTAAGAGGAACCAGCCTTTGGCCGGGACATTTTTCTACCGAAAATGTACACATTTTGAAAGGGGGCCTAGGGGGTGTAATTTTAAGCTTGATGGAGGTCTAGGGAACTAACTAAAAAACCCCCAGCAGAGAATATTACAGTTCCAATACCTAAGTCAATTGCTTAAGGGGGGGGACCTGTTTTGGTTCTGTCCTGCCCTATCTTTCTCTGGTTTGTACCATTTGGCCCCATTCAGCCTACTGTTTTAAGACGTTTATCACGATCTAGGTGTCGATTTCCTTCTGTTGAGCGGTAGCGAGCCAGTATATTTTTATTTTGTTAGACAGCACGCTAAATTTGTACATTTCGATAGAGAAATTTCTCAAAAGCCGATTTCTTCATATAATGCTGGCTCGCTAGCGCTCGCCAGGAAAAAATCGACACCTACTGTAGATGGGGATAAACGTCTTAAAATAGTTGGCTGAATGGGGCCGAATGGATACAAGCCAGAAAAAAAGAGGAAAGAACAGAAATAACCAAAAAAAGCATGTTTAAGATAAAATAATGCCTTAAAGATCGATAGACTCAGGGTGGAGGTACTGTCACCAGCACCAAGGACACCAGGACATAAAATACACAGGGTTTAAAGGAGGGTCACCGGGTTTTTTTTATCTGTCTCTCCTTTTCCTGGCTTATCCATTCGGCCACATTCCGCCTAAGTTTTAAGACGTTTGTCCCCATCCAGGTGTCGATGGCGAGCGATAGCCAGCCAGCAATGTATGGAGATCCGGGGGAGCCTTTTCTATCGAAAATTACAAATTTAACTTGTCAAAACTAAAATATATATGCTGGCTCGCTACCGCTCGCCAGGAAAATCTTGACAACCTCATGGGATACACGTCTTAAAACAGTAGGGGGGGCCGAATGGTACACAGAAAAGAAGAGAAACAACAAGGCGAGGTGGGCTCCCTTATAATAAACAATAGCAAGATAACTAAATATAAACCACTACACAGCCACCAGTGTGGAGAGGGGGGTATAAACCACTACACAGCCACCAGGGTGGAGAGGGAGGGGGGGGATAAACCACTACACAGCCACCACGGTGGAAGGGGGGGGGGATAACCACTAAACAGCCACCAGGGGGAGGGGGGGGGGGATAAACCACTACACAGCCACCAGGGTGGAGAGGGGGGGGGGGATAAACCACTACACAGCCACCAAGGTGGAGAGGAGGGATAACCACTACACAGCCACCAGGGTGGAGAGGGGGGCGGGGGGATAAACCACTACACAGCCACCAGGGTGGAGGGGGATAAACCACTACACAGCCACCAGGGTGGAGGGGGATAAACCACTACACAGCCACCAGGGTGGAGGGGGGAGGATAAACCACTACACAGCCACCAGGGTGGAGGGGGGATAAACCACTACACAGCCACCAGGGTGGAGGGGGAGGGGGGATAAACCACTACACAGCCCCCAGGGTGGGGGGGGGGGGAGGGGCATAAACCACTACACAGCCCCCAGGGTGGAGGGGGGAGGGGGATAAACCACTACACAGCCACCAGGGTGGAGGGGGAGGGATAAACCACTACACAGCCACCAGGGTGGAGGGGGGGGGGGGAAAACCACTACACCGCCACCAGGGTGGAGGGGGGGGGGGAAAAACCCACTACACAGCCACCAGGGTGGAGGGGGAGGGATAAACCACTACACAGCCACCAGGGGGGGGGGGGGGGGGGAGATAAACCACTACACAGCCACCAGGGTGGAGGGGGGGGGGGGATAAACCACTACACAGCCACCAGGGTGGAGGGGGGGGGGGGATAAACCACTACACAGCCACCAGGGTGGAGGGGGGGGGGGGGGATAAACCACTACACAGCCACCAGGGTGGAGGGGGGGGATAAACCACTACACAGCCACCAGGGTGGAGGGGGAGGGGGGGATAAACCACTACACAGCCACCAGGGTGGAGGGGGGGTAAACCACTACACAGCCACCAGGGTGGAGGGGGGGGTGGATAAACCACTACACAGCCACCAGGGTGGAGGGGGGGGGGGGATAAACCACTACACAGCCACCAGGGTGGAGGGGGGGGGATAAACCACTACACAGCCACCAGGGTGGAGGGGATAAACCACTACACAGCCACCAGGGTGGAGGGGGGGGGGGGGATAAACCACTACACAGCCACCCGGGTGGAGAGGGGGGGGGGGGGATAAACCCCTACAACAGCCACCAGGGTGGAGGGGGGGGGGGGGGATAAACCACTACACAGCCCACCAGGGTGGAGGGGGGGGGGGGGTTAAACCACTACACAGCCACCAGGGTGGAGGGGGGGGGGGGAAAAACCCACTACACGGCCCCCGGGGTGGAGGGGGGGGGGGGGGATAAACCACTACACAGCCACCAGGGTGGAGGGGATAAACCACTACACAGCCACCAGGGTGGAGGGGGGGGGGGATAAACCACTACACAGCCACCAGGGTGGAGGGGGGGGGGATAAACCACTACACAGCCACCAGGGTGGAGGGAGGGGGGATAAACCACTACACAGCCACCAGGGTGGAGGGGGGGCGGGATAGACCACTACACAGTCACCAGGGTGGACGATAAACCACTACACAGCCACCAGGGTGGAGGGGATAAACCACTACACAGCCACCAGGGTGGAGGGGATAAACCACTACACAGCCACCAGGGTGGAGGGGGGGAGGATAAACCCACCAGCCACCAGGTGGAGGGGGGGGGGAGGATAAACCACTACACAGCCACCAGGGTGGAGAGGGGGGGATAACCACTACACAGCCACCAGGGTGGAGAAGGGGGGGGGATAAACCACTACACAGCCACCAGGGTGACACTACACAGATCACCAGGGTGGAGGGAGGGGGGGGGGGGGGAAAAACCACTCCACAGCCACCAGGGTGGAGGGGGGGGGGGGATAAACCACTACACAGCCACCAGGGTGGAAGGGGGGGGGGGATAAACCACTACACAGCCACCAGGGTGGAAGGGGGGGGGGGGAGAAACCACTACACAAGCACCAGGGTGGAAGGGGGGGGGGATAAACCACTACACAGCCCCCAGGGGGGGGGGGGGGGGGGATAAACCACTACACAGCCACCAGGGTGGAGGGGGGGGGGGGTAAACCACTACACAGCCACCAGGGGGGAGGGGGGGGGGGGGAAAACCACTACACAGCCACCAGGGTGGAAGGGGGGGGGGGGGATAAACCAAAATTGTAATATACTGTAGATGAGTGTGTGTGTGTGTGTGTGTGTTTTGTGTGTGTGTTTTGTGTATGTATGTGTGTGGGGGGTATGTGGGGATGTGGAGATGTGTTTGTGTGTGTTTGTGTATATTATGTGTGTGTGTATGTTTATGTGTATATATATGTGTATATATATGTGTGTAGGTGTGTATGTGTGTATGTGTGTGTATGTGCGTGTTTTAGGTATGTGTGTGTGTGTATTTTGTGTGTGTTTTGTATGTGTTATTATGTGTGTGTGTATGTGTGTTTTGTGTATGTGTATGTGTATTGTGTATGTGTTTTGTGTATTATGTGTATGTGTGTTTGTGTTATGTGTTTTGTTATGTGTATATGTTTATGTGTTATTGTGTGTGTTATGTGTATGTGTTTGTGTGTGTGTTTATGTGACTATGTATATGTGTATGTGTATTATGTGTATATTATTGTTATGATGTTATATTTATCGTTGTGTTATATTATTGTTATTATTATTGTTATTGTTATTGTTATAATTATTATTATTATTATTATAGTTTCCTCTCTAGGCCTCCATCAAGCTTAAAAAACACCCGCCCAAGATCCTCCTTCAAGATAAATTAGGACATTTTTCGATAGATAAATGTCCCGGCCGAAGGCCGACTCCTCTTAAATTAAAGGCTCTGTATCGCTCGCCAGGAAAAAATCGACACCTAAATGACAAAGTCTTAAGGGGAGGTTTATAGGGTGTTTCCTAGACCTCCATCAAGCTTGAAATTACACCCCCTTGACCCTCTTTCAAGATAAATTTGTACATTTTTCGGTAGAAAAATGTCCCGGCCGAAGGCCGAATCCTCTTAAATTACAGGCTCGCTATCGCTCGCCAGGAAAAAATCGTCACCTGAATGGCACGAAAGGTCTTAAAATGGAGTGAAAGTTCTTAAAATCGCCAAACTAATGGGGCGAACGTTTTATATTATCAAAAGCAATGGGGCTAAACATGAGGGAGAAAGGGGTCAAGAAAACAATCCTCCAGGTGGAAATCTCCCCTTAATACTGACAAAGAAATGGGGCGAAAGGTTGTAAAATCGCCAAACTAATGGGGCCAAACGTCATATCTGAAAACTAATGGGGCTAAACACGAGGAAGAAGGGGGACCAGCAAAACGGCCCATGTCCCCTTAATAAGTGAAGATAATAGTGTTAAGGGGAGATGTCCACTTGAAGGATTTTTTTTCTTGACTCCTTTCTCCCTCATGTTTAGCCCCATTGTTGTTCTAATTTTAAGACGTTTGCCCCATTATTTTGACGATTTTAAGAACTTTCAACCCATTTCTATCAATTTTAAGACCTTTCGTGCCATTTAAGTGTCGATTTTATCCTGGCGAGCGATAGCGAGCCTGTAATTTAATAGGAACCGGCTTTCAGCTGGGACATTTTTCTACCGAAAAATGTACAAATTTATCTTGAAAGGGGCTCAACGGGGTGTAATCTTAAGCTTGATGGATATCTAGGGACCAAACTAAAAACCTCCCCTAAATGGGTGTTTATGGAGAAAAAAAAAAACTCTCCTAATAAATATAAGTTATTCATCCAACAACCGAATATTGAATAACTGCAACGAAGTAAAGATTGCAATGTTAAACAACCAAATAATGAAATAATTAAATACTAAAATACATGTTCAATTCAATGTCAAATTGGTTGTTCTACAGAGGAAACACAAATATTGTTTTACGATATAAATTAACACTTGCAAGGATTATTTATAAGAGTTTCTTCGTTAAACCTCCATCAAGCTTAGAAAAACACCCCTAGACCCCCTTTCAAGATCAATTTGTACATTTTTTGGTTGAAAAATGGCCGGTTCCTTCTAAAATTAGAGGCTCGCTATCGGTCGCCAGGAAAAAAATCGACACCTAAAGGGCACGAAAGGTCTTAATCTTGACAACAAAAAATGAGGCTAAACGTCTCAAACTAACGGAACCAACGTCTTAAAACCTGGAAACTAATATGGTAAACACGAGGGAGAAGGGGGTCCATAAAAAGCCAGTACTACCCCCTTCCTCCCCCCCCCATCGGAAAAAAAAAGTCAATTTCACAGACACAGTTTTTGCTCGACCCAAAGTTTGTAAAGAGCTTCTTGTTGTGCCCCGTCCGTCCGAATGTTGGCCCGCTCCTCCCTCACTCTTCCTGGACAGTTGGCTCCCACCATGACAATATTTATACTTTAAGGGGCAGCCCCTTTAATTTTGATATTTGAAGACATTCAGCCCCTTAGTTTGGCGATTTAAACCCCTTTCGCCCCATTTTGTTGTTAATTTTAAGACCTTTCGTGCAATGTAGGTGTTGATCTTTTCCTGGCGAGCGATAGCGAGCCTGTAATTTTAAGAGGAATCGGCCTTCGGCCGGGACATTTTTCTACCGAAAAATGTACAAATTTATCTTAAAAGGGGGTCCAGGGGGTGTTTTTCTAAGCTTGATGGAGGTCTAGCGAGGAAACTAAATGACATAATAGACCAAAAAACAGCAATTACCCCTTCACAGACACAGTTTTTGCTCGACCCAAATTTTGTGAAGAGCCTCTTGTGCCCCGTCCGAATGTTGCCTCTCCTCCCTCACTCTTCCTAGATACCTTTACCTTATGATACCTTATGATGTGTTCGCCACTCTTCTAGCGGCACCAAGGAGCGCGACGCCCCTCGTTATGGGTGGTTGATTTGGTGCAGTAGACTGTTTGAAGCGACAGCTCGCTCCCTTGCGAATTTGTACATTTTTCGGTAGAGAGTTGACTCCCACCAGAACAACATTTATACTAACAGAAAACTGGTATCTTGGCTCTAGCAACTCTTTTATCTCAAACACAGTGCCTCAGCTTCATCTCATCTACTAGGCTTTATATTGATATTAACCCCTTCCGTTTTTATATCGAAAAATGTAAACATTTTGCCAGCTGTCTAACTCCTTATCGAAAATATGGTGGCTTGTTATCACTCGCCCGAAATAAATCGACACCTGGATGGGGATGAACGTCGTAAAACAGTAGGCCGAATGGGGCCGAATGGATACAACCAAGAGAAAAAAAGCAGGTGACCCCCCATAATATAAGTCAACTAGCCAGCGGCATAATATTCTCCTATACCTCCACACACTCAGACTATTGTCATCAGGCGCTAGCATATATATATACTGTATATATATATATATATATATATATATATATATATATATATATATATATATATATATATATATATATATATGTGTGTGTGTGTGTGTGTGTGTGTGTAAGATGCTAATCATATAAATCTGCCCCTTTATAATATAAGCAAAGATAATATTATAGTTGTTTGTATTAATATTGTTGGGCTTGATAAATGTACACCAATATTTGTCCTCATTAAACCCCACTTCCATATTTGTCCTCATTAAACCCCACTTCCATATTTGTCCTCATTTAACCCCACTTCCATATTTGTCCTCATTAAACCCCACTTCCATATTTGTCCTCATTAAACCCCACTTCCATATTTGTCTTAAAGGTTCAGGAGTAATTTATCGAGAGGTCTTCCCTAAGTGGTTAAGGCCCCATTAATTGCTCTTTCCATTCACATATGCATAGCCTACGTGAGTTGCAGTTGGGATGTGTGTACATGCTTAGATTGATATGCAGGATTCCAAGTTGCATAATAAATCGTAGGCAGTGTCCACCAACCTTTAACTGTCTTCGTGGTGCGATGTATAAGGTGTTGATTTTCGGTGTGAGCATCCTGGGTTCGAGTCCACGGACTGCCACATGTGTTTGTAAATTTCATTAATGTATTTTAGGAGTATGGTTGGTTGTTGGAAGGAACATAATAAATGTATTACTGTTAAGGGGGCCCACCTCGCTTGTTTTATCTTTCTCTCCCTCTCTCCTTGGCTTGTATCCATTCCAACACATTCACCCTACTGTTTTAAGACGCATACCCCCATCCAGGTGTCAATATTTTCCTGGCGAGCGGTAGCGAGCCAGCATATATATATATATATATATATTTTTTTTTTACAGTAAGCTAAATTTGTACATATTTCGATAGAAAAATTTCTCCGGCGAAGCCGGATTTCTCCATACAAATCTGGCTCGCTATCGCTCGCCAGGAATAAATCGACACCTGGATGGGGATAAACGTCTTAAAACAGTAGGCTGAATGGGGCCGAATGGATACAAGCCAGAGAAAGAGAGAAAAGGGGAGAAAGATAAAAAAAGCAGATGACCCCCCCTTAAGGCTAAATAAACTTTTATTAATATGATAGTTTATCCTAGCACCACAGCAGCAGTAGCAGTAGTAATCTCTCAGGTGAAACATGCAGATTAGGTCGTATGCAAATGTTGGCAGTCTTGCAAATATTAGGAGGCGGATACCGGGATGCAGCGCTCGCCAGGGAAGTTACATAAACAAGTTGAGAATCACGACGCTCTGGGCTCGCAGGACAAACGGAGAGAGAGAGAGAGGTAGGTGTGTGTGTGTGTGTGTGTGTGTGTGTGTGTGTGTGTGTGTGTGTGTGTGTGTGTGTGTGTGTGTGTGTGCTCGCAGGACAGACGGAGTTGTGTATGTATGTGTGGTGTGTGTGGGTTGGCTCGCAGGACAGACGGAGTTGTGTGTGTGGGTGTGGGTGTGTGTGTATGTATGTGTGGTGTGTGTGGGTTGGCTCGCAGGACAGACGGAGATGTGTGTGGGTGTGTGTGTATGTGTGGTGTGTGTGGGTTGGCTCGCAGGACAGACGGAGTTGTGGGGGTGTGCGTGTATGTATGTGTGGTGTGTGTGGGTTGGGTCGCAGGACAGACGGAGTTGTGTGTGTGTGTGTGTTTATATGTGTGTATTATGTGTGTTGGGTCGCAGGACAGACGGAGTTGTGTGTGTGTGTGTGTTTATATGTGTGTATTATGTGTGTTGGGTCGCAGGACAGACGGAGTTGTGTGTGTGTATGTGTTTATAATATTATGTGTGTATTATGTGTGTTGGGTCGCAGGACAGACGGAGTTGTGTGTGTGTGTGTGTGTGTGTGTGTGTGTGTGTGTGTGTGTGTGTGTGTGTGTGTGTGTGTGTGTGTGTGTGTGTGTGTGTGTGTGTGTGTGTTGGGTCGCAGGACAGACGGAGTTGTGTGTGTGTGTGTATGTGTTTATATGTGTGTTATATGTGTGTATTATGTGTGTTGGGTCGCAGGACAGACGGAGTTGTGTGTGTGTGTGTGTGTGTGTGTGTGTGTGTGTGTGTGTGTGTGTGTGTGTGTGTGTGTGTGTTTATATGTGTGTATTATGTGTGTTGGGTCGCAGGACAGACGGAGTTGTGTGTATATATATACAGTATGTGTGTATGTGTACGGCTATATTCATCCGATCTAACTGTTGAGGTAATCTAACCCGTGACCTGAGCTGAGCTGCCTGTGGTGTGACCTGACCCGACTCTCTGGATGGACGGGTGATATACAAGTTAAATTAGTTAGGGAAAGAGTGAGGGCCCGGCCTCTTAACTAAACGACCCTATCAACAGCCTCAACCAGCGCACTCGCTCGCTTGCTCGCGCGCTCTCGCTCTCTCTCTCACTCACACACACACACACACACACACACACACACACACACACACACACATACATACACACAAACTTTCCCTCTGACACACACCAACAACACCACCACCACCACCACCTCCTCCACTACCTCCTCCTTTTATTTATTAGCACACGTGAATTTGCTATATATAATATAGAACATCTATATATATATATATATATATATATATATAATAACACGTGGATGCATAATATCATGTAACATCCGTAAATAAGTAGTATACAACCATAATAGTGTATCTTTCAAAAAAAAATCCACTGTACAAAGTCATAACTTCAATAATAATGAAACGCCGCTATGAGTGGTGATACAACATGTGCGGCATGGCGTGTGTGACAGGAGGATCATTTCGGGGACTGGCTCATGTGTTTAAACTCCTCGGGTAGCCTAATATCCTTCAATAAAACGCTAATGCAACCAACCTTAAATGCCACCGCTGCTCCGTCCGTCCGTCGGTATTTCAGGGATAGTAGAAGCACTCGCGCACGCAAAGTATACGAACACAAAGCATACAAACTCAACGCGCCTTCCCACCCTCACGGCGAGAAAGGAAAGGAGAGACGGAGAGTCAGAGTGTAGGGGCGAGACGAGAAGCCAAGGTCAATAATACGTTAACATTTATTACTCAACCATCTTGCTAATTTCCATTTAAACACCACAAACCACAAACGTATATTTCTCTCATATACACAAAACGCCGCGTATAACACTAATACGGGCATCAATCGAGCAGTAATTAATATTATAAAAGAACGTGAAGGACCGTGCTAATGTCAAGATTGTGCCGTGAGTCTACCAAGCAAGACCCCCATGCCGACAGGGGCCAATATCCATACATTAAACACGTCTTATGACCCGTAGTGTAGCATGCGGTCCTAAGCGTCATGATTACGTTGAGGGAATACACTTTTTACCTGAATTGAATGTTTGTAAATATTATTGATAGGTATTAAGGGAAGCGCAGGTTATCGTGCATCTGACATTTCTCGTATTCGTCTCTCGTATTCCTTGGTTCCTCCTCCTTCACACTCTTCCTCCCTCCCACTCTTCCTTCTCACTCCCCTCTCTTCTCCTCTCTTCTCTATTCTATAAATTTATTTAAGTGATTTCCATGCCCCGGCAAAAATATTTACTTTCAACTGATCTCATGTAGCAGATTGCCAGAGGGATCGGAGGGTAGGAGAAAGCCTTAATCATTGCTATCCTCTCCTTTCACTTTTCCGTATTCTTAGGGTTACATTCTCTAATTTAGGATTAAGTCCTGCCCATCTCAATATCGAAATATCTGTATGGCCAGTGTATATAATGTTCCTCTTCTCTTCCTCCTCTTCCTTCTTCCTCCTCCCCTCCTTTCCTCTTCCTCCTCCTTTTCCTTTCCTCTTCCTCCTCCCGCTCCTCTTCTCTTCCTCCTCCCTTCCTTTCCTCTTCCTCCTCCCGCTCCTCTTCTCTTCCTCCTCTTACGCCGCCTCCTCCCCAACGCAGCCACAAAAATGATACCTAGATTGCGAAAACAAAACAAAAAAATACGAGGAACATCTAAAAGAACTAAATTTGTTTAGCCTAACCAAACGCAGATTGAGAAGTGATCTAATAGAGTTTGTCAAGATTGTTAAGGGATTCAGCAACCTACAGTAAATGTAAGTGATTACTTCACAATCAACCGATCAAACTTCAGTAGAAACAATGATTGTAAGATTATAGCAAAACACTTCCCACGCCAGCGTTAGCTGGAGGGAGTGGTGGGTGGGGAAGAGCCTTCTGCTTTACTATCCTTATTTATGTTTTACCTAGTGTTAGTAGCTTAGCAGTGTAGATGTCCAAACTGCCCCGTAAGGACCAATAGGTCTGTTGCAGTTTGTAATTCCTTTGTATTCCTCCTCCTCCTCCTCCTCCTCCTCCTCCTCCTCTCCTCTACTCTCTACTCTCTCCTCTACTCTCTACTCTCCTCCACACACACCCATGGTAAATAGACTAATACCAAGCCCACACCCTCCTCCTCCTTCTTCTCCTCCCCCCCCCCCCCCCCCCCCCTTCCCTCTCTCCCATAACCTCACACCCTGCATAGGGTAAAAGACTGTTTTATCACCTTTGCCCTTTTGAGACGTGTAATTATGTATTCCCATGTATTTATGCTTTCTCAATAAAGAATCAATCAATCAATCACACCCTGCTAAATATTATATTACTATGGGCATGTAAACTTCTCCACTGGTCATATTAAGGGGGGTGAACTGTCTTTTTTGTATTTCTCTCTTTTCTCTCTTTCCCTTGCTTGTATCCATTCGGCCCCATTCAGCCA
The DNA here is from genome assembly GCA_032716605.1 of Paralithodes platypus. NCBI lineage: Eukaryota > Metazoa > Arthropoda > Malacostraca > Decapoda > Lithodidae > Paralithodes > Paralithodes platypus. Next base: position 542,534 of record JAVRFV010002213.1, on the reverse strand, counting down.
ACTATTTAAAGACGTTTATCCCCATCTAGGTGTCGATTTCTTCCTGGCGAGCGATAGCGAGCCAGCATTATATGAAGAAATCCGGCTTCGCCAGAGACATTTTTCTATCGAAAAATTTACAAATTTAGCCTGCTGTCTAACAAAACTAAAAAATATGCTGGCTCGCTACCGCTCAACAGTAAAAAATTGACACCTGGATGGGGATAAACGTCTTAAAACAGTAGGCTGAATGGGGCCATATACATATATATGTTTTCATTAATTTCATTGGAGGTGTTTGGTGTTGTGGTGACATTAATAACAAAATAGTCATCAACAAAATTCTAACAACATTTTACACTGGTATCGGAACCTAGACTGATGATTGATGAATATAGGTAATCGAGAGATTATATAGGTTGACCTCATAAGCTGCCAGACCAGTTTTACGGATAAATGATGAGGGAAAAAGCGCTCGTGTGATACCGGCATAATATGTAGTTTGATCAGCACCCTGCATAATGTGTTCATCTGGTATATAAATGGATATCAAATCGTAGTCATGTCCCAGCTGTCATTATGTTTGGCTTGCTCTGTGCTGTATTAATGTCTGTCAGATGTTGAATAGGGCGGGTGGGTGTAGGAACATGTTTGTATACTTCACTCGATATGAAGCTTTGATATTGCTGATGCCAATTATTGATACAAATATACTTGGTGCCGAGACATGACTTATTAGCGCGACTGTACTTAAGGGGAGATATCCACTCGAGGGATTTTTTCTGGACCCCTTTCTCCCTCATGTTTACCCCATTGCTTTTGAGATTTTAAGACCTTCGCCCTAGTAGTTTGGATATTTTAAGACATTTTGCCACATTTCTGTCAATTTTAAGACCTTTCGTGCCGTTAAGGTGTCGATTTTTCCTGGCGAGCGATAGCGAGCCTGTAATTTAAGAGCAACCGGCCTCCGGCCGGGACATTTTTCTACCGAAAAATGTACAAATTTATCTTGAAAGGGGGTGTAGGGGGTGTAATTTTAAGCTTGATGGAGGTCTAGGGAACAAACTAAATACCTCCCCTTAACCTTTGGACCCTTCTATACCGCGACTTCCTTCACACTTTATTTGACCTAGTATTAGACGGTTTTATTCAGCTTAGGAAGACGTCCTAGTATTACAAAGCTACCGACTATCTCAGTTAATCCTTTAAGCTATCATATATTCCTAAGCTACCAGACTATCTCAGTTAATCCTTTAAGCTATCATATATCCTTCCTAAGCTACCAGACTATCTCAGTTAATCCTTTAAGCTATCATATATCCTTCCTAAGCTACCAGACTATCTCAGTTAATCCTTTAAGCTATCATATATCCTTCCTAAGCTACCAGACTATCTCAGTTAATCCTTTAAGCTATCATATATCCTTCCTAAGCTACCAGACTATCTCAGTTAATCCTTTAAGCTATCATATATCCTTCCTAAGCTACCAGACTATCTCAGTTAATCCTTTAAGCTATCATATACCCTTCCTAAGCTACCAGACTATCTCAGTTAATCCTTTAAGCTATCATATATCCTTCCTAAGCTACCAGACTATCTCAGTTAATCCTTTAAGCTATCATATATCCTTCCTAAGCTACCAGACTATCTCAGTTAATCCTTTAAGCTATCATATATCCTTCCTAAGCTACCAGACTATCTCAGTTAATCCTTTAAGCTATCATATATCCTTCCTAAGCTACCAGACTATCTCAGTTAATCCTTTAAGCTATCATATATCCTTCCTAAGCTACCAGACTATCTCAGTTAATCCTTTAAGCTATCATATATCCTTCCTAAGCTACCAGACTATCTCAGTTAATCCTTTAAGCTATCATATATCCTTCCTAAGCTACCAGACTATCTCAGTTAATCCTTTAAGCTATCATATATCCTTCCTAAGCTACCAGACTATCTCAGTTAATCCTTTAAGCTATCATATATCCTTCCTAAGCTACCAGACTATCTCAGTTAATCCTTTAAGCTATCATATATCCTTCCTAAGCTACATAATATCGTCTAAATGTAGCTGAGATGAAATACAAAACACGTCACCAGTACAGGGTTAAGGGCAGGTGCATAGTATCTCTCCTACTCCTCCACCAATCTTAAAATTTCACCCCCTTGACCCCCTTTCAAGATAAATTTGTACATTTTTCGGTAGAAAAATGTCCCGGCCAAAGGCCGATTACTCTTAAATTACAGACTCGCTATCGCTCGCCAGGATAAAACGACACCTAAATGGCACGAAAGGTCTTAAAATTGATAGAATGGGGCGGAAATTCTTAAAAATCACCAAACTAATGGGGCAAACGTCTTAAAATCTCGAAAGCAATGGGGCTAGACATGAGGGAGAAAGGGGTCAAGAAAAAAAGTCCCTCAAGTGGAAATCTCCCCTTAACTGTCTTGATGGTGTACTGGCTTCAGTGTTTAAGATCTGTATGTGGTGACCCAGGTTCGAATCCCGGTAGGAACGCATGCTTTCATAAATTTAATTGGGAAGTGTTTGGTGTTGGGAGTGAAATAAATAAATTATATTATTATATAAGTTAATACATGGATAAAATACCCGGTGAGAGTGAGAGTGAGAGAGAGAGAGAGAGTGTTTGGTGTTGGGAGTGAAATAAATAAATTATATTATTATATAAGTTAATACATGGATAAAATACCCGGAGAGAGAGGGAGAGGGAGAGGGAGAGAGAGAGGGAGAGAGAGGGAGAGAGAGAGGGAGAGGAGAGGAGAGAGAGAGAGAGGGAGAGGGAGAGGGAGAGGGAGAGGGAGAGGGAGAGGGAGAGAGAGAGAGGGAGAGAGAGAGAGAGAGAGAGAGAGAGAGAGGGAGAGGGAGAGAGAGGGAGGGAGGGGGAGGGAGGGAGGGAGGGAGGGAGGGAGGGAGGGAGGGAGAGAGAGAGGGAGGGAGAGAGAGAGAGGGAGAGGGAGAGGGAGAGGGAGAGAGAGGGAGAGGGAGAGGGAGGGAGGGGGAGGGGGAGGGGGAGGGGGAGGGAGGGAGGGGAAGGGAGAGGGAGAGAGAGAGAGGGAGATTGATTGATTGATTCTTTATTGAGAAAGCATAAATACATGGGAATACATAATTACACGTCTCAAAAGGGCAAAGGTGATAAAACAGTCTTTTACCCTACTCATATTATACATGTACAATATAAACACAAACATGAATACAACATTTAGTAAGTTTTTATCTCTATACTTGTTAGCAAACCAGTTGTCCCTAACTGTTTAAGAAGGACCCTTAGCTAAGCTGGGCTTAGGCTTAGCGCGGGTTTGTTATAATCCTTCTACTTTCCTTAATGTCATAGAATGACCCTCCCACTCCAGTTTAATACATGCCTACATATACACACACATACATACACCCATACACACATAAATACATATACAGTATATACATATATATAATATACACATATACATACACACACACAGACACACACACACATGCATGTACATATACCTACATACATACCTATACACACAATAATTCATACAATAACACACAAATTTCACAATATACAGTGTATACATACACATTTATTATTATAATAACAATAATGATATAATGAGGCTATCAATTACATAATAATCATAACACTAAATCCTAAACTTTGTTTTATGTATATTTACCTTACGATGTATTGTATTTGTTTGCATTTGGCTATTATTTGAGTAATCATATTATGATTGAACATCCATATAATTTGTTCATCGACCTTATCTATGACATTGTTTCTATATTTCGCTAGGTGTTGGCAGTGCAGTATATAATGATTTAAGGTATGACTTCTTGGTTTTTTACATAGTTGACAACATATTTCGTGTTCTCCTTTAGGAACACAAAGTTCCCACATGTAACAATATCCTAACCTAAGTCGTGTGCACAAGGAGTCCTTCCAAGCACTTCTTAAGTTTCCGTATATGAAGCTAGTTCGCCGTGCAACGTTATTATAGTGATAGAATGTTGCACTATTCGCGTGTTTTTCTTGCATCATAAAAAGTTCCGCATCCTTTTGTTTTTTTCTAATTGTTGATTTAATTTGTCTTAAAGATTGAATGCACTCGTAATCTATTGTGTCTTTCTCCGTTCCTAATTTAGCAAGTTCGTCCGCTCTTTCATTATTTATTATCCCAACATGTGAAGGTATCCACGTAAATTTTACCATTCTCCCATTATTGCGTAGTTCATCTATAATAACCTTACACTGAGATACCAGTTTTTCATACACGGGTTTTTTGCTGTTCATAGATTCCAAAGCACTTCGACTGTCTACGAAAAAGCACACATCACCTTCTCCCCCTCTTATTTTATTTAACCCGTATAACATAGCACATATTTCTGCCTGCGTAGAGGACACGTTGTTACTTATTCTATAATAATATTCACTGTATATGTTATCGTTACCTACATCGTCACTCACCAGTATCCCACATCCTGCTCTCCCATTTTCTGTGACAGAGCCATCGCAGTATACTTGCGCAACATTATCATCTTTTAATTCATTTATCTTTTCTTCAACAATTATTTTAAGTTCCCCAGTCTCGTACATACTTTTCTTTTTCCCCAGCTTGATAATATTTATATCCACGCCTTTATCTTCCCAGGGTGGAGGTTTTTGTGCCCTCTCTTCGACCAGAAAGAAATTTATTAGGTCAAATTTCTGTACTTTATGTATTAGTTCTTTTAGGTATCCCCTCTTGCCTTGCCTCCTGAAGGTTCCAATTTTACGTATGCCATCGTTGACGTCTTGTGCCAATTTTTCACCACTACCTGACCGTATATGTCTCATTGCCGATACTAGGTTTACTTCCTCTATTCTGTGTCGCAAGGTTGTTAAATTTAATTCTAATCTCATAGCAGCTACCATCGCATTTTTGGGGCAGTTTAATATAACCCGCATAGCCTCATTTTGGATAGTTTCTATTTTATCCAACCTTCCTTCACCAAGGCAAGAGAGAACGGGGCTGGCATATTCCACCACTGACCTAATAGTGGTGAGGTACATCATCCGCAGTACCTGTACACCAACACCTGTACCACTCCAAGCTAGGGATTTCAAGGGTGCCATACGTGCCTTACATTGTGTTTGTATATGATGTAACTCGGCATCTTTACTGTCTGATGTATATCCTATATAGATGCCTAGATACTTATACCTCCTAACCCTATCAATATTTTTTTCATTCACAGCTAATTGTTTATCGCCCATAGCACTAAATTTCAGTGTCGTGCTATGGGCGATAATGAGTCTAGCAGAGACCCGTGGTGTCTAGGCAGGCGCCACCGCCTGGGCACACAGACACAGTACTCGCGCAAGCTGGGCGCTACATAATTATGACAATATTGCTATCATTATTTGTTTGTATCATATTAGAAGGCTAAGGCAGGCGCGCGCGCGCTCTCTCTCTCTCTCTCTCTCTCTCTCTCTCTCTCTCTCTCTCTGATTTTACCAAAAGTCTTGATATAGTGTACTTGGACTTCCAGAAGGCCTTCGACAAGGTCCCTCATAATAAATTACTTCAGAAGGTCGAGAATCTAGGAATACAAGGCAACACACTTAATTGGATAAGGAATTGGTTAAGCGAAAGAAAACAAAGAGTAATTATTAATGGAGTGGAATCAGAATGGACTCCGGTGACTAGTGGAGTCCCACAGGGTTCAGTTCTGGGCCCATTATTATTCATAATATATATTAATGATTTAGACAACGGCATTAATAACATAATTTCCAAATTCGCCGATGACACTAAAATAGGAAATGCAATAATATCAGAAAGCGATAGAAGTAGCCTGCAATCAGATTTAAACAAGATATCAGAGTGGTCAGAAAATTGGCAGATGCCCTTTAACGTAAACAAATGCCTGATACTACAAATAGGCTCCCGAAACAACAAATACGAATACCATATGAATGGAGAAAAGATAAAGAGCGTATCACAGATAAAAGACCTAGGAGTGCTTATCAATGAAAATCTAAAATCTACAAGCCAATGCACCGCAGCATCTAACAAAGCAAATAGAGCGCTAGGTTTCATTAAAAGAAATTTTCATTGTCATAGTAAAGACATAGTTGTACCACTATATAAAAGTATTGTGAGGCCACATCTGGAGTATGCTGTGCAGTTTTGGTCTCCCTACTTAAAAAAAGACATAGAGAAACTAGAATCCGTTCAGCGTAGAGCAACAAAGTTAATCCCTTCCCTTAGAAATAAGCCATACAATGAGAGATTAAGAGAACTCGACCTGTTTTCGCTTAAGAAATGGAGAATAAGGGGACAGCTGATAAGAGTGTTTTAAGATACTAAAAGGCTTTAGTAACGTAAATTCTAATAATCTATTTAAGATAGCCAAAGAAGGTTCCACAAGAGGAAACAAATTAAAACTAACAGGCAGGAAAGCGAACCTAGACATAACTAAAAATTTCTTCACCCACAGTATTATTAATGAGTGGAATAAGCTCCCTAATGAAGTTATTGACAGTGACTCGATATACACATTTAAAAAAAGGTTAGACACATATCACAGAAAAGTTGGTCTGCAGTAGAAGCTGATCACTGATAAGAGAACCTGGCGTAAATGAAAACGTTTTCAGTTGGAAAAGGGAAAAAAAAAAAAAAAAAAAAAAGTGAAGCTGTGCATGCCTTTCCTTTCCATTTCTAACTATACTATAAATTCCTTCAGGCGATTTCCAAGCCCTGCAAGGTTATTCACTTCTAACTATTTTCATGTACGGCATATTGCCGGAGGGAGCGGAGGGTGGGGAGAGAGCCTTCATTTTTGCTATCCTTTCCTTCCACTTTCTCTTAGGGTTGCTATCTCTATTAGGATTAAGTCCTGGTCACCTCGTAGGGATCGTAAGATCTGTGTGGCCAGTGTATCTATGTAAATCTATGTAAATCTCTCTCTCTCTCTCTCTCTCTAAAACTAATGAACTAATAAACTAATACATAAAGTACAGAAATTTGACCTAATAAATTTCTTGCAGTCTGGAACTATGCCTGATCAGTGGAAGCTAGCCAACGTAACACCGATATTCACAAAAGGCAGCAAATCCCTACCCAGTAACTATCGTCCAATTAGCTTAACCTCAGTTGTATGTAAAATGCTAGAAACGGTCATACGAGACAGACTCGTAAATCACTTAGAGGAAAATAACATACTTAAAGATACTCAACACGGCTTTCGTAAAAAACGTTCCTGTTTAACAAACCTCTTAGACTTCTTCCATGATATCCTCAACCTCTACGATGAGAGTAAAGCTGTAGATATTATATACCTTGATTTTCAAAAGGCCTTTGACAAAGTTCCCCACAAACGTTTACTGCTAAAACTAAAAGCGCATGGAATACAAGACGGTGTGTTGAAATGGATAGAAAATTGGCTCAGCAACAGAAAGCAAAGGGTAGTCATAAACGGTAAGGCATCTAAATGGACCAATGTAAGTAGCGGGGTACCCCAGGGATCGGTACTAGGACCAATTCTCTTTCTAATTTACATCAACGACATAGATGAGGGTCTCACCTGCACAATCTGAAAATTTGCTGACGATACAAAAATTGCAAATAGCGTACTCTCAAAAGAACAAGTTGACGATATGCAACACAATCTAGATAAATTGTCATGTTGGGCCCAAATTTGGCAAATGAGTTTCAATGCGGATAAATGTAAAGTACTACATGTCGGATACCTAAATGAGAAAGCAAACTATTCGATGAATGGCACTCCGCTTAAGAATGTAAACAGAGAAACTGATCTGGGAGTAACAATATCGAGTAACCTAAAACCGAGTCAACAATGTTCAGAAGTTGTTAAGAAGGCAAACAAAATAATTGGCTTTATAGGCAGGTCATTTGAGCATAAATCCAAAGAAGTTATCCTAACCCTTTACAATTCCTTAGTCCGCCCTCTTCTGGAATACTGCGTTCAATCCTGGTGCCCTTATTACCAAAAAGATATAAACAAGCTAGAACGAGTTCAACGTAGAGTTACCAAAATGATACCTAGCCTAAAGAACAAACCATACGAAGAGCGTCTTAGAGAATTAAATCTATTTCCTTTAACCCAGCGCAGATTAAGAGGCGACTTAATTCAAGTGTTCAAAATCATCAAAGGCATCGACAATATGAACTGTAGTAAGTACTTCGTTATCGACCAATCTAATTACACGCGGGGAAACGGTTGCAAAATTATTGGTAAATCTTTTAACTCGCACGAATCTAAGAATTTCTTCTTCAATCGAGTTGTCAACTTGTGGAATGGGCTTCCCCGAGACGTTATAGACTGCAGCACCGTTGATTCATTTAAATTCCGCTTAGACAAATATCTCGCATCAAACCCGCGACTGACTGCGTTTGTAAATGAATAACTTTATCCTCCCCTCAGTTACTAACCCATATGTCCCCTACTAACTTCCTAGTCCTGCCACGTTAGTGGCAGGGCAGTAGTTCCCTTTCCAATGTTCCCTTACCCACTCTAAACCACTGTTTGGACACTTGATCCTCAGTGTTTTGGAGGACAAGCAGCCTAGAAGGGTCACTAGATCTGTTGTTGCTTGATTTCCTTTGTACTTTGTACTCTCTCTCTCTCTCTTTCATCTCAGGCATTCTCCCCAAGATCGACGCACCTGATAAATTCTACGACAAGGCCTTCAGCACAAATAGCCGACTAAAATATTTGTGTCTGAGGGAAGAAGTTGAATTCATCAACCTCTGGGACAACTTCTACAACCAGCCTACTCTGTTCCGCAAGGATGGCACTCATCTAAACCCTGTGGGTTCAGCACGCATGGGTCGTCTCCTACACGAAGCAGTCCGCAGCCATGGATCAAAAAACGCCATCCGAGAAGAAGCAGCAGTGACATAAATCATCCAACGCCAAGAAAAAAACAGAGGCAACCGAGGACCACCAGCGATAAGGACCGAAGACAGCGAGGACCGAGGACAGCCATGAACATAAATGTAGATCCGACAAGAACCAAAAATATTATTAAAGAGCGTTCCGTGAGTTCTAAAATAACAAATTTAAAGGTTTTCTATGCAAACGCTCGTAGCATACGCAATAAATTTTCAGATTTAGAGGAGCTAGTATTTACAGAAAATTATGATGTGATTGGCATAACAGAATCTTGGCTCAATACAGAAGATAGAGACTTTTTAGCAGAGTATTCACTTCCCGGTTATGTAATGTTTGAGAAAAGCCGAATAAATCGAAATGGAGGTGGCGTTTTACTTTATATCAAAGAAAGTCTTAACCCTACCCTCTTGTCAAAACCTCAAATTGTGAACGTCGACGCATCTTTTGTGCTAATAAAGAATAATAAAGGTACAAAAATAATACTTGCATTAATATACAGACCTCCAGCTCAATCAGTGCAAACTGACCGAGAAATTTATGAACAAATTGCAGATGTAAGTAACTCACAAGATACCGTAATTTTTGGCGACTTTAATTTACCTGTGACCAAGTGGGGCGATACTCTTACTTCACACTCCGGAAATGACTTGTATACGAACTTGCAAGAGAGTTCGCTTTATCAATTTGTTCGAACGCCGACCCGTGGTAATAACGTTCTTGACATTGTACTTGCAACAAAAGAAGAATTAATAGGGAATTTGAATGTTGGTGATGAATTCAGTAACAGCGACCATCGTACGATAACTTTCACTTTAAAGTTTACTAGTAACGAACCAAATAGTAGCATCGAAAAAGTCCCTAATTTCAAGAAAGCAAACTTCCATAAACTTAGAGCTATGTTTAAAGAAACTGACTGGAGCTTTTTAATTAACAATAATGACATAAATACATCTTGGAAGTTATTCGAAACTACTTACCTAAAGGCAGTGCAAGACTGCATACCATCGAAAATACGGCGTCCAGGCCATAATAATAAGCCCAAATGGTGGAATAAAGATATTTCAAACTGCCTGCTTGCTAAAAAATTTGCTAATGATAGATTAAAATCCTCACAAAATGACGAAGAACGGGTGAAATTTGTAGAGCTACGACGCAAAGCCAAAAAGTTAATTAAGCAAAGTAAAAAGACCTTAGAGTTACATATTGCGAATCAAAGTAAAACAAACCCGAAAGAATTCTATAGTTATATCAGAAAGAAAAACGTAGTTACTTCAACTGTTGGACCGTTAGTCGATGAAAATGGAGAATACACCAAAGACGAAGTACAAATGAGTAATGCCCTCAATACCTTCTTTGCATCAGTTTTTACAACAGAAGACCTCAGTGATATCCCTACACCATCGCCGATTCAGATTGATAATTCAGATGTTCTAAACAATATCACCGTTACAGAGAGAGAAGTATTGAATTGTTTAGATAAACTCAAGGTAAATAAAACGCCTGGACCTGATACAATCTCGCCTAGAGTTCTGAAGGAAGCTAAGGATGAGCTCTCCAAACCACTGACATTACTTTTCAATAAATCCTTGCAGTCTGGAACTATGCCTGATCAGTGGAAGCTAGCCAACGTAACACCGATATTCAAAAAAGGCAGCAAATCCCTACCCAGTAACTATCGTCCAATTAGCTTAACCTCAGTTGTATGTAAAATGCTAGAAACGGTCATACGAGACAGACTCGTAAATCACTTAGAGGAAAATAACATACTTAAAGATACTCAACACGGCTTTCGTAAAAAACGTTCCTGTTTAACAAACCTCTTAGACTTCTTCCACGATATCCTCAACCTCTACGATGAGAGTAAAGCTGTAGATATTATATACCTTGATTTTCAAAAGGCCTTTGACAAAGTTCCCCACAAACGTTTACTGCTAAAACTAAAAGCGCATGGAATACAAGACGGTGTGTTGAAATGGATAGAAAATTGGCTCAGCAACAGAAAGCAAAGGGTAGTCATAAACGGTAAGGCATCTAAATGGACCAATGTAAGTAGCGGGGTACCCCAGGGATCGGTACTAGGACCAATTCTCTTTCTAATTTACATCAACGACATAGATGAGGGTCTCACCTGCACAATCTCAAAATTTGCTGACGATACAAAAATTGCAAATAGCGTACTCTCAAAAGAACAAGTTGACGATATGCAACACAATCTAGATAAATTGTCATGTTGGGCCCAAATTTGGCAAATGAGTTTCAATGCGGATAAATGTAAAGTACTACATATCGGATACCTAAATGAGAAAGCAAACTATTCGATGAATGGCACTCAGCTTAAGAATGTAAACAGAGAAACCGATCTGGGAGTAACAATATCGAGTACCGGTAACCTAAAACCGAGTCAACAATGTTCAGAAGTTGTAAAGAAGGCAAACAAAATAATTGGCTTTATAGGCAGGTCATTTGACCATAAATCCAAAGAAGTTATCCTAACTCTTTACAATTCTTTAGTCCGCCCTCTTCTGGTATACTGCGTTCAATCCTGGTGCCCTTATTACCAAAAAGATATAGACAAGCTAGAACGAGGTCAACGTAGAGTTACCAAAATTATACCTAGCCTAAAGAAGGAGTACAAAGGAGTACAAAGGAAATCAAGCAACAACAGGTCTAGTGACCCTTCTAGGCTGCTTGTCCTCCAAAACACTGAGGATCAAGTGTCCAAACAGTGGTTTAGAGTGGGTAAGGGAACATTGGAAAGGGAACTACTGCCCTGGAACTAATGTCCGTGGCAGGACTAGGAAGTTAGTAGAGGACATATGGGTTAGTAACTGAGGGGAGGATAAAATAAAGTTATTCATTTACAAACGCAGTCAGTCGCGGGTTTGATGCGAGATATTTGTCTATGCGGAGTTTAAATGAATCAACGGTGCTGCAGTCTATAACGTCTCGGGGAAGCCCATTCCACAAGTTGACAACTCGATTGAAGAAGACATTCTTAGATTCGTGAGAGTTAAAAGATTTACCAATAATTTTGAAACCGTTTCCCCGCGTGTAATTAGATTGGTCGATAGTGAAGTACTTACTACAGTTCATATTGTCGATGCCTTTGATGATTTTGAACACTTGAATTAAGTCACCTCTTAATCTGCGCTGGGTTAAATGAAATAGATTTAATTCTCTAAGAACAAACCATACGAGGAGCGTCTTCGAGAATTAAATCTATTTCCTTTAACCCAACGCAGATTAAGAGGTGACTTAATTCAAGTGTTCAAAATCATCAAAGGCATCGACAATATGAACTATAGTAAGTACTTCACTATCGACCAATCTAATTATACGCGGGGAAACGGTTGCAAAATTATTGGTAAAACTTTTAACTCTCACGAATCTAAGAATTTCTTCTTCAATCGAGTTGTCAACTTGTGGAATGGGCTTCCCCGAGACGTTATAGACTGCAGCACCATTGATTCTTTTAAACTTCGCCTAGACAAATATCTTGCATCAAACCCACGACTGACTGCGTTTGTAAATTAATAACTTTATTTTATCCCCCCCTTAGTTACTAACCCATCTGTCCCCTACTAACTTCCTAATCCTGCCATGGACATTAGTTCCAGGGCATTAGTTCCCTTTCCAATGTTCCCTTACCCACTCTAAACCACTGTTTGGACACTTGATCCTCAGTGTTTTGGAGGACAAGCAGCCTAGAAGTGTCACTCTAGACCTGTTGTTGCTTTATTTCCTTTGTACTCTCTCTCACACACACATATATACACAAACAGGTACGGTAGTAATCATACTCTCTCTCTCTCTCTCTCTCTCTCTCTCTCTCTCTCTCTCTCTCCCCCCCCCCCCCCTGTGGGGCATCGAACCTGAATGAGCCTACTGAAGGTGGCAGAGGTTGGCAAGATTTATGATCCTGACGAAGGGGTAACGTAGCCAAGTAAGGGTGGTGGGTGAGGTGAGGTTAGGGGGCAAGGTGTAGGTGGGGGGGGGGGGGGGGGACAAAGTGAGGGAGGCCGAGTGGAGATTATAGGTAGGGGAATAATGTAAAAGTGAGGTTAGTACGAGAGTTATTGATGTTGGTTGGAAGGTGAGGGTGATCAGTGAGAGGTGAGGGTGTTGGGTGAGAGATGAAGGTGGTGAATGAGGGTGATGGGGGTGATTGCTGAGGTGTGAAGGAGGTGGATGAGGTGTGAGGGAGGTGGGTGAGAGGTGGGGATGGTGAATAGATAGTGAGGGTAGTGAGAAAGAGGTGGGTGGTGGGGGAAAAGTGAAGATGGTGGGGTAGTGAGCGAGGGGTGAGAGTTGGAGTAAAGTATGTAAGAAATCTGGGGAGGATGTGTGCTTGAGGTGGTGAAGTTGCTTAACGAGAAAACATGCTGATTGGTGACGAGAAAACAACGAAAAGCAGCTACAGCACTTCTTATAGCAACTCTCTCTCTCTCTCTCTCTTATATATATATATATATATATATATATATATATATATATATATATATATATATATATATATATATATACACTATTTGTTCTATGGTCACATAACTTTACAAGAAATTATGAGCGCAATTATTAAGATATGAAGAAAAAGGAACAGTGCAATAACACACAAACGCACGCACACACACACACACGAGCACTCTGTCGCCCCGACAAAGCTGGCAAGAAAAACTATAATTTGTTATCGGTAGGCCTACTATACTATATAATTGCATATATCCCACTGATGAATGGTTTTGGGATCATAGCCTTGGTACCTTGCTTGGGAGTCATAACTATGTGAGTTCCAGGAACTGCTATTCTGCTCTTCACAAAAGTAATTTCAGCTTTATTGTACCGTACCTCATAATGTAACCACAATTGTATTCCATTTATACCAATCATTTTGATAAAAAGAAAATATATCCTGAAGTACCGGTATGGTAAATTACATAATAGTTGGGAATAATAATAGGTGCTGTTCCACATTTGTACAAACCTAGTATGTACTGTACAGTCGTGGTCATGAGTACCGTACTTGAAGCCTCCGAATTATAAAAACAAATGGGTGGACATGAACCCCTTCTGTACCGGAGACGGGACGTCCCGTTAACTTTATTCTGGCTACGGTACCGTACTATTAGACGATGTTATTCCGTTTAAAAAGGGCCTCCAGCAATTAACAGGCTTAACCCTTCTTACTTGCACAGATCCTTCCTAAACTGCACAGCATCGTATAAATGTAGCTACAATCAAATTAAAAATAAATCACCAGTACATAAGGGGTTAACTAGTCCATCCCAGTAACTTGATTTATGCGGCTCAAGCAGTTTATCACAAAAGTTCGTAAATGTATCATAATCAATCCTGCAAACATATGTCCAGACATTACTATGCATGACTGTACACTGTGTGACTAAAATCGTATAGAACCGTATAGGGAGGCACTCGTCACAAACAATTATGCCTTTTATCTCCCTCATCGACATCTATCTATCTACTGTATATGCTCAGGCCCAATCCACACTTTTCCGATTTTGTTTTATTTCTATTTTCTATTTTCTATTTTATTTTATTTATTTTTTTCTTGAGGGGTGGCCGACTCAAGACAGAGCAAGAACAGGGAACACACACAACACAACATCAAATAACGAACAAACACAGATAAACACAAACTCACACACATCTAGGTCACCCATCGACATAGAAAACAAAATAATGATCTTTGCCAATGATATCCTTAAAGACCAGAGACTGTGATGCTTTTGGTACCCGGTAGATGATTTACCTAGACTTATTAATGGTTTGGCAAATTCAATTGAAGGTTCTTGGCACCTGAAGGGCATGTGACTATTTGTGTCTTTAGTCCTAGAGTGTACTGTTGTATAAGTATAACAAAACAGAAGCAGACGTACGGTCGCGCTAATAAGTCATGTCCCAGCTGTCATTACGTTTGTCTTGCTCTGTGCTGTATTAATGTCCGTCAGATGTTGAATAGGGTGGGTAACTGTAGGAACATGTTTGTATATTTCACTCGATATGAAGAAATAAAGCTTAGATATTGCTGATACCCATTATTGATCAAAACATAGTTAGTGCCGAGATATCACTTATTAGCGCGACTGTACAAAGCAATATATTATAGATCAAGAAGAAAAATGAATCATTATATATGTACATAATTATATAACTTAGCAACTGACCGAGGCTACAGTAACATACATTTGATCAATTTCAAGAATAAGCTACAAGAAATATATAATGTTAACCCATTCAGTACCGGTGATATATAATGTTAACCCATTCAGTACCGGTGATATATAATGTTAACCCATTCAGTACCGGTGATATATAATGTTAACCCATTCAGTACCGGTGATATATAATGTTAACCCATTCAGTACCGGTGATATATAATGTTAACCCATTCAGTACCGGTGATATATAATGTTAACCCATTCAGTACCGGTGATATATAATGTTAACCCATTCAGTACCGGTGATATCCTTATTATTATATTCAGGCGACTAGTTGACGATATTATTCAGCTTAACATGGACGTCTACCAATTGAAAGGCTGAAAACTATCGCAATTAATCTATATAGCTACGGTACCACATATCCTTCCTAAGCTTAATCAATTAATCTTTATAGCTACGTACCACATATCCTTCCTAATCTTAATCTATATAGCTACGGTACCACATATCCTTCCTAAGCTTAATCTTTATAGCTACGGTACCACATATCCTTCCTAAGCTTAATCAATTAATCTTTATAGCTACGTACCACATATCCTTCCTAAGCTTAATCTATATAGCTACGGTACCACATATCCTTACTAATTTGCTTAGTTTTTTCTCAGAGGTATATGAAGCAGTAGATAATGACAAGTCATATGATATTATATATTTAGATTTCAGTAAAGCTTTCGACAGAGTCCCTCATGAGAGATTGATGAGAAAGGTTGAGGCACATGGAATAGGTGGGGCGTTGTTAGGATGGATTAGGTCATGGCTAATTGGTAGGAAGCAGAGAGTCAGCATAAATGGTACCAAGTCAGAATGGGGAGCAGTCAAAAGTGGTGTCCCCCAGGGATCGGTATTAGGTCCCCTGTTGTTTCTTATATACATAAATGACCTAGATTTAGGTATAACTAGTAGGATAAGTAAATTCGCAGACGATACTAAATAGGGAGATCAATTTCAGATATATAGAGTGCCTCCAAAGGGATCTAGATACCTTACATGAATGGTCAGTAAATTGGCAGATGAAGTTTAACATTGACAAATGCAAGGTATTAAGATAGGGAAGATGCAAACAAATGTTAAATAAACTAGCTAATTTAGATGAAAATTCAGACTGCGAGAAAGATCTAGGTGTGTTGTTAGCAATGATTTGAAGCCTAGAAACAGTGTATAAGCGTTAATAGGCAAACAGGATTCTCGGGTTCATCTCTAGGAGTGTGAGTAACAGAACTGCTGATGTTATCTTAAACTTGTCATTAGTGAGACCACATGGATTATGCTGTCCAATTTTGGTGTCCTTATTACAGATGGACATAGATTCATTGGAGAGAGTACAGCGTAGAATGACAAAAATGATCCATAATATTAGAAATCTTTCGTATGAAGAAAGGTTGAAGAAATTAGGTTTACATTCGTTAGAGAGACGCAGAGTTAGAGGGGATAGATAGAGTGTTCAAGTTTAGTGGGATTAACAAAGGGACATGGCAAATGTACTAAAGCTCAGTGATAGCGAAAGAACTCGTACCAATGGTTTTCAAATTAGATAAATTTCGTTTCAGAAAAGATATAGGCAAGTATTGGTTTGGTAACAGAGTTGTAGATGGGAGGAATGGACTACCAAGTGCTATAGTGGGATCTAAAACTGTAGGGAGCTTTAAAAAATTGGATAAGCATATGGACGAGAATGTGTGTGAAGGGGGATCAGCCGGGTTGGGCCAATCAGCGCTCTCCAGACCTCCATAATCCTGCGTTAATCTCTAACCGTTTTGGTAAGATGATCCTCAGGGTATTAGAGTGTGAAGCCTATAATTGGGCTTTGTAATTGAATTGGGGTTGTGTGGGACAGGGATCTGCCTTGCTTGGGCCAGTCGGCTTTCTGCAGACTCCCATTTTCTTATGTTCTTATGTTCTTATCCTTCCTAAGCTTAATCTTTATAGCTACGGTACCACATATCCTTCCTAAGCTTAATCTATATAGCTACGGTACCACATATCCATCCTAAGCTTAATCTTTATAGCTACGGTACCACATATCCTTCCTAAGCTTAATCAATTAATCTTTATAGCTACGGTACCACATATCCTTCCTAAGCTTAATCTATATAGCTACGGTACCACATATCCTTCCTAAGCTTAATCTATAGCTACGGTACCACATATCCTTCCTAAGCTTAATCTTTATAGCTACGGTACCACATATCCTTCCTAAGCTTAATCTTTATAGCTACGGTACCACATATCCTTCCTAAGCTTAATCTTTATAGCTACGGTACCACATATCCTTCCTAAGCTTAATCTTTATAGCTACGGTACCACATATCCTTCCTAAGCTTAATCTTTATAGCTACGGTACCACATATCCTTCCTAAGCTTAATCTATATAGCTACGGTACATATCCTTCCTAAGCTTAATCTTTATAGCTACGGTACCACATATCCTTCCTAAGCTTAATCTTTATAGCTACGGTACCACATATCCTTCCTAAGCTTAATCAATTAATCTTTATAGCTACGGTACCACATATCCTTCCTAAGCTTAATCTTTATAGCTACGGTACCACATATCCTTCCTAAGCTTAATCTTCATAGCTACGGTACCACATATCCTTCCTAAGCTTAATCTTTATAGCTACGGTACCACATATCCTTCCTAAGCTTAATCTTTATAGCTACTGTACCACATATCCTTCCTAAGCTTAATCTTTATAGCTACGGTACCACATATCCTTCCTAAGCTTAATCTTTATAGCTACGGTACCACATATCCTTCCTAAGCTTAATCTATATAGCTACGGTGCCACATATCCTTCCTAAGCTTAATCAATTAATCTTTATAGCTACGGTACCACATATCCTTCCTAAGCTTAATCTTTATAGCTACGGTACCACATATCCTTCCTAAGCTTAATCTTTATAGCTACGGTACCACATATCCTTCCTAAGCTTAATCTTTAT
The DNA here is from genome assembly GCA_032716605.1 of Paralithodes platypus. Classification (NCBI taxonomy): domain Eukaryota; kingdom Metazoa; phylum Arthropoda; class Malacostraca; order Decapoda; family Lithodidae; genus Paralithodes; species Paralithodes platypus. Next base: position 524,467 of record JAVRFV010002213.1, on the reverse strand, counting down.
AGCTACGGTACCACATATCCTTCCTAAGCTTAATCTTTATAGCTACGGTACCACATATCCTTCCTAAGCTTAATCTTTATAGCTACGGTACCACATATCCTTCCTAAGCTTAATCAATTAATCTTTATAGCTACGGTACCACATATCCTTCCTAAGCTTAATCTATATAGCTACGGTACCACATATCCTTCCTAAGCTTAATCTTTATAGCTACGGTACCACATATCCTTCCTAAGCTTAATCAATTAATCTTTATAGCTACGGTACCACATATCCTTCCTAAGCTTAATCTATATAGCTACGGTACCACATATCCTTCCTAAGCTTAATCTTTATAGCTACGGTACCACATATCCTTCCTAAGCTTAATCTTTATAGCTACTGTACCACATATCCTTCCTAAGCTTAATCTATATAGCTACGGTACCACATATCCTTCCTAAGCTTAATCTTTATAGCTACGGTACCACATATCCTTCCTAAGCTTAATCAATTAATCTAAATAGCTACGGTACCACATATCCTTCCTAAGCTTAATCTATATAGCTACGGTACCACATATCCTTCCTAAGCTTAATCTATATAGCTACGGTACCACATATCCTTCCTCAGCTTAATCTTTATAGCTACGGTACCACATATCCTTCCTCAGCTTAATCTTTATAGCTACTGTACCACATATCCCTCCTAAGCTTAATCTATATAGCTACGGTACCACATATCCTTCCTAAGCTTAATCAATTAATCTTTATAGCTACGGTACCACATATCCTTCCTAAGCTTAATCTTTATAGCTACGGTACCACATATCCTTCCTAAGCTTAATCTTTATAGCTACGGTACCACATATCCTTCCTAAGCTTAATCTTTATAGCTACGGTACCACATATCCTTCCTAAGCTTAATCTTTATAGCTACGGTACCACATATCCTTCCTAAGCTTAATCTTTATAGCTACGGTACCACATATCCTTCCTAAGCTTAATCAATTAATCTTTATAGCTACGGTACCACATATCCTTCCTAAGCTTAATCTATATAGCTACGGTACCACATATCCTTCCTAAGCTTAATCTTTATAGCTACGGTACCACATATCCTTCCTAAGCTTAATCAATTAATCTGTATAGCTACGGTACCACATATCCTTCCTAAGCTTAATCTATATAGCTACGGTACCACATATCCTTCCTAAGCTTAATCTTTATAGCTACGGTACCACATATCCTTCCTAAGCTTAATCTTTATAGCTACTGTACCACATATCCTTCCTAAGCTTAATCTATATAGCTACGGTACCACATATCCTTCCTAAGCTTAATCTTTATAGCTACGGTACCACATATCCTTCCTAAGCTTAATCAATTAATCTATATAGCTACGGTACCACATATCCTTCCTAAGCTTAATCTATATAGCTACGGTACCACATATCCTTCCTAAGCTTAATCTATATAGCTACGGTACCACATATCCTTCCTCAGCTTAATCTTTATAGCTACGGTACCACATATCCTTCCTAAGCTTAATCTTTATAGCTACTGTACCACATATCCTTCCTAAGCTTAATCTTTATAGCTACGGTACCACATATCCTTCCTAAGCTTAAACAAATCCTCTAAATGTAGCTCAAATGAAATATATACCACGTCGCCGGTACAGAAGGGGTTAAGGGGAGATGGCTCTTTTTCTGGTCCCCCTTCTTCCTCAGGTTAAGCCCCATTAGTTTTCAGATTTTATGAGTTCGGCTCATTAGTTTGGCGATTTTAAGATCTTTTGCCCCATTTCTTTTTTTAATATTAAGACTTTTCGTGGTATTTACAGTAGATATCGGTCTTATCCTGGCGAGCGATAGCGAGCCTGTTATTTAGGGCAAACAGGCCTTCGGCCGGGAATCTTTTTTATCGAAAAATTTACACATTTATCTTGAAGGAGGGTTGTTTTTTTTGTTTTTTTTAAGGTTGATGGAGGTCTAGCGAGGAAACTAAAAAAAAAATATATATATATATATATATATATATATATATATATATATATATATATATAAATGATGAAATAAATACGGCCATGGGGCCCTTAAGCAAATGACAGGAGCTTGACATTACCTTTTGCGCTGCTGATGATAACGATGGTCGGCTTCCCTTGGTTGAGGCCCGGTAGGTTCAGCTGGATGGCGTAGTGTCCTGCTGTACAGTTAGTTCCGCACATCGCTTTATGATATTAGCTAGAGGGATTAAATCTGGCAAGTTATGTGACAATTTTTTCTTTTCATGATCGTTTTTGTTCATCTTTCGTTCACTGGCTACAGTTACTTTTGTTTTTATGTCATTTTGGGATTTCACAGCTTTCTCAAAACGAGATTCGTTTACCAATGTTTTCATATTATGCTTATTTATTACTGATCCTGGTTGTTTTGATCTATTTGGTATTCTGATGTTTTGATTGACACTCGTCATTTGATTATTAAAGCCATCAATTAATCTAACTGCTCCCTTTACAGTTTCACGATGTTGCACAATTCCTTTGGAAATCTCCTTACCCTTCACAATTATGTTCCCTTCTTTTCTCTCGCTTACTCTGTTTTTATCACACTTTGTCAATTCCACTGTTCCCCTTTTACACACCCTCGCTCTCGGCAATCTCTTTCCCACGTCCTTTTCATTCAATCTTCCTCCCCCACACAATCTCCTTCACTGTTGAACTGTTCTTCACTTGCATTCACAATACTGTTTAAGAAGTGGGTAACAGTCACCGTTGGTAAGAGATGAGGAGGAGGAGCTGTTGGTGGCTGTTGCCTGTCCAGTCCCATCCTCAACTGGAAAAAAAAAAAAAAAAATACAATTAGAACATGATAAAAAAATGTGCCAATAAAATATAAAAACTTGAATCATTACATGAAAGTATCAGTATACAATGATAATGGGACTATAATAAATATATAATTAATAGGAGTTTGCATGCGGAAAATAACTATTACAACAAAGTACATGAAAATATAATGAACAATAATAAGTCAAATAAATAGAAATATGAAAAGACTGCAACGAAAGCAGCATACTGTACTGTAGTGCAAGAGACAATCATTATAACAATCTGAGGGAGCATACTGTACTGTAGTGCAAGAGACAATCATTATAACAATCTGAGGGAGCATACTGTACTGTAGTGCAAGAGACAATCATTATAACAATCTGAGGGAGCATACTGTACTGTAGTGCAAGAGACAATCATTATAACAATCTGAGGGAAACTACAATATACACTGAGGCATAGTATTAAGTAAGGGGATGGAGGCTGTTTTGTAGGTGTATGCAATTTAACGTAATCATATATTCATCTATTAGCTATACCGGTATTATCATCGCTATAACAATCTGAGGGAACTACAATATACCTGAGGGCATAGTATTAAGTAAGGGGATGGAGGCTGTTTTGTAGGTGTATTAATTAACGTACAGGTATTCATATATTATATACCGGTATTATCATCGCTATACCTCCCTCAAACTACAATATACACTGAGGCATAGTATTAAGTAAGGGGATGGAGGCTGTTTTGTAGGTGTATTAATTAACGTACAGGTATTCATATATTATATACCGGTATTATCATCGCTATACCTCCCTCAAACTACAATATACACTGAGGCATAGTATTAAGTAAGGGGATGGAGGCTGTTTTGTAGGTGTATTAATTAACGTACAGGTATTCATATATTATACCGGTATTATCATCGCTATACCTCCCTCAAACTACAATATACACTGAGGCATAGTATTAAGTAAGGGGATGGAGGCTGTTTTGTAGGTGTATTAATTAACGTACAGGTATTCATATATTATATACCGGTATTATCATCGCTATACCTCCCTCAAACTACAATATACACTGAGGCATAGTATTAAGTAAGGGGATGGAGGCTGTTTTGTAGGTGTATTAATTAACGTACAGGTATTCATATATTATATACCGGTATTATCATCGCTATACCTCCCTCAAACTACAATATACACTGAGGCATAGTATTAAGTAAGGGGATGGAGGCTGTTTTGTAGGTGTATTAATTAACGTACAGGTATTCATATATTATACCGGTATTATCATCGCTATACCTCCCTCAAACTACAATATACACTGAGGCATAGTATTAAGTAAGGGGATGGAGGCTGTTTTGTAGGTGTATTAATTAACGTACAGGTATTCATATATTATATACCGGTATTATCATCGCTATACCTCCCTCAAACTACAATATACACTGAGGCATAGTATTAAGTAAGGGGATGGAGGCTGTTTTGTAGGTGTATTAATTAACGTACAGGTATTCATATATTATATACCGGTATTTTCATCGCTATACCTCCCTCAAACTTAGAAAAACACCCCCTAGACTCCCCCTCAAGATAAATTTGTACATTTTTCGGTAGAAAAAATTTCCGCGGAAGAAGGCCGGTTCCTCTTATAATTACAGGCTCGCTATCGCTCGCCAGGAAAAAACGACACCTAAATGTGACGATAGGTCTTAAAATTGACAACAAAATGGAGTTATAAAGGTGTTAACATCACCAAACTAATAGGCCGAACGTCTTAAAATGTCAAAACTAATGGGGATAAGCACGAGGGAGAAAGGGGTGTAAAAAACGGCCTATCTCCCCTTAATCTAATATATTTATGTCGGAGTGGTCTTGCCACTGGACTGGTAATCCAATGGACCCGGGTTCGAATCCCAATATGTCAATGGGAAGATATTATTGGGATGGAATTTGTGCTGTACCTAGTATCAGTGCATTACCACAGCACACCGAAATGCCATAAAAAATACCCTCATTGTTCCCTGATTAAAATAGCATTGTATGAATATTCCCATATTCAAAAATATGCTACAGGGAGGCAATGCCTAGTGAGTTAATTGCTCAATAGGTGGCGTTCTGTGAGTGAGGGTCCGAGCCTGGGAGATGAGACTGTGAAGCGCAGAGGCGAGGCGGCTTCAGAGATGGAGTTGCTTCGAACCGTGAAGCTTCGCATGTCTCACTCCCTAGACTGGAGCAAGACCTCACGGGCCTCACCGTGTTCAGCGGTAGAGTGTAAAGGCTATCAGCCTATGCCCGAGAGGGAGTAGTTGGAATACAGAAAAAAAAAAAAAGCATCTCCCAATGAAATGATGCGATCCTTATCATAACACAGTTATATTTATACCAGTGTGAGAAACTATGATGACATTACCTGGTATTGGTGCTACTGTAGAACGGGGGGAAAACACACACACACACATATACAAACACCTATATACACACACACACACACACACACACACACACACACACACACACACCACACACCAGCACACCACACACACAACACACACACACACACACCACAAGCACTACCACACACACACACACACCAAACGCACACACACACACACACACACAAACGCACACACACACACACATTCCAACCACACACACACACACACAAACGCACACACACACACACACACACACACACACCACGCACACACACACACACAAACCACGCACACACACACACACACAAACTACGCACACACACACACACACACACAAACCACGCACACACACACACACACCACGCACACACACACACCACAAGCACTAACGCACACACACACTCACACAGGCACACAAACACACCACACAGGCACACACCACACAGACACACACCACACACAAACGCCCACACACACACACACACACACACACACACACACACACACACACACACACACACACACACACACACACACACATACACAAACGCACAAACGCACATACACAAACGCACAAACGCACATATACATACACACACACATACTTACCAGAAGAAGAGAGAAAGAAGGAGGCTGAACTAAGGAAAACCGCCAAGGAGGAAAATAGCAAGAGGACAGAACAAGAAAAGACTAAGTTTTTTTACGGAGTAAGAAAGGGGAAGATTATGAAACTTTCGGTAAAAAGAAACTAAAAGTAAAAGAGGGAAGGGAACAGACTGCCGCAGATAAGGGGCTTGGAGCAGGTAATGGGGGACTAGAAAGTATAAGGATTCTATATAGCAATGTCGATGGGCTAATCTCTAAGAAACTAGAACTAACAGACTTACTCAATACTAAGAAACCAGAAATAGTATGTCTCACTGAGACAAAACTAAGAGAAGACCTTGATATAAATTTGCTAGGATGGTCTGAATACAGGATTTGGAGGAGGGACAGAAAATTTCGACATGGAGGTGGAGTGTGCATCCTTACTAGGAAAGATTTGATTGTGTCTGAGATAAAACTAGAAACTTCAACAGCAGAAGTTTTAGCAATAGAAATTGGTGGAAACGAAAAAATAGTGGTGATAGTAGCGTATGTACCTCCCAAGACGAAGACATGGGGTAAGGAGGAGCATAGCCTAATGCGTAAGGAAACAATTAGTGTGCTAGGAAATATCTTGGCTTCAAAGGATGAAATAGTCATGTGTGGGGACTTTAACTGCAAGGAAGTGAATTGGGAAGATCTTGAAGCCGGAGCAGGGGAGGAAAAGTTGGGGCTATGAATTTTTAAGTATGGCCATGGAAAATTCTATATACCAACATGTAAAAGAGTCAACAAGAGTAAGGGGAAGTGATCGACCAACTAGATTGGACCTTCTATTCACAAGAAGGGAGGAGGAGGTTCAAAGTATTCAGTACCTATGCCCACTAGGAAAAAGCGACCATGCAGTTCTAGACATAGACTTACTTTTGAAGTATAATCTACCCAAGGGAAGGGAAAAGCACAAGGAAAATCACTGGATGTATTCCAGAACCGATTTCGAAGGACTACGGGATTTTTTCAAGTCACAAAATTGGGATCAGGTGTTATCTGAAAGTGAGGTAGACAAAAAACTCAAGGCATTCATGGAGATCTATGATACTGGTATAAAAACTTTTGTCCCTAAGTACATTAATAAAAGGAAAAAAGTAATCGCAAAGTATGGTTTAACCGCGAATGTAGGCAAGCACAGGAAACAAAAAACAAAGCCTGGAAAAAGATGAGAAACTGGGATTCGGAAGATAACAGGCAAAAGTATAAAGAGGAGAGAAACAAATACACAGAAATGAGGAGGAGGTCAGAGGCAAACCATGAGAAAGGGATAGTGGAGAACTATGAAAAGAATCCAAAAATGTTTTTCAAGTTTGTAAACGGCAAAAGGAAGATAAAAGCCACGATCGTAAAGATTAAAAGTGGAAACAGAATCATAGAAGAGGATACGGAGATTGCGGAAGAACTAAATAGAAATTTTGCATCAGTATTTACAAAAGAAGGAGAATTCATTGCACCAGAAACCAATGAGATAAGTACAGAGGAAATGCCGGAAGTCACATTTAACAGACCAGAGCTCATAGACAAAATGAGTAAGGTGGATCCAAACAAAGCTGCTGGACCGGACGGAGTATCAGGCTGGATTATTAAAGAAAATGCTAAGGAACTGAGTATACCGTTATATGACATAATGACCAAATCATTGGACACAGGGATAGTACCTACAGAATGGAAAAGAGCAAACATTATTCCTATATTTAAGGGAGGAAGCAGAGATAAACCACTGAACTATAGACCTGTATCACTATTGAGCATCCTCATGAAGATTCTGGAAGGATTAATAAGGGACAAATGGGTGAACTACCTGGAATCCAAAAGATTAATTACTGACCGACAATTTGGATTCAGAGGAGGCAGATCATGTGTAAGCAACTTGTTGAGTTTTTACTCTAGAGTAATAGACACAGTGGACAAGAGGGAAGGATGGGTAGACTGTGCCTACCTAGACTTTAAAAAGGCATTTGACAAAGTTCCACACAAGAGATTGCTGTGGAAATTAAAACATGAGGGAAAAGTAGGAGACAAACTGCTGAAATGGATGGAGAGCTACCTTAGCGGAAGACAGATGAGAACAACAGTAAGGGGGAAATCGTCAAACTGGACTCAAATTACGAGTGGGGTACCACAAGGATCTGTCCTAGCCCCAATCATGTTTCTAATATTTGTAAATGACTTACCTGAGGGACTAACAAGCTACATGAGCATGTTTGCGGACGATGCTAAGCTGCTTAAAACGATCAGAACCCAGGAGGATTGCCTTGAGCTCCAAACAGATTTGCAAAAGATCCATGAATGGAGCATCAAATGGGATATGGAGTTCAATACAGGGAAATGTAAGACTCTAGAAATGGGTAAAAGCAAGTACAGACCTAGGAAAGATTATAAACTAGGAAACGAAGTGATTCCCAAAGCAGAAAAAGAAAAAGACTTGGGGATAGAATTTAAGGATAACATGTCTCCAGAAAGCCACGTAAATAAGATAGTGAGAGAATCACTAGCACTATTGGCAAATATCAGGATGTCTTTCAATTATCTTAATGAATACACCATGAAACAAATAATAACGGCAATAATAAGACCCAGGATGGAATATGCATCTGTAGTGTGGTCCCCTCACATGAAGAAACATATCCTCAAAATTGAGAGGGTGCAGAGAGCAGCTACGAGGATGATCCCAGGTTTGGAAAATTTGGAGTACCAAGAGAGGCTTGAGAGATTGAATCTACCTACACTGGAACAGAGAAGGAAACGAGGACAGCAAATTCAGATATACAAATGTGTAAGAGGTATTGACAAAATCGACCAAGAAAACTTCATAGAGAGGGATGGAGGTGAAAGAACAAGAGGTCACAGCTACAAACTAAAAGTGCTTAATAGTAAATCTGATCTAAAAAGTAAAAGATTTCCTACCAACTCGATTAGTGGGTGGAACAAATTGCCAGCCGAAGTAGTGTCTGCACCATCAGTGCATAGTTTCAAACATGACAAACATATCTTAGGAGGCGGGAATTAACGAGCATGCTCACTCCCGCAAATACAACTAGTGTAAGTACAACTAGTGTAAGTACACAAACACACACACATACACACACATACACACACACACACATACACACCCATCACAGTTTTTGGTGGCTTTGAAGGGCAAGTCGGACACACCATAGCAATAATTCATAATATTTTTCACCAACCCACCAATAAATTTACAAATAAACCTAATTAATGCAATCAATGAAAGTGATGAATAGAAGCGGTACTCCAAAGACTGAACCTAGGATACTCACAACCAAACTCCGCACACTAAGCATTACGCATTAAGACGCGTAAGGAATTTCTACTACCTGCCAAGCGGGGGGGTTTTTACCCTAAATGGCCTTGTTTCCGTGCTCTTTTTCATGCATAAACAAGAGCCAAAGTGTAGAACAATTATGTATCCCTGAAAGGGCGTTTATTCAGCTTTCCAATGACACCAGAAACATCCTCCTACGACCACGCGTTCTCTTGCAACGATCGTGCAACACGAAGGAAAAATCCCTAAAATACGGTAATTTCTTGACATAATACACTGTGGAGTGAGGGTGGATGTATGTGGAATAAACGTCAGTAGGCCCGCGCAAGCCGTGGCGAGCGGTCAGACCCGGACCTACGCTCCTCCCATCGCTCGTCTCTCTCTCAGAGCCAATATTGCGCCAAAATTGCAAACAGACTTAAGTCGGGCCCCGCCACATAGTCCTTTCTTCTCCATACGGACTTAAGTCGGGCCCCGCCAAACAAGGGTTAAGAGGCAATAATCGGCATACTTGTCGTACTAAAGTCTGCTTATTTTCAGGTAATGGTAAATTGCAATGTTCTGACCTTAATTCCTCAGCTATTGCGATGATTTATATCAAAGTTGTTAATTAATGCAGAGACACAGTTGCATATTTTCCCATTAGGCTAAGTATTCAGACATTAGTCGCTGCAGGATTCAAATTTCCGCCAGCTTAAAAATTAAATAAATAAATAAATAAATACAAAAATGAGAGAAAGAGAGAAAAGGGGGGGGGGAGGGGGAGAGAGAGAGAGAGAGAGTAAAAAAGAAGCAGACTATCATATTATTGAGATATTGAGATCAATCGTTCTCGTACAACCATCTTTCACAGCAGCTCGGTATTAATGTCATTCCATCAGGCAACCATAGTATATTTATAATGACAACATGGTAACTATAAAGATGACAAAATGGTAACTAGAATGATGACGACATGGTTACTAGAATTATGACAAAATAGTACCGGTAACTAGAATGATGAAAATATTGTAACTAAATTGATGACGACATGGTTACTAGAATTATAACAAAATAGTACCTGTAACTAGAATGATGAAAATATTGTAACTAAATTGATGACGAAATGGTTACTAGAATTATCAAATTAAAGAGAGCGACTGGGTTGAGATAATTAACCCCTTCAGTGCCTGTGACCTATTTGTCACCTTTTTTAACACTATCATATCAGACGATTTTATTCAGCTTAGGGAGAACGTCTACCAATTAAAAGACTACAGACTACCGTATCTCTATGTCTAAGTCTATGTCTTCGTAGCGCAATGGATAAATGCACTGAATTTCGGTGTGAGCATCCTAGGTTGGAATCCCTGGACTGCCACATGTATTTGTTGATTTCATTAATTGAGTTTAGGAGTAAAGTCGGTTGGTGGAGGGAACATAATAATTAATCCTTTTACCTACCACATATCCTTCCTAAACTGCATAACATCGTCTAAGTATAGTTACAATAATATAAATAAAGACATCGCCGGTACAGAAAGGGGTTAATTGTGCTTTGAAAACAATAGCCTAAAGTTTTCTTCTTCTTTTGGCTGTTCTTAGGGGTCGCCACAGCGGATCACTATGAAAACAATAGCCTACCGGTACTGTACTGTGTTCAAAACACTTGGTCCATTTTTGTAAATTAATTTCAAAGTTTGGTACGGTATGCATTTACAGAATGCAATTAATGTGACTTGTTATTTTTGGAAAATAATTCCGAAACTACCACTAATTTTTTCATGGTTTTCATTTTCGGTTTTAGGTAATTTTCATCATAATAGAGTAGTTGAAATTAGTTACAATCCCCGGAAAAAGTGTTTTCCCCATTAACCAACGGTCTTAAAACACTCAAGATGTATGTTATTTTCAGAGTAAAAACACAACCATTTTTTGCCTTGGGATACAGGATGGGTTGGGGGCAGGGTTGAATCAAATACTGATTTTTTAGAGGTCGAATACAAATACTTGTGACATTATGATGCAAAAATACAAATACAGTCTGAGCGTCGACGGAAAAATGGTGCGGAATTTAAATTCAAAACAAGCGGGAAAAGATGCACAACATATTCAGAATGCTCAACGTTACTGCTTGCAGATAACAATAGCAGTAATAAATATATCAAAATTACAACAATAAAACAAATTCAGGTGTTTTCGGCCTAACAAATCGTCTGTAAGTAACAATACAATTTTTTTTCCTTCGTTTATGGAAGAGGCAAAAGGCAGTAGCCTAACTAACAAGTGTCCAAATACAAATACAAAATACTTTTTCTTCTGGGTGCCAAAATAGAATTACAAATACAAATACATTGAAAATGTATTTCAATACAATTCAAATACAATTGGGGGGGGGGGGGCGAATCCCCCCCCCCCCCCCTTTACTTATTGAAATTAGCATCTATTTTGCCAGTAAGGAGCTAAATAAGAGTTTTACTATCATCAATAGAGATAGGCTAATTATAGAGTTTTTCTGTGGTTTACAGTACTTTATATAGTGCACTTAAAATGTTTTTTTCCGGTGGTTGAAACACTGTATATATATATATATATATACAGTATATGATCTTTGCAACATCCTTATACTATAATAATCTTCAAATATTGAGAAATTAGTGATAGTTTCGGTAATAAGTATCTCATTTTCCTTTAGAACATAACTATATAAAAATTATTTACTTAGCAGAATACAAACAATGTAATCCCCCCCCCCATCCTCCATAAAACCCCCCGAATGATCATATCATTGATGGGTCTGCGGTTACCTGTTAAACACATTAGACTTAATAAGACGTCTTGCCATGTTCATGTCCAGTATAGCCCAGGGTCCAGAGAATATTCTCTGGACCTTGGTATAGCCTATTGGTAGACTACCCAAATTGTACGCAATGGTCCAAATAGTACCCGAATTATGAAACAATTCTATCTATCTATCTATCTATATGCTCAGGCCCAATCCCCATTTTGGGGGTAGCCGACTCAAGACAGAGCAAGAACAGGAAAACACAAAAACAACATAAAACAAAAAATAAACACAGATAAAAAACACAAACTCTCACACATCCAGGTCACCCAGCAGAAGACCCAGAGACCAGGGTTACCAAGATCGCTCCAGCACTCCCCCGGCCCCTGACCACCCGGAGAGGTTCCGATCTCGGCAGGCAGACATGCAGCGGAGCCAAAGCCACAAGCCCTCCCACCACACTTCCAGGCACACCCTTCATATTAATCGTCTCCCCGGGCCAGGCGCCTGATGGACTATTATCTAGTCCAACTTGCGCCCGACCCCTTCCTCCAAATGACCACGTGTTCACTCAACTATTCACAAACATTCTCCATTCACTCCTGTCCACCACCACTTCCCCTGCCTGATCTATAGTCATTCCTCTATCATCCAAAGCCTTTCTTACACAGTCTCTCCATCTCAATGGGGGTCTTCCTGCCCTTCTATCTCCCCTTGTACCTGACTCACATATTCTCTTTGTAAGCCTTTCATCTCCCATTCGTTCGACATGACCATACCAGCTCAGCACCCTTCTGTCCACTCTGGCTGACAAATGTTCTTGCTGCCCCACTCTCCTACGTATCTCTTCATTCCTCAATCTGTCTCTACGAGTAACCACACATACTCCTCAAGCAGCTCATCTCCATCACATCCAGCCCTCTTTTCTCCTTTTTCTTCAGAGCCCATGTCTCAGCCCCATACATCACTGTTGGCACAACAATTCCTTGATACAGTGCACTTTTTACTTTCACTCCGAGATTTCTCGTCTTCCACATACTTCCCATTGCTCCGAAAACCTTCCTTCCTTCACACACTCTGTTTTACCTCCACTTCCATACCTCCACTCCTGCTTATCGTTCCTCCTAGGTATTTAAAACACTCTACTTGTTCCAATATTTCCCCATCCAGCCTCACATCTAGATTCACCCTATGCTCTCCCCTATTACACACCATTACTTTACTTTTATTGACGTTCACCTTCAGTTTCCTCCTTCCACAAACCACACCAAACTCTTTGACTACCCGCTGCAGTTTCTCATCAGAATCCGCCACCAATGCTGTGTCATCAGCGAACAGCAACTGATTCAACTCCCAATCTCTACCATTCTTTCCTACTAAACTCAATCCTCTTCCCATAGTTCTCCTTTTCACCTCCCTCACCACACCATCCATAAACATATTAAACAGCCATGGTGACATTACACAACCCTGTCGTAAACCTACCTTTACCTCAAACCATTCACTCAACTCACCATTTCCTACTCTCACACATGCTCTGCTCCCTTCATAAAAACTCTTAACTGCTCTTCCCCTCCTAAAACCGCACTGTTCTTCTCCTATTGCAACTTCCGTACACTTTATTATCCTCTCTATCAACACCCTGCCATACAGCTTTCCAACCACTGACAATAAACTAATACCTCTATAACTTGAACACTCCTGCCGATCTCCCTTCCCCTTGTACAACGGCACAATACATGCACTCTTCCAGTCTATTGGTACCATTGACACAGCAAAGCACACATTGAAACACTGTGTGTTCAATTGAAACACATTGAAACAATTACCCTCACAAAATTAGTAAAATTTATTACTAAATTTGGTATCAACATTAACTTAAGATATTAATATAGCACTACCATTTTTTTCTTTTTGTGGGTATGTTCATCGATTTCGCGTACGGTACTAATTGTCCGCGCATTCATTAGTTATCAGGGGTTGGGAAAATAATTAATAAATATGGCCATAATGTCACCAGAATAGGAGGCTACGTTAATACAAGTCCTAAGCTCTCGACGTTTTCATTAGGACTACAAATATTGTGCTAAGTGCGATAAAGAGCTTCCCGATACCTGGACCGAGGACTAATTGGCGTGAGGAGGAAGAAAATGGTCTTCCCGACACCTGGACCGAGGACTAATTGGCGTGAGGAGGAAGAAAATGGTATGTTTATGGCGATGTTGATTACGAGGCTATATTATCTGCCTTCCTGTATCCACCTGTTTATGTTTATCATCTGTTTCTATGACAACTCACTCTCTTTTGTCTGTATGATAACGTCATTCATTTGTGTACGTAATCCTACACACACACACACACACACACACTATATATATATATATATATATATATATATATATATATATATATATATATATATATATATATATATATATATATATATATATATATATATATATATATATATATATATATATAAGAGTAAGAGAGAGAGAGAGAGAGAGAGAGAGAGAGAGAGAGAGAGAGAGCTGGCGTTTCCTATTCATACGAAATTTAGGAGCAGCATCTTCAATTTTGATCTCTACCAAGAGTTACATAATGCAATAATAATATAATACCAGCAATAACAATAAAATACACAAAAACCCGCACATTTTTTGTTAGTACGATACTCCTGCTAAGATGCTATCCTCTATCCATAAAATACTACTCTTCCCACTACATATCATACATGTAACACCATACACTTACCTTATAAATATGGCAGTACAATTGTTAACAGCAAACCTGGTGGTCCCTCGGATATCCACCCCCGGCAGGGTTGGGTTATTGACACAGGGCCCTCCCGGTCGTCATCATGCGACTGTGTCAAGAGCATTGCAACGTCCCAAAGCTGCTTGTCAGTACAGCTATTTCTTTAGTAATATAAGGGGACTTCACTCTAACATCAATTCTGTACACCAATTTCTTCAAGCAGAATCCCCTACTCTCCTTTTTTTGACAGAGACTCAAGTAACATCCACATCTGACACATCTAGATTTAATTTTCCAGGTTATCAACTGCTCCAAAATTTCAGACCTAAAGGTGGTGTATGTTGCTTCGCAAAATCTGAAATTGCCCTGGAGGAGGTTACTAGTTTCAATTGTCCCTATTTTGATTATTCTATATACAAATTAATTTCTGCTGGTAAATTTAAATACATATGTTGCATCTACCGTTCCCCAAATACTCCTCCAGAGCAAAGTCTTTTTGATTCTCTGTCCTCACAACTCAGTGTCCTCAACTTAAATGCTTCTTCTGAAATCACTGTGTTGGGTGATTTTAATGTCCATAATGTTGAATGGCTCACTCATTCAGCCAGGACTGATGATGCTGGTCTTGAATGTGAGCTATTTGCAGACTCATTTAATCTCATTCAACTAGTCAACCAACCCACCCGTGTACCAGATAATCCTAATCATAATTCCCACCTACTGGACTTATTTTTAACAACCAATTCAGAAAATTATGATGTTACAGTGAGGTCCCCACTTGGATCTTCTGATCACTGTCTGATACAGGCCACCTGTCTATCACCTACCACACCTTCCCACTCTGAACCTGTTTTGGTGACTAAATGGCATTACGATAGGGCAGACTGGGAGGGTCTTCAAGGTTTCTTTATTGATATTCCCTGGACCTCTTTCTTTTCTAATGATGCACACTCCACCTTGAGCCACATACAAGATTTTGTAAAAATTGGAATGGAAACTTTTATTCCTCATCAAAAGTACAGTAAAAGATCTAATTCACCTAAATGGTTTGACCATAATTGTGCTAGAGTAACTGAACAAAAAGCAATAGCCTACAATGCATACACAAGATCAAAAACACATGAAGCCTTTAATTACTTTAGAAACATCAGAAATCATGCCAAAACTGTATTAAACCTAACTAAATCAAACTTTCTCCATAAGCAGGCAAATAAACTTCTAAATAATCCAAATGATAACAAAATATTTTGGTCTACTCTTAACTCATTCAAATCCAACTTCACTACTGCTTCATCCATTCCACCATTAAAATCTCCGACTGGCAATCTTGTAAGTGACCCACGAGGTAAAGCTAACCTTCTTGCAGATATTTTCTCCACCAACTCAACCTTAGATGAAATAAATCAAGATGTCCCTGTACTTAATTTTAATACCTGAAATTCCCTCACTTAAGATCCACACCAGACATGTCAAAACTATTTTGCAGAATCTCTCCGTAGATAAGGCTCCTGGTCCAGATGAAATTCCTCCAATAGTACTTAAGATTGCTCCTTGGTGCTCGCTCCTGTATTGGCAAAATTTTATCCGTCTGTGTACTCATACCTCATGCTTCCCAGTACCCTGGAAAGAAGCAAACATCCATCCAGTTCCTAAAAAAGGTGCCTCTTCAGATCCATCAAACTACAGACCAATAGCTATAACTTCCACTCTTGGCAAAGTTTTTTGAAATTATATTAAATAATCACATAATTAAGCATCTGGAGAATATAAATTAATCAGTGATAGGCAATATGGTTTTAGACGATGTCGATCACTGCAGACATTCTTTGCCTTCTTACGCATCAAATCAACCAAGCTACAGACCAACATGGTGAAACACATACAATAGCACTTATCAAAGGCATTTGATAGAGTCTGGCATCAATCCTTATTGTCGAAGATGTCACACTACGGCCTTGCATCATTAGTTCCACTAATTTCTTCTTATCTTCATAACAGAAAAATACGTGTAATGGTAGATGGCCTTTATTCTCAATTTCACTCAATAAATGCTGGTGTTCCCCAGGGATCAGTTTTGGCCCCAACTCTGTTCCTCATTCATATCAATGATCTCATATCTACCACTCATAATCCAATACATTCCTACGCAGATGACTCAACACACTCCACAGTTCCTTCACATTTACCAATTCTTTCACCCAACCCGATCTTATAAATTCAAAAATAAACACTGCAATTTCTCTGAACCAGGACCTTTCTAGATTAATGAATGGGGACAAGAATCTAGTTTCCTTTAATGCACAGAAAACCAAGTATTCAATTTTCTAACCGACAGAATCTCACTGACTCCCATATATTTTTTAATGATGTAAATATTCCCACTTCCCCTAGTATTGACATTCTCGGTGTAACATTAACTACTAACTTGAGCTGGACACATTATGTTAGAAGCATTGCTAAGAATGCCTCTAAAAAACTGGGACTCCTGTACAGAGTTCGAGAATTCTTCACTGACGAGCAGTTGGCCGTAATATATAAAAGTCATGTGCGCTCTCAGATGGATTACTGTTCACCTCTGTGGGGTGGAAGTGGAGTGGTTGCATTGAGGCAGTTGGACAAAATTCAAAATAAAGCTATTAGATTAATCAATAACCCTGCAATCACACAGGACCTTCCTACATTAGCCATACGAAGAAACGTTGCATCCCTTGCATTATTCTACAGATATTTTCACAGCAATTGTTCCGAGGAACTTGCTTCAATTGTGCCGCCTCTCCACATCTTTCCCCGTAGAACTAGGGCAGCTGAGAGCGCCCATGAATTTACACTTTCTCCTCCACAATGCAGAACTTCTGCTTATCAGAATTCATTTATCCCCAGAGCTACTACTCTTTGGAATTCACTTCCCTCGAATTGCTTTCCACAAACTTACAATCAACAAATGTTTAAATCCAGTTGTTACAAACATTTTATGAATGGAGGATGCCTTTAGGCACATGGACCTTTTTGTTTTATCTGTGTTTTTCCTTCCTCCGTTCATTGTCTCTTAAAAAAAAAAAAAAAAAAAAAAAAAGGCCACAGCAGGTAGACCGGATGCTGGTTCTGTTTATATCAGCAGACTTGAATTTTAGTTTTAGTTTTTATTACTATTATTTTTCAAACTGACCTTGGTGCAGATCATGAGTGAGATTACATGTGTGCATCCGTTTATCTATTTATTTAGTAGTGACAGTAACACTCAGTGCCTCCTAAAAAAACAAAAACATAATAAATTAAGCGCTTACACAATAGGCCTACCGAAAGAGTGGAGTACCGTAACCCATCCTACTTATAGTATGGTTTATTTGTGGGTGGCCATCAAAGTTTTGAGAGTTTCTAACTCTATTTACTATGTTTAAACATTATTTTATGGCGTCCATCGACGACGAATTTATCTTCGCACCTCCGTTTTCTGTCGACCCATTTCCTTACGATCCGTGGTCTCGTGTGCGTTTTTAATTATCCTGCAGTGTTTTTAGTATTTTGACATGTTCTACATCATTTGTAAAACCAGCGGGGTTCTGGGCGCGGCAGCCCCAAGGTTAGGTAAGGTTGTCTGGCTAGGTTAATGACAATATTGTCGTCAGAAGTGCTGCTGTCATGTGACACACGTCCGCCGCCAGTGCAGCTTCGCCAACTGGCGGCGGACGTGTGTCACATGACACCAGCACTTCTGACGACAATATTGTCATTAACTTAACCTGACAACCTTACCTAACCTTGGGGCTGCCGCCCCCAGACCCCCGCTGCTGTCCGCGCATCAGTAGTAGGGCTTCCTGAAAAAGGTAGGCTAAGTTGCAAAAAATAGAAAAGAAAGAAAATCAGTTCTCCAAGGAAAATAAAGAAACCGCGCACGTGACCAAATCTCGTGCAGTAGCGTCATCGGACGTCTGGGATATAATTATAATGTATTGTTAAAAATAGTAAATAGTGTTAAAATCTACTTATTTTATTAAACACAAATTAACCTTAACCTTACTTAAAGTAGGATGGCTTAGGCCTACTCTTTCGGTATTGTGGAAGACCTTCTTTTAATAAGCGGGGAGTGTTAATGTCCCTATTACCAGTTAGATAGCCTCAGATAGAACAGTGGTTTAAACCTCCTTGCAGGTTTAAACCGGAGATTGAAACTCAATCCAGGACTATCTGTATTCAGAATAAAATTCTGAGACGCTTATCCAGTCAATCCGCGGATTACTCGATCCGAGGTTTAAACAAGCATCAGGGTAGGTTTGACGTTAGATCGAAGTTATAAAAATCTCAAATTACTCATGATAGCTCACACAAAAACCGGCACTGAGTATTTGCAGTCTTTGGAGGCATTCTAAGCAAGGATATATTTACTAATGGATGACAAGTGTAAGAATGCAGCTGAGGCAGTCAGTCCGAGGTTTAAACCAGCGGGAGGCTTGACAGTCGATCGATCGAAGGCTTCTACTCGCCACTAAAGATTCATATTATTATTTCCAACAAACACAAACTGGCAGTAAAACGATTCCATTACATTAAAAAAGGCAACCGTTTTTACATTACGTTGGAAATTGTTTAAGCATACTAAAAATTAAATACCGGTAATAGGTGCCAAGCGAACGAAGCACTGCCGTAGCCTAAACACTAGATCTAGTTGAGCTTAGAAATTATTCGATAATAGTTGTAGGCCTAAATGTCTTGATAATCTGAGATGCATATAAGCTGAATAATATAAATATTATAATTCAATGTCCGCCAACATTTATTATGTATGATACAAATGTATTAGTTTACCATAGAACCAATAGTATTAGTCCATTACATGTCGCGCAGCAAATATAATTATTTACTGTATCCATGCAGTGTTATTCATCCTTAGTACGAATTAAAAGATATAGCTTATATTAATAAGGAATCACAAGTGAACCATTATTTTCAAATGCATTTAACAAGTAGGATAAGAGTTAGAGATATGAGTTGTCTTTTCAATAGTCTAGGACTCTAGGTCCTGGTGAGTTGTAATGCTGCGTAGTTATATAACTAGTCACATTGGAAACTGTTTTCGATTACATTGTTAATGGTTACAAAGTATTTCCGTTGAGCTATTTATCTTATATATATATATATATATATATATAACAATTGTCCATTTGAGTGAGTATTAACAGCGCTGAGCATACGGTAGATACAGTACCAGTAACTTAAAGTATAAGCTTGGCCTTCTGTACCTAATGTAGCCTACAGTATTTGGTTTAGCGTTTTAGTCGGCATTATCACTATAAAGGTTATTAAATCACTAGATTATAAGTGGAACCAAGGATTTATAAGTACCGGTAGTTATGCATTAATACATGAGCCCATATCAATATGTTGAACTGTAGGCTATCTAACTACAATGAGAGTGCCTTCTTTTTATGATTAGCTTAGTTTATATAAATTCATAATTTAGTAATATGGTTGCCATGCAATTGATTTGAATAAATGGAGCAGTTAATATTCGTACATGTAGAAATCCAGGAACAATTATTTGTTGATAATTGATTAGGCCTACAAAATAATAATAAGTTGCAGTTTACCGCAGTACTAATGAAGTTCGGCAAAGCACGATTGATTGCCATTTTCCTCTTTATACCTGTCAATATCCTATTGTATTTTTCATGACACACACATAGGCTACGTAGGCTATATACTAGTATAATATACAGGTATATTATGTCCGATATATTATGTCATCAGCTATATGCTCAGATACATATTTAAACTTTGGAAACTCTCAGAAGTTTGAAGTAACGGCAGTAGCCTAAATAGGAGGAACGTAGCGACGTGTCAGTAGTAGGCTACACCTACAGTATGTTATGGCCTTGGCCTTGCTCGGGGCCTTGGGGCTGTTCGGCCAGGCAGCTTGGGGAACAACAACAACAACCTACAGTATACCCGGTACCGTACCATCTCAAATGGTATATACTTATTAGCTTAATGTGTACTTTCTCGATAACACAACTCATTTTATTATATCTTGTATTTTGTGAATTCGTAATTACAAACTATATAATTCACCTGAACA
The DNA here is from genome assembly GCA_032716605.1 of Paralithodes platypus. Lineage (NCBI taxonomy): Eukaryota > Metazoa > Arthropoda > Malacostraca > Decapoda > Lithodidae > Paralithodes > Paralithodes platypus. The sequence goes on along the minus strand of JAVRFV010002213.1, from coordinate 503,702 downwards.
AAACCAAAAGATGAAAATAGGGACATTAATATAGATAAAATGGCTAATTCGTGAGCTTATTGGCTATCTCTACATTCTGTACGGAACTGTGATTAGCTGTTGCAAACCTTTGACTTAAACAGAGTATTATGCCGTGGATTAGTCGATCTCGATTTTAAGCTTCTGAATACGGATAAAACTTAGTGTACGATCAAGGATCGAGTAATCCCAATCCCAGGTTTAAACCTGTGGGCCCATTTCATTTGGGCGAAAAATGTGATTTGCTACTCTATAATTTGGGCGCCAGTTCACCATGTCATTTGGGCGACTACATATAAGTAATTCTGTGAAATGCTAACCATCATTTGGGCGAAATCAGAATAAGGCAACAACAGCGTAAATGCTATAGAACTGTCTGTCAAGGATGGCTGATAATTTAGAGTAGTTTGGCTGAGTAGTGGGAGCCGTAGGAACACACTGATTAGAACCACAGGATCGAACACAATGGCAATGAGAGCTCTGTGGGAAAGCCCGATCGTGGCCATGGCCTTCCTCAGGGACTCGGGGCTGTTCGGCCAGGCAGCTTAGGGAACAACAACAACACAAGGGCGAGATGATGAAACGAGGCTTAGGGTTCATAGTATATCATTGTGTGAGACTGATCCCCTAGACTCCTAGAGAGAGACGTTCATTCCACGAACAGGACCATGGAAGGCACCATTTCAGAAGCCAATAGAAAACAAAAATAATTATAATAATATTCGATGGATTCTAGTTTCGAGTTTATAAAATACTGCAAAATAGGGTCAATATTTACGAGTCGCACCACAGCTGGGATCTCATTTCTAATGGTAGTTTTGGGTTCCTATCATGCTATGCTTCATTGCTAGCCTATATACTTTTTATCCACGGGATTTTTTTTTTTTTTTTTTTTTTGCATTAACCTAACCAAAAATCCTAACCTAACCTAACCTAAATGTATTTGGGGGCTATTAGGTTAGGTTAGGTTAGGTTTTTTGGTTAGGTTAATGCTAAAAAAAAAAAAAAAAAATCCCGCGGATAAAAAGTATATAGCAATGAAGCATAGAATGATAGGAACCCAAAACTACCATTAGAAATGAAATCCCAGCTGTGGTGCGACTAGTAAATATTGACCCAAAATAGTGATACTGCATGGAAGACTGGAGGTGTACAAGCAACAAAACCAGATGTAAAGCCCGAATCAAGACTGATGACAGTGGAAAAACAACCATCAAAGCTATGACTGAGCATATCCATCAAAGTGATATTAAGAAAATTGAAGCGCAACAACTTACAGTGCAAGTTAAAAGATGCGCAGTCTGGTATAAGCGCCAAACCTTTAAAAGTTATTAGAAAATAACTAACGAATGATAGTGAAAGCCAACTTGAACCAAAAGACCTGAAAACGTTTCCCTTGCACTGTACAGAGAGCGCAGACAAAAAATCCCCATCCTGCCCAAGAGTCGTCATGAAGTTCATGTGTATCTTTCCGCAAATAAAGTGAAAAGTATGAACATTTTGTGCTTGTAAATCAGGAGCAGAACGGTATAGCCATATTTTCCACCTAGATGATTCTCGCCCAAGTCAAGTGTCGAGTACGTCAAAATGGAGCTTAACTTTTCGCCCAAATGAAGAGATAACTGGCGCCTAATCGCCCAAATGAAATGCGCCCAAACCTGCACCGAACCGAGGTTTAAACCTCTGAGTCAGAGTGGAAGGTATGATAGGAAAGGTGGAGTGAGGGAGGGGGTTGAAAGGAGTGCGGCGTTGCCAAAATACGATTTTACAGAGACCTTTGAGAACAGAGTTGTCCGGTAAACTGTACCTATACCTGCTAACACTGTTAGCATAGGCTAAGTTAAGTTAACCAAATCTGTAAGACGATGCGGCAAGGTCACAGGATTCACAAGTCACTAATATTGCTTGATAGTCACCGTGAAAGAAAGAAAGAAAGAAAGAAAGAAAGAAAGAAAGAGAGAGAGAGAGAGAGAGAGAGAGAGAGAGAGAGAGAGAGAGAGAGAGAGAGAGAGAGAGAGAGAGAGAGGGGGGGGGGGGGAGAAAGAGAGGGGGCAGGTGTGTGTGAGCAGGGAGAGTTGACGTGGTAAAGGAAGAAACCAACGATGTCGGGCTATCTGTGACCGCGGACTATCAGATACGAGAAAACACAGGCAGTAGTGGTCAAGATGTTTATAGTACATGGATCGATAATAGCTAGACAGAAAGGTAGACAAAACACAAAGGAAGACGAGAAAGGGAAGAGTGGTGAAGATGAAGGGCCAGGGGAGTGTGGGAGTAGGTGTGGGGGGGGGGGGGAAATGGGGGAGTGAAAAGTGGGAGGGGCTAGAGTCAGGTGCGACCAATCACATCTCTGCATTACCGTCAGCTGAATAATGACTTAATTCAACGTACTAATGCACACAGTCATACAGTTTTGGTGAAATGCAGTGAATAAATATGTTAGTTAATAGTCACTGTATAAACCAGGCAACACAAGTATGTACGTACAGTATTTATACAGGTTGAATGCCGCACTAAAGTGCTTCCCAGACAGCAAAGCCAAAAACCAAGCTTCTGCCTCCCACCTTGCAATTACAATTATTAACACCTACAGAAACTTACCTAGAGTCTCTCACAGTTTCACAGAATAGCGGCGAACACGTAAACTTAACCATGATCACGTAGTATGTATATAATCCGGCTATATACGAGATTTTAATACGAGCCACACTCCCCACAAACTCACCCCGCTCGTCTTGGGGGAAAACTGAGGTGGCACGTGTGTTGAAACTTGAAAGCAGACAGGGTGTCGGTGAGGCGCTCGGGAGAGATGATAAGTTGCCAGGATTTTATTTATATATATTTAACTTTATTTCACATTTACTACCTAATTAATTCCTTACTAATGCAACAATATATGTAATATACGTAATGTTTATAGTTGAATTACTCTAGAACTATGACCACACTATGGTTTAAGTGAGAATGCTTGCCCTTGCTATTTGTAGATGATTGAGATCCGTAATGCGCTGCTCTGCGGTTGTCAACAGAGTTACATTTTCAGGACCAGTAAGAATGTCATATATTCGCCGAGGAATTACTACACGTTTTGTAACTCTTGGCTTCATGTTATGTTGCTTGTCACCCATATAAATAATACCCAAGGGTGTGAAATATGCAGGTAAATATGTAACAAACCGCTAATTAGCACCATCAAACCTGAGCTAAGACCATGCTCAAGACGGAGGAGAGGGTGGAGGGGGAAACGTGTTGTGGAGGAGAGACAAAGTGATGGGGAAGAGATGAGGAGGAGGGGGGGGGGGAGAGAGAGAGAATAAATGGAGATGGGAGGGGGTTAGGAGAGAGGATGTGGGGGTGGAAGGACCTTGTATGGAAAGAAGGCAGGTTGGTGGAAGCATAACTCTATAGTCTGTTCACTTTAACCAGACATCTGGGGTTTAATATATGTCTAATTAAAGCTGCTGGTTAGGTGATACAACCTCGTGGAAATAGGTAAATCCATGGTTTAATTACACTATCTAGAAGGTAGACTCTCACGCAGGTCTGTTAAAAAGCCCTGCCGAAATTTGAAACCGTCCCACTCCTCCCCCACATCTGATAGCTGCGTGACGTCATTTGGGGAGATTTTTAAACACATCGTAATGTTTATAATGACAAGCATTCTTATTTTTGATAGGGGCTATCACACTTGCCAATATTTCCGTGGTTTCTCGTCTATTTTCCGTGGTCTTGCCGACAATCCACACTACCCAAGCAAGTTGGGAGACCGTCGTCTAACCACGGAAACTTTCGGAGCATCAGCAACTTATTTGGCGTAGTGTATGATGATGCAATGCAATATAGCATACCTTGGCATACTATTGGATGATATAATTGGTATATAGAACTATTAAAAACATATGTATATAACATATGCTAGTTACCTGCAAAGTGTAGGCTATGCCTTACGTGTGACTGCATAGGGTACCGTACATAATTACATATGAACCTTCCATTTTCCTACAGTATATAATTTTTGACGTCTAACTTTCATATTTTCAAGCACATTTCCTTGTTATTTCAAGGTCATGTCACACAAGGACTTTCATTACTAACTATAATATAGTTCATACGAGCTTGCTTGCTCAAATCAACTCTAATATTGTCAGGAGAATGTCTCATACAAGTAGCTCATGTCTCATATTAATCTAAGCTTACATTAAAGTGGCATAAACAGTTGGTATCGATTGGTAATAAAGAGCGTACCGTAATAAATCATTGGAAAACAAACATAGCCTACCCCAGATGTACGCTCAATGTAATGCGTAAAGCACGGCCTGTAATTGGCTAATGCTGGGGTCAGCCTCGTGAGCCCGGGTCAGTCAGCCTTCACTCTCGCTTACTTCTTGGGTTTATCCTTTCTATAGTTCGCTTGTATTTACTTTATGATATATACATTATTATTGTTTCCTGTGATATTTAATAGCTCTTTAGATTCGGATAGCACTGTAATTTATTAAGTAATCATTCAAATTGTTTAAACATATCTAGTTTAATGAATAAATAAGGAATAATACAGATAATAATTAAATTATCAGGGTACTGATAAACTAGCCAATCCTGAGCTTGCTGCTGCTTCCACTGACTTTCATTTTACCGACATGGGCTACTTGGATTCATGTCGCTTGTTTTAAGTAATAGCGAGCAATATAGTCATACTTACCATGGTTTGTATATATGCTCAACTTTATCATAGGGATTGTGATATAGTAATAGCATGACGGGAAGCTAAAGCGGCCGAATTAAGACCAATCAATTTGGAAGTGAGAACAAAAGTGTAGGCTACGTGAGATAGTGCTATTAAAATCTGTGTTACTAGCAACTCTATTCCACCCCTTAAACCAAACTTATACCCGGTACTTCGTTACTACATCTACCGCATGCTCAGTGGTTTTAATACTCAGTCAAATGGACAAATATATATAGTATAAATAGCTCAACTGAAATACGTTGTAACCATTAACTACAAGTATGTAGGCGAAAACAGTAGCCTAACCAATGTGACTCGTTATATAAACTATGCATCATTACAACCTACTAGGCTAGTACAAAGACAACTCATGTCTCAAATAACTTATCCTATTTGTTAAATGCATTTGAAAATAATGGTTCACTTGTGATTCCTTATATATTATAAGCTATGTATTTTAATTCGTTCAAAGGATTAACATTGTGCATGGATACAGTAAATATTTATATTTGCTGTGCAACATGTAATGGACTAATAATATTGGTTCTATGGTAACTTAATACATGTGTATCGTATCTAATAAATGTTGGGGACATTTAAATATAATATTTGTATTATTCAGCTTAGAAAGCATCTCAGGTTATCAAGACATTAACAACTATTATTGAATAACTACATCAGTGGTTAGGCTATGGCAGTGCTTCGTTCGTTTGGCACCTATTATATAGTATGATTCGACCATTTCCAACTTAATGGAAAAGCTGTTGCATTTTTTTACAATATAATGGAATCGGTTTAATGTCAGTTTGTGTTAGTTGGAAATAATAATATGATATTTTATTGGCGAGTAGATCCCTTCGATCGATCGTCTGTCAAGCCTCCCGCTGGTTTAAACCTCGGATTGACTGTCTGAGCTGCATGCTTACACTTGTCATTACTTATTTATATAAATCCTTGCTTAGAATGCCTCCAAAGACTGCAAATAATCAGTGCCAGTCTTTGTTATTTTATATTATGGGTTCCTTATGGATTAGTGTAAGCAATCATGAGTAATTTAAGGTTTTTATAACTTCGATCTAGAGTCAAACCTACCCTCCTGGTTTAAACCTCGGATCGACCACCTCCATGGCTCGAACTTTCATAACTGGTCAAAAATATCGCAATCCAGCCACTATGCCAAACCTTAACATCTCAGGAACAGTCAAGTGGTATAATGTCAAACGTGGCTACTACGGATTCATAACAAGAGCTGACAACAATATAGATAGATATATTTGCACACCATAAGTCTATATAAAAATACAACCCCAAGTATTTTCCATCACTAGGGGAAGGCGAGACAGTGATCTTCAATGTTAAACCTGGAAGGAAAGGACCAGAAGCCCATCAAATTACTGGTCCTGGAGCCTGGAGGGGTTTCAGTGAAAGGATCACATCTTGCTCGACAAAAACGCTGGGAGAAAACACACAAGACCCAAAACCACAAGGAAACTGACACTATGGTCAAAATATACGCTCGTGTTCAAGCTGCCACAGCTATTGCCGGCCATAACAAAGTTCACCTCTGTCAGATCATTCCCAAACTACTCCAGCACAACGGCTTGCCATCAATCTCCATCCCTCCAGAAGTCTTGGAATCTAGAAGAACGCGGCAGAAACCAAGGAGACGAGAACACCAACCCAACATCATTGAAGAAGACAACTACTCCATCAACTTAGAAGATGGTGAAGAGGAGGACAACGCCGAAGAAGACAATGATGAATACGAAGAAGACGATGAAGATGAGGAAGTGGAAGACGCAGAAGAAGAAGAACAAGATCATCCAGACCAACCTCCTGTAACTACACCTTCCCCAACTCCTCCTGTCCTGACTCCTCAATCTACAAACAGGCGTCTGACTACACGTTTCGCCAAAGATCTCTTTAGACTGTCACCAACAAAATTTAAAAGAAAAAAATCTGCCAAATACCCAGAAGACACAGACTGGGCACTAACAAAAGAAGGAAGAGACACGCTAAAACATCAGTTGCCTCCAAACTACTTAGAAAAGTACAACATTAAAGCATGAATAAAAGTTTTTAAAAATGAGTAGACAAACAAAATAAAGTAATAAACATCCCTCAACAACAGCAAGGTGGACGGCCCACTAACTTTTCTCTTCCACTGTATTTCATCTTTCCTACTTTCTCTTCCCCTCACCCACTCTGAGGTGCCTCTCCCCCCCCCCCCAATCCCCTAAAAAAAAAAAAAAAAAAAAAAAAAAAAAAAATCGGATCGAGTAATCCGCGGATTGACGGGATAAGCGGCTCAGGATTTCATTCTGAATACCGATAGTCCTGGATTGAGTTTCAAGCTCGGGTTTAAACCAGCGAGGAGGTTTAAACCACTGTTCTGAATTCGTGCCTAGGGGTGTGAGGGGACTTGCTAGCGGTGGGTTGGTAGGTGCTGACGTGGGATGTAGGAGGGGTGAGAATGTTAATATGTACGAGTGTGTATGGATGGAAGAGTGTGTGTTCAAGAGTGTAATGGTGTAAGTGTGAGTGTGTGTGTGTGTGTGTGTGTGTGTTAAAATACCTGTGACACTATTTCAATTTATCACATTTAAAACTAGTGACACTCGGTAGAGCGCATACCTTCACCTACGCTGCTTTTGCATCACCAAATATACTTTAAGGATGGTTCACTTTTTGGTGTATTTTTGCATGTATTCATTAGTTTGTCTAGTTTCCTCCTAGACCAATTAAAAAAAAAAAACATTCATTAGATCCCCCTTCTAGACAACATTCATTAGATCCCCCTTCTAGACAACATTCATTAGATCCCCCTTCTAGACAACATTCATTAGATCCCCCTTCTAGACAACATTCATTAGATCCCCCTTCTAGACAACATTCATTAGATCCCCCTTCTAGACAACATTCATTAGATCCCCCTTCTAGACAACATTCATTAGATCCCCCTTCTAGAAAACATTCATTAGATCCCCCTTCTAGACAACATTCATTAGATCCCCCTTCTAGAAAACATTCATTAGATCCCCCTTCTAGACAACATTCATTAGATCCCCCTTCTAGACAACATTCATTAGATCCCCCTTCTAGACAACATTCATTAGATCCCCCTTCTAGAAAACATTCATTAGATCCCCCTTCTAGAAAACATTCATTAGATCCCCCTTCTAGAAAACATTCATTAGATCCCCCTTCTAGAAAACATTCATTAGATCCCCCTTCTAGACAACATTCATTAGATCCCCCTTCTAGAAAACATTCATTAGATCCCCCTTCTAGACAACATTCATTAGATCCCCCTTCTAGAAAACATTCATTAGATCCCCCTTCTAGACAACATTCATTAGATCCCCCTTCTAGAAAACATTCATTAGATCCCCCTTCTAGAAAACATTCATTAGATCCCCCTTCTAGAAAACATTCATTAGATCCCCCTTCTAGACAACATTCATTAGATCCCCCTTCTAGAAAACATTCATTAGATCCCCCTTCTAGAAAACATTCATTAGATCCCCCTTCTAGAAAACATTCATTAGATCCCCCTTCTAGACAACATTCATTAGATCCCCCTTCTAGACAACATTCATTAGATCCCCCTTCTAGAAAACATTCATTAGATCCCCCTTTCTAGAAAACATTCATTAGATCCCCCTTCTAGAAAACATTCATTAGATCCCCCTTCTAGAAAACATTCATTAGATCCCCCTTCTAGACAACATTCATTAGATCCCCCTTCTAGAAAACATTCATTAGATCCCCCTTCTAGAAAACATTCATTAGATCCCCCTTCTAGAAAACATTCATTAGATCCCCCTTCTAGAAAACATTCATTAGATCCCCCTTCTAGACAACATTCATTAGATCCCCCTTCTAGAAAACATTCATTAGATCCCCCTTCTAGAAAACATTCATTAGATCCCCCTTCTAGAAAACATTCATTAGATCCCCCCTTCTAGAAAACATTCATTAGATCCCCCTTCTAGAAAACATTCATTAGATCCCCCTTCTAGAAAACATTCATTAGATCCCCCTTCTAGAAAACATTCATTAGATCCCCCTTCTAGAAAATGTGCCGGTTCTTCTAACATTACAGGCTCACTATCGTTCGCCAGAGACAAAATCGACACCTAAATAGCACGACAGGTCTAAATATTGACGAAGAAATGGGGCAAAAGGTCTTAAAAACGACTAACTAATGGGGCAAACATCTTAACATCCGAAAACTAATGGGGCTAAACATGAGGGAGAAAGTGGTCCAGAAAACCGGCCCATCCCCCCTTAATGCACAATGACACCTTCGCTTTCTAAATTGAATAATGTTTTCCTTCCTTGGCACGTAGGCCCTATGCTATCTGTCCACCAAATGTCGTGACAATCGGTTCATAACTTTGTGAGATATTTTATTTACAGACAGACAAACGGAGGAGCAACATAACCTCCATCCTACTTCCTTGGCGCAGGTATAGACAATGCATCGCGCGGTGGAGTTTAAGCATTTGGTATGGTACCGGTACACTGGGATACCATAGTCTCTAGCTCACTCATATATATTCCTGGACTTGACCTATTTATAATTATGGAAGTATATCTCTGGAAACCAATTTATGAATATAATTATATACCGGTAGCCTATACATCAACTGTTGTATTGTTCACATGTGTGGGGAGGTTCCTCTCACACCGCTCTCTTAGACAAAGTTGAAAGGAAGGCCTTTCGTATCATTAACTCCCGTCCACTCACCAACTCTCTGCAATCTGGGTGTGGGTGTGGGTTTGTAGGGTCAGGGTTCGTGGGTGGGGGGATATAGGATGGGTTGGTGCTGGGGGTGGGCGGTCGGTTGGGGGTATAGGTGGAGTTTGTACAGGGGGTGGGAGGGAGGTGTTTGTGTGGGAGGGAGGTGTTTGTGTGGGAGGGAGGTATTTGTGTGGGAGGGAGGTGTTTGTGTGGGAGGGAGGCGTTTGTGTGGGAGGGAGGTGTTTGTGTGGGAGGGAGGTGTTTGTGTGGGAGGGAGGTGTTTGTGTGGGAGGGAGGTGTTTGTGTGGGAGGGAGGTGTTTGTGTGGGAGGGAGGCGTTTGTGTGGGAGGGAGGCGTTTGTGTGGGAGGGAGGTGTTTGTGTGGGAGGGAGGTGTTTGTGGGAGTGGGGTAGAGAGTTTGTGCAGGGGGTGGGGGTGGGAGGGAGGTGTTTGTGAGAGTGGATGTGGGGTTTGTGCATTGTGTGGGGGTTGAGGTGGAGTTTTTGAAGGGGGTCGAGGTGTGGGTTTGTGTATTGGGGGGGAGGGGGGTATTGAGATGGGGCCCCCTAGGGGTGGGAGGGAGGTGTTTGTGGGTGGTGAGGTTAGTTGGGGTGAAGTTTGTATAGGGTGCAGAGGGTGGGGGTGGGAGGGAGGTGTTTGTGGGTGGTGAGGTTAGTTGGGGTGAAGTTTGTATAGGGTGCAGAGGGTGGGGGTGGGAGGGAGGTGTTTGTGGGTGGTGAGGTTAGTTGGGGTGAAGTTTGTATAGGGTGCAGAGGGTGGGGGTGGGAGGGAGGTGTTTGTGGGTGGTGAGGTTAGTTGGGGTGAAGTTTGTATAGGGTGCAGAGGGTGGGGGTGGGAGGAAGGCGTTTGTGTATAGGGTGGAAATGAGGTTTGTGTATCGGGTGGGGGTAGAAGTGGGGTTTGAGCGATGGGTGGGAGGTGTTTATGGGTGGTGAGGGTTGTGGGGGTAAGGGTTTGGGCAGGGGGTGGGTGTGAGAGGAGGTGCAAGTACAAAGGAAATCAAGCAACAACAGGTCTAGTGACCCTTCTAGGCTGCTTGTCCTCCAAAACACTGAGGATCAAGTGTCCAAACAGTGGTTTAGAGTGGGTAAGGGAACATTGGAAAGGGAACTACTGCCTTGGAACTAATGTCCGTGGCAGGATTAGGAAGTCAGTAGGGGACAGATGGGTTAGTAACTGAGGGGAGGATAAAATAAAGTTATTCACTTACAAACGCAGTCAGTCGCGGGTTAGATGCAAGATAATTGTCTAGGCGAAGTTTAAAGGAATCAACGGCGCTGCAGTCTATAACGTCTCGGGGAAGCCCATTCCACAAGGTGACAACTCGATTGAAGAAGAAATTATTAGATTCGTGTGACTTAAAAGATTTACCAATAATTTTGCAACCGTTTCCCCGCGTGCAATTAGATTGGTCGATAGTAAAGTACTTACTACAGTTCATATTGTCGATGCCTTTGATGATTTTGAACACTTGAATTAAGTGGCCTCTTAATCTGCGCTGGGTTAAAGGAAGGTTAAAGGAAGGGAGGTGGGGAAGCAGGGTGTCAAACGAAAGCCGAGTGCAATATTTGTATTCTTTAGATGCTTATGTTGTGGGTGTGGTGTCCCGAGTTTGAATCCCGGGAGGACCATATGCTTGCATTAGTTTATTCAAGTGCATTGGTGTTTTTAATGGATGATTAATGTTAATAACGTGGTGTTACTTTATTGTATATGTAAAGGTCAAATAATGGTTTATAGTTCAAATGATGTCTTTGGAAGTGATAACATGGCCAAAACAAGGCTATTTCCTGTACATTTCCTTGTAGTCATTCTCATCTACACTCAAATATTCAAACAAAATGGCTCCAGTTTGACACCCTGTGGGGAAGTATGGGGAAGGAGGAAAGGGGGAGATGGGGAGGAGGGGGGAAGGGAGGGAAGGAGGGAGGGGCAGAGAAGGAAGGAAGGAGGAGGGTGGGAGGGAGGGAAGGAGGAGGGTGGGAGGTAGAGGAGGAAAGAATGAGGGGGGAGGAGAGAGAGAAGGAAGGAAGGAGGAGGAAAGGGAGAAGAGAAACAAGGAGGGAAGGAAGGAGGGAGACAAAACAGACAAACAAACAAGATAATTACGAGTGTGAAATTATTAACCCTTTACAGTATGAAGGCTTAATATGAAGGCTTAATATGAAGACTTAATATGAAGACTTAATATGAAGGCTTAATATGAAGGCTTAATATGAAGGCTTAATATGAAGGCTTAATATGAAGGCTTAATATGAAGGCTTAATATGAAGGCTTAAGACTTAATATGAAGGCTTAATATGAAGGCTTAATATGAAGGCTTAATATGAAGGCTTAATATTCTATTATCTGGCTTTAAGGGCAGATGGGTCGTTTTTGTGGTTCCCCTTCTCCCTCACGTTTAGCCCCATTAGTTTTCAGATTGTAATACGTTCGGTCCATTAGTTTGGCGATTTAGCACCTTCCGCTCCATTTCCTTGTCAATATTAAGACCTTTCGTGCCATTTAGGTGTCGATTTTGTTCCTGGCGAACGATAGTGAGCCTGTAATTTAGGAAGAACCGGCATTCGGCCAGGACATTTTTCTACCGAAAAATGTACAAATTAATCTAGAAGGGGGATCTAATGGATGTTTTTTTAAAGATTGCTGGAGGTCTAGGCTAGGGAGGAAGCTAGAAAAATAACAAATACATGAAAAAATCGATCAAAAAGTGAACCATCGCCCCTTAACAGTTCCTCCTACAATACAGGCTCGCTATCGCTCGCCATGAACAAAATCCACACCTAAATGGCACGAAAGGTTATATTATTGGCGAAGACATTGGGCGAAAGGTCACAAAATCTCAAAGCTAACGGGGATAAACATGAGGGAAAAGGGGGTCCAGAAAAATAACAAAACCTCTCCTTAAATAATCCCTCGATCTGCATATAATTGATAATGTTGATAATGAAAAAGAAAATACATATATAAAACCAGAGGGAGGTGATAGGGAGGCAGATATATTGGTGGGAGTGTGTGGAAGCGAGGGAGGTGGGAGGGATGGTAGGGAGGTGAAGAAAAAGGGGGGGGGGGTCAAGCGGAAGGGATTCTAGGGAGGCGAAAGAGAGATGGTAGGGAGAAAGAAGGTGGGAGGAAGTCGAGGAAGGGAGGCAAACGGGAAGGAAAGACGAGAGGGAGTCGGACGGTCGTGGTAACAGACACAAGGGTGGTGGAGAGAGTTAACAGGGAGTGGGGAGAACACATTCAGGGGAGAAATAAAGGGTGAGGGGGGGGGGAAGAATACCCATTTCAGACACCTCGACTTTCCGCCGACCGCCTTGCCCGTAAATAAAATAACCATGGGGTATGCACGCTTTCACACACACTTCGACCTCTGCAAAATGCTGCATACGACCGTCGTGTGACCACGGGGGCTTTTTTCAATTCGACACGGCGCCGCAAAGTTACCAAGGTAATCTGGTCGTACGTGTCATTCACGACAGAAGTTGTCAGCACAACGGCGCACTCTCTGGAATGCACGGCGTAGTGCCGTACACATCGGCAAGTCTGAGAGGGTCGGTGCACATTGAGATGCAGGTAACAAGCGCTGCAGCACAAATTTGCAAATAATTATTTAGAATTACGGTGCGCACATTGTGACTCAGGCCAGCACAGGCATACGTTTAATTTGACATAACTATTTGCATTATTCTGCTCTGTACTGCGTTACCTGCGTCTAAATGTGCACCAGACGGAAGGGAGGAGAAACGTGTGTGTGGGAGGAGGAGGGGAGGGGCGGGGCATGAGGAGGGGATACACAGAACCAAACCTGGCCGAATATTTCCAAGGCATATCATCAAAATAACATCAGCAACACCTACTGTCATCATTGTCCCGAGTCCTCAATATCTTGCGCTAGCCAGCCAAGTTGCCGACAACGTACGCCTCAAGACCACACTCAAAAGAAATCCAGGAAACACTAATTGAACTAACACGCGCGCTGTCACTCCGGCAATGATCAACTGGTAAGTGAGGTGTGGTTGCTTACTGCTTGAGTCACGTGTTTGGCCAGTAGCTCTGATGCCGGAGATCATTTTATTGTCCTATTATATCTCATTATCGTGGGATATTAATTAATGATACGGCTAGGCGCCATATGTTTGGCTGGCTTAACTGTTATGTATATGTGTGTGAACGGGATAATATGTAAGTCCTATCCCTAATACATATATAACACTGCTAGGTTTAATCCCTCATCATCCCACACGATTGGTTGGCTGCATTGAGAGGGAGGGATGGGGGCGGGGAAGAGACGGTAGAGGGTGGTGGGGGGTTAGGTAGAAGGGAAGAGGGGTAGGGTGGGGGGACGGGGGAGGGAGAGGAGAATGGGGGAGAGGGGTAGGGATGGGGGGGAGGGGGGAGGGTTGGGAGAGGGGTAGGGATGGGGGTGGCGGCGAATGGGGTAGGGATGTAGGGGTAGACGGGGGAGGGAATAGAGACTCAAGGGTAGGGGAGGGGGGGGGGGGGTAGGGGGGGACGGAAACAGGAGGAGGGAGTACAGGTAAACAGAACCAAACCAGGCTGAAAATTGCCACGGCAAAAATAACCCAAAACACCACAATTATTGACAACTTGCGAGTTTCAAGTTATAAGGAAGTTGGAGCTGTAAACATCGATATTCAGCAGTATTGTCAGCTAAAATAAGGTCATAATACATATATATAACCAAATTTATCATACTTTTTATCCATCAGAAACCCAGATTATAATAGCATTTCTGTATTATATCGATGTTTACGGTTCTAATTTCCTTATAGCCTGAAACTCTCAAGTGGACAATTAACACCAATCAATCGCCATCAACACCTACTTTATTATCCTTGTCCCGAATCCTCCAACCTTCCCGTCACCGTCACCAACCACCCAACCACGAACGCCAGGAGACCAAACACAGGTTAATCCACGAAACATACGCCTCAACCCTTTCACGCATTTATGACGCAAAGGTTGCCAGATTAGCAATAAGAAATAGAGTTTTCTCACTCTTATAATTACCTCTCCAAAATTAGTTTTCTGCCCACAGCTAACTCAAAGACAACTGCAGAGGTTGAAGTAACTAAACTAAAGGTTTCTAAATACCCCTGATTACCAACAAAGGCTTTAAAGTATCCCTAAGGGTGAAAGTGAAAGGGTTAGTATATTCAGTCCTATCTCGAATTGTACGGTTGGCCAAATAAGTCATGTCTACGATGGAATTACGTGTTGCTCGCTGTGTGTTGTATTAATGTCTGTCAGATGTTGAATAGGGTGTGTAAAGGTAGAAACAAGTTTATATATCTCACTCGAAACAATGAAATATACAGTTTAGATATTGCTGATACCAATTATTGATATAAATATACTTGGTGCCGCGACATCACTTATTTGGGCAACTGTACATTCTGGTAAAAAAATGGATAGTTAAGTAATTCAAAGGCATTCAAAAAGAGAGAGAGAGAGAGAGAGAGAGAGAGAGAGAGAGAGAGAGAGAGAGAGAGATACACTGACTACACAAAACTTAAGATCCGAGCGAGGTGGTTAGGACTTAACTTTAATAGAGATAACAGAGAGAGAGAGAGAGTAGGCCTATATGGATAACGGAGAGCACAATGTGAATATGTGGGTGTGAGTGTAATAAATTGATTAGTATGTCTGTGTTGTGTGTATGAATGTGTTTGTTGTGAGGAAAGGTGTGTGTCTGTGTGAGGAAAGGTGTGTGTCTGTGTTGTGTGTATGAATGTGTTTGTTTGTGAGGAAAGGTGTGTGTCTGTGTTGTGTGTATGAATGTGTTTGTTTGTGAGGAAAGGTGTGTGTCTGTGTTGTGTGTATGAATGTGTTTGTTTGTGAGGAAAGGTGTGTGTCTGTGTTGTGTGTATGAATGTGTTTGTTTGTGAGGAAAGGTGTATGTCTGTGTTGTGTGTATGAATGTGTTTATTTGTGAGGAAAGGTGTGTGTCTGTGTTGTGTGTATGAATGTGTTTGTTTGTGAGGAAAGGTGTGTGTCTGTGTTGTGTATGAATGTGTTTGTTTGTGAGGAAAGGTGTGTGTCTGTGTTGTGTATATGAATGTGTTTGTTTGTGAGGAAAGGTGTGTGTCTGTGTTGTGTGTATGAATGTGTTTGTTTGTGAGGAAAGGTGTGTGTCTGTGTTGTGTGTATGAATGTGTTTGTGTGTGAGCAAAGGTGTGTGTGTGTTGTGTGTATGAATGTGTTTGTTTGTGAGGAAAGGTGGGTGTGAGTGTGTGTGTGTGTGGGTGTGTGTCTGTGTGTGTGTGGTGTGTGTGTGTGTGTGTGTGTGTGTGTGTGTGTGTGTGTGTGTGTGTGTGTGTGTGTGTAAGTGTGTGTGTGTTCGCGCGTGCGAGCCAGGAAAAACGGGAGGTAAGAATATCAACGCAAAAAGAAAACGGAGAGAGTTCCAAGGATTTCAGGGAGTACCGGTACTTTAAAAGAACAAAATCTCCCTATGGGAATGGTTCTACAGAGGTTGGAATGGCAGAAGAGAGAGGGAGGGATGGGGGAGGTCGGAAGGAAGGAGAGAGGTGTAGGAAAGGAGGGTGGTTGGTAGTATGGATGGGGGGGGGGGGGTCGGAGGGGGGGAGGTCGGGTAGGGGGATGGATGGAAGGAAGGAGGGGAAGGGACAAAATACCGAAGTTTACCGAGAATGTTGTTAAGGGGGGATGGTTCACTTTTTGGTCGATTTTTTTTATTTATTCGTTATTTTTCTAGTTTCCTACCTAGACCTCAATTAAAAAAAAAAAAATCCATTAGATTTCCCTTGTAGATTAATTTGTACATTTTTCGGTAGAAAAATGTCCCGGCCGAAGGCCACGGTTCTTCCAAAATTACAGGCTCACTATTGGTCTCCAGGAAAAAAAATCGACACCTAAATAGCACGAAAGGTCTTCAAATTTACAAATAAATGTGGCGAAAGGTCTTAAAATCGACAAAATAATGGGGCAAGCATCTTAAAATCTGAAAACTAATAGGGCTAAACATGAGGGAGAAAGGTGTCCCGAAAAAACGAACCATCTCCCCTTAATTGTTTAGTAATCTGGGGGGGCTAAGTACAGAGTGGAGGCAACTTAGCGGGTCATCTCAACTTTATCTACAATCTGAGTTAACCTTGGAATGAGAGTTACATAGTTACATAGATACACAGACTGCACAAATCTGGCGGTCCCTTCTAGTCAATACCTAGACCTTTCGTGCCATTTAGGGTGTAGATAGCTAAGAGCTACATAGAGCTACATAGATACACAGACCACACAGACCTCAAGGTCCTTACTAGGCAGTCTGGCCTTACAAACTATATATTATATATATATATACAATATATACATATATACACATACATACATATATACACCGGTACATACATACCGGTACATACATATACACACATACATACATACATATATATACAGTATACACATACATACTGTACAGTGCACACACATACACTTACATACATTTTTTTTTTTTTTTTGTCATATCACCCCAGCCCTCTGCAGATAGAGGTCAAGCCTTCCCTTGAAAGCGTTTATTGTGTCGCTCTCCACCACTCTCGCTGGTAGTTTATTCCACTCTTTGCCACACTGTAGGTGAAGAAACTCTTTGTGACATCTAGGTTTGCCTTTTTGGTTTTTAATTTCATTCCATTTCCGCGAGTTTGATTAGTATTGTTTAATGTGAATAGTGCATTTACATCGACTTTGTCGAAACCTTTTAGTATCTTAAAGCACTCAATAAGCTGCCCCCTCAACCTCCTCTTTTTTAATGAGAACAGGTTCAATCGTTTAAGTCTTTCTTCATATGGTTTATTTCTTAATGAGGGTATCATCTTCGTCGCTCTACGCTGTACTGACTCGCGTCTTACAATGTCCTTGATCAGATAAGGTGACCAGAACTGCACACCATATTCAAGGTGGGGCCTCACCATACTTTTGAACAGTGGCACTATTACGTTTTCATGTTTATATGTAAATTTTCGTTTAATAAAGCCCAATGCTATGTTTGCCTTATTTGTTGCTGCGAGACCTTGGTCGGAAGTTTTTAGGTTTTCAGATAGTAGTACCCCTAGGTCTTTTACTACCGTTGCGGTTTTTATTTGTTTGCCATTCATTTCGCATTTGTATTTCATATTTCTGCTACCAACCTGCAGCACCTGACATTTATCGACATTGAAGGGCATCTGCCATTTTTTTTCGACCACATCGGATATTTTGTTTAAATCAGATTGCAACGCATTTCTATCATCTACGTCCAGGACAGTATTTCCTATTTTTGTTATCGCGGTCGAAATTGGAAATGGAGGGGTTTACCCCTACATCAATATCGTTAATCTAAATGAGAAAACGAACCGGTCCAAGGACTGAACCCTGTGGAACTCCACTAGTGACAGGATCCCACTCCGATTCCACTCCATTTATCACCACTCTCTGTCTTCTGCCTGTAAGCCAATTTTTTATCCAAGAATGAATTTCACCTTTGATACCTATCCTCTCCAGTTTAGCCAATAGTTTTCGGTGAGGCACCTTGTCGAAAGCTTTTTGAAAGTCCAAGAAGATTATATCTAGTGATTTCGTCATGTCGTTATATGTGAATAGTTTGTTATAAAATTCAATCAAATTTGTTAGGCAGGACTTATTTGATCTAAAGCCGTGTTGACTATTTTGAGAGATTGTTGACTTATTAGAGAGAGAGAGAGAGAGAGAGAGAGAGAGAGAGAGAGAGAGAGAGAGAGAGAGAGAGAGAGAGAGAGAGAGAGAGAGAGAGAGGGGAGTAGAGGGAGGGGGGAGTAGAGGGAGAGGGGAGTAGAGAGAGGGGGGAGTAGAGAGGGGGAGTAGGGGAGAGAGAGGGGGGAGTAGAGGGGGAGGGGGGAGTAGAGAGAGGGGGGAGTAGAGGGAGGGGGGAGTAGAGAGAGAGAGAGAGAGAGAGAGAGAGAGAGAGAGAGAGAGAGAGAGAGAGAGAGAGAGAGAGAGAGAGAGAGAGAGAGAGAGAGAGAGAGAGAGAGAGAGAGAGAGTTAGCGTTAAGCCCCGTCCACACGATCGGGCACGAGGGAAATGTTCGATATGGGGAAAATTACCAGACACTTCCCGGTAGTGGGAATAACTGGGGCCTGTGGAAGGAGGGGAGTACGGTACTGTGTACCTTGATATTTAAGGGGGAATGGGCCGGTTTTCTGGATCACTTTCTCCTTCATGTTTAGCCCCATTAGTTGTCAGATGTTAAGATGTTTTCCCCATTAGTTAGTCGATTTTAAGACCTTTCGCCCCATTTCTTCGTCAATATTTAGACCTCTGCAATCTTTCTCTTCGCCTCAAGTTGCATCTCTCACTATTCTATCGCTACTACGATAATCGGTGTTCCTCAGAGCTTTCCCAGTGTATACCACCTCCTCTACGTAGGGTACGTAGTACCCGCCTTGCAACACAATCCCACCCCTACTCTGTGCAACTCTCCAACCCAAGAGTAAACACTATTCTCAGACTTTCTTCTATTCAACTGCTGAGCTCTGGAACTCTCTCCCATAATCAGTCTTTCCCTCTTCCTATGACTTAAATTGCTTCAAACTCCGTGTGTCCAGGCATTTTCCTTGATTTCGGCCCTGTCACTCTTTGAAATCTGGGGGAGGCACTCGCTGCAGGCAGTTATGCCTTTTGTCACCCTCATTCACATAGAACAAAAAAAATTTAGGTGTAGATTTTTTCCCTGGCGAACGATAGTGAGCCTGTAATGTTGGAAGAAACGGCCTTCGGCTGGTACATTAAAAATGTACAAATTAATCTAGAAGGGGAATCTAATTTGATGTTATTTTTTTAAAATTTTATGTGAGGTCTAGGGAGGAACTAGAAAAATAATGAATACATGCAAAAATCGCCCAAAAAGTGAACCAGCTGAGTTAACAGTAACAACAACAACAACAGTATGCCATGTTTTGCCACAATTGTGCACGTTCTGTACACAATACATTCTCCAGTCTATCAATGTCGGGGGTCACGGTGAGGCAGTAGAGTCTATCAATGTCGGGGGTCACGGTGAGGCAGTAGAGTCTATCAATGTCGGGGGTCACGGTGAGGCAGTAGAGTCTATCAATGTCTGGGGGTCACGGTGAGGCAGTAGAGTCTATCAATGTCGGGGGTCACGGTGAGGCAGTAGAGTCTATCAATGTCTGGGGGTCACGGTGAGGCAGTAGAGTCTATCAATGTCGGGGGTCACGGTGAGGCAGTAGAGGCAATGGCATTTTTACCCGGCCGCTTATATAGTAGAGTACCACCGTGACAATAAAGGGAAGACTGCATATTATTATGTAATATGGACATTCCTGTATGTGTCCTTCTTCCCGGTCTTGTAAACTTAGGTGGTCGTTCTCACTATATCTGCTTGGATATATTATAAGTTATATAACAGTCTGTCCTGTATTGTTGTTGGGCACCATGGTGATCGTACCAGACCCACTGACCCAGCCATGCCAAGCACCTACTATGACCACTGGCAGACTTTGACTGACCAATCACTGCCGTGTGGACAACAACACAAGTAAAGCGTTTTCACAGACTTTACCCGGTTTTGGGGCACAGCCCGGAGGGGGGAGGGGATTTGATTTTGATTTTGCCCCGAGGGGCGAGTTTATTGAGCAGCGCCCCCCATCCTGTGAGGGGAGAGGGGGGGGGAGGAGGGGAGAGAGAGGGAGGGAGGGAGGGAGGGAGGGGAAGGAGAGGAGAGGGAGGGAGGGGGAGGAGAGAGAGGGAGGGAGGGAGGGGGCGTAGAGAGAGAGGATGGGAGGGAGGTGGGTGAGGAGAGAGAGATAGGGACGGCGGGGGATGAGAGAGGGAGTGAGGGAGGGGGAGAGAGAGAGAGGGAGGGAGGATGAAAGAGGGAGTTAGGGGAGAGAGAGAGGGAGGGATATGGGAGAGAGAGAGAGGGAGGTAGAGACAGAGACGAGGCGAGGAGAGAGCGAGGGGGAGGAGAGAGAGAGAGTAGGTGTGAGGAGGAGAGTACAAAGGAGTACGAAAGGACATCAAGAGCAACAAACAGGTCTAAGTGGTACCCTTCTTAGGCTGCTTGTCCTCTCCACCCCCCAAAACACTGAGGATCAAGTGTCCAAACGAGTGGTTTAGAGTGGGTTAAGGGAACATTGGAAAGGGAACTCACTACTTGCCCTAGAACTACTTCCGTGGCAGGATATTGTAAGTTATTAGGGTGAACAGAAATGGGTTAGTAACGCTGAGGGGGGGATAAAATAAAGTTATATATTCATTTTAACAAACGCAGTCAGTCGCAGGCTTTGATGCGAGATATTTTTGTCTAAGAAGCGGAGTTTAAATGAATCAACGAACGGTGGCTCTCTTGCCAGTCTATAACGTCTCGGGGAAATCAAGGCCCCCATTCCACAAGTTGACAACCTCGAGTGAAAGGAAGAAATTCCTTAGATTTAATATTTCCTTGTGAGGTTAAAAGATTTTACCAATAATGTTTTGCAACCGTTTCCGCCGCGTGTAATTAGATTGGTCGATAGTGAAGGACTTACTACAGTTTCAGATTGGGTCGATGCCTTGTTGATGAGTTTTCAACACTTGAATTAAGTCACCTCTTAAGGTAA
>JAVRFV010002213.1:223914-482469 GCA_032716605.1 Paralithodes platypus | reverse complement strand
AGAGAGAGGGAGGAGGGGGGGGGGTGGGTTATACGTAGGGTTCGGGTGGAGAATGGGGGCATATACATAGGGGTGGTTTATTGGGGTAAAGGGAAAGAGGGGGGCAGGGGGCTGTCATAAATTGCGGTAACGTGGGAAAAAAAAAACGCCACAAGTCGGCGCGTTACGCCGTTAGTCATCGTCTTTTGTGTGTGTGTAATACAATAATAATAATAATAAACGGTTTTTATTAAAGAATTGGCAGCATCATGAGCTGAAAATACACAGTTTACAATTTAGTGGATGAACATGAGATGTACAGCATATGAGGTGATGGTAAGATTAGTTTACAAACAAAATAAATAAATACAATAATGATGCATGTGCAGAATACAAATTTATCATAAAATAACCATGAGAGTAAGTGATATACAGTACATATAAACATCTATTTACTTACTCATATACCGTACATACGTATATAACACGTACGTGCGCACATACAATATATCTAATACATATTTAGAAAACATAAGAACATTGAAGTAAGTGTGCACATGTCCGTTATACACAAACGCTCACGTATGCACACACACCTACATACATACAGAAACTGTTTTGGAAAGGTCTGGGTTTGTACGAGGGTGCAGGTACTACAATGGGAGGTTAAATCCTCGGTAGTGTGTGTGTGTGTGTGTGTGTGTGTGTGTGTGTGTGTGTGTGTGTGTGGGACAGAAGGCGAAATATGGAAGAGTCGGGGCGTGATATTGTTAAGGGTGGAAATACCTGGATGAAGATACGCGAACACTTAATAATAGATAATGCTTATGCATATTGATTTATAATCAGAAGTTGCGCTAGTGAGCAATATGTTCTCGCTCATATGTACGTATATGTACATACATATGTGCATATGACCATATAAATACACGCCACAGTACATATATATATTATATACCTTATATGCTCAACCGGGCTCGAACCCATTGACAGCACATAGAAATACCATCTACATAAATATATGCAACATTACATGCATCATGCTCTTCTTCTTATCCTACCTGATACTCTCAGCCGGGCTCGAACCACAAACCAGTATACACTTATAGACACATATTCTATATATACCATAAATAACGCATACATACAATACACATATACGCACACATAACATACACATATACTGCAATATAAATAGATACATATTATACACATAGACATAAACCAAAAACGCAAAGCAAAATACATACATAATGTTATATTCTAAGAAAAAAAATATACACCACAAAACGCACAACACTTATGCATTATATTATATTGATATAAAGGTGGGCGAGTATATATGGTGTGACAGGCCGTTATTACACATTATTAATAATATGAACAATGGTTGGGATAGGACTATTTTTATATCTGTCAGTTCTTGCTCTTATTGGTTGGAGTGTGTTGAAATGACGAGCTGCACGTGTTGGTCTAGGGGCGTCTGGTGGAAGTAAGTTCCTGTGTCGTGGGTGAACAAGCAGCTTAGATGCAAACTGTTTGAGTGTGTTGTAGTGGTGGGTTGAAAGTGCAGGTATGCTAAGGGTGGTGAGAGCTTCCTCGTACCCTGGATATGTGCCTCCCAGGATGATCCTGCATGCCCTCCTCTGAACTCTCTCCAATTGACGTTGTTGTGTCAGGGTTAGAGAGGAGGACCAGGCGGGAGAGTCGTAGGTGAGCTTAGGGTGTATGAAGGTGATATATATACTCTTCAACTCATTCTCCGGCGACCCAGGGATCTCAACCGCCTTAGCATAAACAACTTGTAAGTGGCGGTCCTGACTGTGGTAGTTACATGTTTCTTCCAGTTCAGTTTGTTGTCCACAGTGATTCCGAGGAGTTTGGTGGACTCAACAAGCTGAAGGGGATGAGGCCCAATTGTGACAGTGGGTGGAGGAAGGTCGGTAACGGAAGTGTTGATGTGCATGACCACTGTCTTGTCATGATTGATAGTCACATGATTGTCTGTGGTCCAGGCTTGAAGACGGTCGAGGGTGTCTTGTAGGGGGTCATAGTTAGGGGAGGTGTTATCGACAGTAATGCCGATTGTCGAGTCGAGCAAGTACTTCCAGTGGAATGGGGTGTCCTTTAGGGCATCATTAATCAAGATGAGGAACAATAGAGGCCCCATCTTTGTGCCCTGTGGGACTCCACATGTGATGTCTAGGAAGGTGGAGATGAAGCCTTGGTATCGCACTGCTTGTCGTCTGTCACTAAGGAAGTCGGTCAACCACGCAACCAGGGTAGGATGTAGCCCCAACTTTATGGCCTTGTTGATGATGATGGTGTGGTCAACAAGGTCAATTTCTTTCCTGAAGTCAATAAAGGCAAGGGCGATGGAAGTCTTTCTCTTCTCAAGATTTGTGTAAATATAATCTAGGAAGCTAATAGACAGTGTGTGGTGGAGGAGGTTTTTACGTTGCCAAACTGTTGGGGATCTATCAAGTGACGGATTTGTGAGTAAGCCCAGGTGAATACAAAGTCCTCACAGATTAGACTAGGGATGGGCGTTATGGCACTTGGTCTCAGTTCATTAAGCGGATGTGGGGAGCCGGTCTTGCGAATTGGCGTGACGTATGAAGTTTTCCAGTCTGCAGGGCATTTACTTTGCCTTAAGGAGGCATTAATTATCGAGCAAAGGGGGGTGGCAAAGTCCACCGAAAATTCTTTGTATATTTGCATGGGTAGGTCTACTGGGTTGTTGATCTTTTTTATTTGAAACTGGAAAGCTTTTTGGCCACTTCAAATTCTTGAACAGTTACTGGGGGGGGGGGGGGGGGGGGGAGGAAGGCAGGGAGGTTGGTGCGGTCTAGTTTGGGGAGGGTTTGGCAGATGGTAGAGAAGTGATTATTTATCAGTTCAGGTGCATCTACACGAGGGACATGGGAAACACAGGGGATCGAAGGAGTCCCACTACTTAAGCCACAAAGATTCTTAATTTTAGAGTACCACTGCCTGATATTGGTTTGTTTTAAATGATGAATCTTTGTAGGGTAGTAGGACTTTTTCGCCCAACGGATTTCCCTTATCACAATGTTGCGTAGGTCCTTGTAGCGATTGTTGTCCGTGTAGAAGGCCTTGTTCCGATTCTGCATCAGTCTCTTGATCGAGGAGTAATCCATGGGACGTCAGAGGGGTGCATTTTGGTCTCTTGGTGGGGAAGAAGTGGTGGTAGATACAAAGTTGTCCCATTTGGCATTAACAATCTTTTCAGTGAGAACCTCCGTCCACGGGTAATGAACCAACCACTGCCCGAACCCCCGCATTGCAGAGTCTGGCGTTGGTCGGTAGGTCCGGATGACGGGGGTCTGTTGATGGGAGGTGGTAGGGGCAGGTGACCAGAACACAGAGAGATGAGTGCTGCGTCCCACAGGAGGTAAAGGTTCAGGTGGGAGGTACTGCTCATCCATGTCCGTCAATATAAGGTCAAGAGTGTTGTGGTTGTGGGTGGGAAGTCAACAATGTGTGAAAGATGCAGCTGTTGTTGAATCTCAAAGGTGTCTAGTTCATTGGAATCCCCACAAGCCACCAACTTGGATGATGGAAATTGAGTTTGAGATAATCACATGTACATGATGTGCATGATTAGTGCGGGTCGGGTGGGTGAGCGTGGTGGGTGGTAGATCACACAGTAGATAATGGAGGCAGTGCGACGCGGGTGGCCGTGGGGATTAACTCTCACCCAGAGTGCTTCGATTCCCTCCGGGACCTGAATATCCAGGCGAGATGCACACAGCTGTTTCCGGGCGAAAATAGCTACTCCTCCCCCCCTCCTCTCTGTCCGAAGTTGGTGAAAGAGGTCATAGTCTTGTATCACGCATATTTCTGGGGTGATTTGCCATGCTTCAGTAACTGCTACAATATCAGCACTAATTTGTTTAACTGTCACAATAAGTTGTCGAGTTTATTACACAAAGAGGTGACATTGGACAGTAGCAGCGATGGGAGGTTATACCAAATACGGGGAACCTCAAAATGTGCGTATGGTTTCTCTACTGTCACTTTTTTAGGTACTTTTTTGTGTTTTTATGATAGGAATTCGCTTGGGGACATTCCTACCTCCTCTCCGGCCACGATTGTGAAAAATGTTCAATTCTTTTAAACGCACTATAGTGTCTGAAGGTGGGTATCCAGCCCCCTTTTTAAGACGAATTAAGGAGGAGGCAGAGTAGCAAGGCGACATGGTGATTATGCTCTGTTTCATGTATAGTTCGTTTGGTAATACACAATGACACTGTAAATTACAATTGCTCTTATCATAAATAGATTGTTCACTTGAGGTACAGATACGGCGATGGAGGCGAGGATTAACTGTGGTGAAGGTGAAATGTGAAAGGTCACAAATCCGACCCGGGCGGCTACGAGAGCGCCTTAGAGAGAGAGAGAGTGTGTGTGTGTGTGTGTGTGTGTGTGTGTGTGTGTGTGTGTGTGTGTGTGTGTGTGTGTGTGTGTGTGTGTGTGTTGTACTTACTCTAGTTCTTACTCTAGTTGTATTGCGGGAGTGAGCATTGCTCGTTATTTCCCAGCCTCCTATATGTGTAGGTGTTATATGTATCGTTGGACTGGCTGTGGATGTGTGTGTAGTCTGTAATTTTAGCCAATTGGCGACATCGGAAACGAAGGCTTAGGGTGGATCTGTATGGTACCATTCTCACTATAGACGGTACCGTCTCGCCCGAAGGCTTAGGTAGCCATCAGCTTAGGTGAACCATATGATACCCATCTCGCCTTGCACCATTTTTGCCAACCCCAGATGGGATGTCACAACGTCGTCCACTTATTCCAGGTACCTATTTACAGCTAGGTGAACTGAGGCTAACACATGAAAGGAGACAAGCCCAATTTGTCTCCGCCCGGCCGGGGATTGAACCCCCGACCCCTCGTGTGTGAGACGAGAGCTCTACCTACTAGGCTACGGGCTGTGTGTGTGTGTGTGTGTGTGTGTGTGTGTGTGTGTGTGTGTGTAATAATAATAATAATAATAATAATAATAATAAATGGTTATTAAAGAATGGCAGCCTCATGAGCTGAAAATACACATTTTACAATTTAGTGGATGAACATGAGATGTACAGATATGAGGATGGTAAGCTTAGTTTACAAACAAAATAAATAAATACAATAATGATGCATGTGCAGAATACAAATTATCATAAAATAACCATGAGAGTAAGTGATATACAGTACATTACACATTTATTAACTTACTCATATACAGAACATACGTATATACACGTACGTGCGCACATACATATACATACATATATAGGAACATAAGAACATGCAGTAAGTGTGCACATGTCCGTATACACAAACGCTCACGTATGCACACAGACATACATACATACAGAAACTGTTTTGGTAAGTCAGGTAAAGAGGGTGCGGGTACTACAATGGGAGGTTAATCCTCGGTAGTGTAGGTGTGTATGTGTGTACTCACCTAATTGTGTGTGTGTGTGTGTGTGAGAGACAGAAGGCGAAATATGGAAGAGCTGGGCGTTCTATTGTTAAGGGTGGAAATACATGGATGAAGATACGCGAACACTTAATAATAGATAATGCTTATGCATAGATTTATAATCAGAAGTTGCGCTAGTGAGCAATATGTTCTCGCTCATATGTACGTATATTTACATACATATGTGCATATGACCATATAAATATAAATACGCGTACAGTACATATATATATTATATACCTTATATTCTCAACCGGGCTCGAACCATTGACAGCACGTACACACAGACATACATATACATAAATATATGCACATTACATGCATATATGCTCTTCTCTTATCCTACCTGATACTCTCAGCTGGGCTCGAACCACAAACAGTATACACTATACACATATATATATATATACATAAATAACGCATACATACATGCACATATACGCACACATACATACACATATACTGCACATACATAGATACATATATACACATATACATAAACAAACTCAAGCAAATACATACATAATTATATTCTAATACACACACGCACACACACTTATGCATATATTATTAAAGGTGGGCGCGTATACTGTATATGGTGTGACAGACCGTTATTACACATTATTAATAATATTAACAATGGTTGGGATAGGACTATTTTTATATCTGTCAGTTCTTGCTCTTATTGGTTGGAGTGTGTTGAAATGACGAGCTGCACGTGTAGGTCTAGGGGCGTCTGGTGGAAGTAAGTTTCTGTGTCGTGGGTGAACAAGCAGCTTAGATGCAAACTGTTTGAGTGTGTTGTAGTGGTGGGTTGAAAGTGCAGGTATGCTAAGGTGTGTGTGTGTGTGTGTGTGTGTGAAAGAGAGAGAAAGAGTGTGTGTGTGAAAGAGAGAGAAAGAGTGTGTGTGAAAGAGAGAGAAAGAGTGTGTGAGTGAAAGAGAGAGAGGGACAGTGAGCCATTTACATAGATATACATACTGTATATGCACTGGCCACACAAATCTTACGATCCCTGCGAGGTGGCCAGGACTTAATCCTAGTAGAGATAGCAACCCTAGAATAAAGTGGAAGGCAAGGATAGCAAAGATGAAGGGTCTCTCCCCACCCTCCGGCAATTTGCGAGAGAAAGAGAGAGAGAGAGAGATTTAGACATTACACAAAAATACACACTAGCTAACGCACTTGTTTATGCAATAAGAGAGAGAGAGAGAGTGTGTGTGCGTGTAAGAGATTAAAACATTACATAAAACTACGCACGGGTTAACTCACTTGTTCACGCAATAAATCAGAGAGAGAGAGAGAGAAAAAATGAGTGAGAGCAAGACTAAGAGATTTAAACTTCACATAAAAGTACACATTGGCTAACTTACTCGTTCTCGCAATAAATCTGAAAGAGAGAGACAGAGACAGAGACGGAGACAGAGACAGAGACAGAGAGCGACGGAGACAGAGAGAGCACTAGACAGGGAGCGAGACAGAGGATCGATATACTCCACCCCCTGTAAGAAATTACAAGGAATATACAGTATCTCAACCCCCTCGCGGTCCATCCCAAGGAGACTCTCGACACGATAATATGGACTGGCTGCATAATTAACCCTCTCTGTACCGGTGTCGTCCTTTTAACTATATTTTGGCTGCTATTAGACGATTATACTCTGCTTCCAAAGGGCTTCCAGCAATTAATAGGCTTCGAACCATCTCACTTAACCCTTTTAACTACCACAGATCCTTCTTAAACTGCATAAATCGTCTAAATATAGCTAGAATATAATTAAACAGACGTCGCCGGTACAGAAGGGGTTAAGTACACTCGTTGCATATATGGTGTGAAAGGTGTTGTCTACTCTCTTTGTAAATTGCTCTAATTCAAACTACACCCCATATAATTTTTGTGCGTTATTCACTAGGAAAATTCTTCCTATATTGAAGGCTCGCTTTCGCTCGCCAGAGAAAAAATGGCACCTAAATGGCACGAAGGGTCTTAAAAATTACGAAGACATGGAGGAAAAGGTCATCAAATCGCTAAACTAATGGAGCGAACGTCAAAAACCTCAAAACTAATGGGACTAAACATGAGGGAGAATGGGGTCTAGCAACACCAACCTCCCTTAAACCGCCTTAAACCCCTTCCGCTTTAACGTCTAGCCATGGTTGCGTGTAGTATTCATAGCCTCTAAATATCTAAACCCATTTATCTATCTATCTATCTACCTATCTATCTATCTATCTATCTATCTATCTATATGCTCAGGCCCAATCCCCATTTTGGGGGTAGCCGACTCACGACAGAGCAAGAACAGGGAAAACACAAAAACAACATAAACAAAAAATAAACGCAGATAAAAAACACAAACTCTCACTCATCCAGGTCACCCAGGAGAAGACCCAGAAACCAGAGTTACCAAAGTCGCTCCAGCACTCCCCCGTCCCCTGACCACCCGGAGAGGTTCCGATTTATACTCTGTTTCAAATAGGTAGGCCAAACATCGTGAACCCTAACCTCCGTAACTTAAAAATGGCCAGAGCAAATGGGCTGTAAATGACCACACCTATTCCCTGGCTGACCCTTCCCAAATGGTAGTATTATTAGCTTCCTTACTCTAGTCGTGTGTGAGTTCTAGAGGTAAGTGGTCAAGAGTTTTGGCCCAGTTATTTGGAACAGGGTATAGTAGTGTAACCCCTTCTTACCGGATACATCTTTTTCACTTTATTTTGGCTACTATTAGACAATTTGTTTCAGCTTGGGAAGGACGTCTACCAATTAAAATCTACAGCCTATCTCAATTGATCCTTTTAGCTACCATATATCCTTCCAAAGCTACATGAAATCGTCTAAATGTAGCTGAAATCAAATACAAAAGACGTCACCGGTACATAAGGGGTTAACCCTCTCAGTATTACGACGCCTTCCTTCATTTTCTGCTAACTACCAGGAAGGAGGCGTTTTTTTTTTCTTTTTTGGACCCCCTTCTCCCTCGTGTTTAGCCCCATTAGTTTTGAAATTTTAAGACGTTCGCCTCACTAGTTTGGCGATTTCTAAGACCCTAAGCTCATTGTATAATTAGGGTTTATTAGTATCCATATACCATTAAGCCGTTCAGTACCGGTGATGTCTTTTCCATCGTATTCTTGCATCTATTAGACGATTTTATTCAGCTTAGGAAGGACGTTTACACATTAAAAGGCTGCAGGCTATCTCACTTAATCCTTTTAGCTACTACAGTATGTATCCTTCCTGAGCTTCATAACATCGTCGAAATGAAGTTGAACTCAAATTAAATACACGTCGCCGGTACAGAAGGGGTTAAAAGGGTAGATTATTACGGATACTTTATATACTCTTTTCATACCCATATGTTTGAGAGGGTAAATAACGCTACTGTGTACTGAAAGGGTTAAATATACGCCGATGAGTTGATAGAGATCAATTGACAAAGAAATGGGGTCAAAGGTCTTACAATCGCCAAACTAATGTGGCGAACATCTTAAAATCTCGAAACTAATGGTGCTAAACATGAGAGAAGGGAGTCGAGAAAAAAACATTTCCTTAAGGGGAGATGGTTCACTTTTTGGGCGATTTTTACATTTATTCAATATTTGTCTAGTTTCCTCCCTAGACCTCCATCAAATTAAAAAAACAAAAAATCCATTAGATCCCCTTTCTGGATTAATTTGTACATTTTTCGGTAGAAAAATATTCCGGCCGAAGGCCGGTTCTTCCAACATTACAGGCTCACTATCGTTCGCCAGGGGGAAAATTTACACCTAAACAGCATGAAAGGTCTAAATATTGACGAAGAAATTGGGCGAAAGGTCTTAAAATCGACTAACTAATGGGGCAAACATCTTAACATCTGAAAACTAATGGGGCTAAACATGAGGGAGAAAGTGGTCCAGAAAACCGGGCCCTCCCCCCTTAATGTGATACATAAATCCCATCCAAATAGTAGCCAATCTGGGTTTTCTGAGGCTCAATGAGATAATTCGCCAAATATAATCACATCGTTCAATTTATATCATAGGCAGTTTTACAATCTGTAAACCTTTAGAATCACAACATTATTATGTGATTTTCATATAGACAAAAAAAAAAATCCTCGGAAATAAAATATCTAAATTAGTTACCCGTAAAATTGCCTTTTTCTTAAATGCCTAATTAGAAAAAACTTTAATATTATGGGAAACTATTATATATTTGGTTAATGTTCTTTAACAACATTATTTTTTATTATTAAAGTAAACTGCAAGGATAATTAGCTAATATTATAATATTACGATAAATATACATACATAAAACATATGTTTAGATTATGTAAAATAGAGTAACAAAGTATCTAGCCTATGTAGATATTTTAGTTGAAGCTTGAAGGGTTTGGAGCGCTGGCAGTGGTTCATTATTAATTTGACTTGATCACGCGTCGCACGGTAATAGAAGATTCTCCCAAAGTCTTTCATATATACGTGATTTTCTGTTAATTAGTGAACGTTAATTGTTTAATTATACACAAAGTAGGATGGGGTTCGGTAAATTGTTCAAGTTCAACACCAAGAAGAGCCAGGGTGTGAAATTTGTGACAGGGTTGCTAAAATCGATCGGTGTGGATTGGGAGGAAAAATCAAAAGGCTACCCAACATTGGTTGAATCCCTCGTCGATGAAATCAAGAATCTTCGATGTATGGTGAAAGCTGGGGGTGTTAACAGGGAAACACTAGAAAATGATTTGGTTTTGTGCCGGCAAGTGCTAAGTGAAACTACGCAAAAGTATGACGACGAAAAATCAAAATCCGAGTCTTTGATTGGTGAATTGAACACCACGAAAATCAACCTGTCCGAAATCAATCAAATCCTGAAACAGGAAAAGTTGAAGATTGAAAAGCTCGAGCGGAATATAATACATCTACAAAATTCCCTTTCCATAACAAAGCATGAGGCTGAGGCGCAGGCAAGACTATTGGAGGAGTCAACACAGCAGGTAATAAAGGGTAAGGCAAAAATGGAAAAATATGAGGAAAACATGGTTATACTGGAGGATAGCATCAACGAGAAAAATGTTGAAAGTGAAAAATTTAGGAAGGAAAATAATAGTTTGGATAAAAAACTAAACCAATCAAAAAATGACCATCAGGCAACCATGAGTACTTTGGATGACAAAATAAAATACATTGTTGAACTAAAGGAGGCGATAGAAGGAAAAAATGACAAGATTTCTTTCCTAGAGTCTTCCCTTGCTACATTTAAACATGTAAATGAGGTGAAAATTGAAAAATATGAGGACAAAATGGTTATCCTTGAAGGTATTATCAACGAGAAAGTTGTTGAAAGGGAGAACATCAAGAAAGAAAATATAAATTTGCAAAATGAACTGAGTCACGCTAAACGTGACTATCAGTCGGCAAATAGTATTTTGAATGATAAATTTAAATATATTTTTGAACTGCAGGAGTCGATAGAAGAAAAAGATGAAAATATGAATACCTTGAAATCTTCCCTTGCTAAAATTAGAAAAGATGATGAGGAAAAATCTCAATTCATAGAACAATTGAGAAGTCGTCTGCAAGAAAAATATGCCGTTACAGATAATTCTAAATCTTGGTTATCAAAAATGAGGGGCAAATAAAAAACATAATCTTTCGTATTTGTTAATTATTAGTATTTGATTAATATACTTTATTCAATAATTTAAATGCTGTACTTTTTATTTGTATTGGATTAAGGCATTTTATTCAAGAATTCAAATAGTTTTATTATTTTTAGTTTATACGGATACTTTGTTTAGTAATTCAAATTATATATTATCTTTAGTTGATTAGGATACTTTATTAATGAACTCAAAGGGGGTATTTATTATTTTTAGTTGATAAGGAAACTTTATTAAATTGGTATATTTGTATTTTAGTTGATTAGGATACTCAATTCAATCATTTCGACCAGCGAGGCGCTTTTGTTGTGCTCCTTTAATTCACCCTGTTTAGGTTCGTTTCGGCTTATCTGGCCTTCTTTTTTGTTAGACAGATGTTACGTACAACGTAGTATTTTTTATGATCCCCCTTCTCTCTCATGTTTATCCTTATAATCACCATAGCTATCATATCAGTGTCGAAAGTTGCATTTAGGCCTTAGGGTATAATTATTTTTATTTAAGGTAGTGTTTTTTTTATGAACCCCCTTCTCCCTCATGTTTATCCCCATTACTTTTGAGATTTTAAAGATGTTCACCCCGATAGTTTGGCCATTGATCAACTTTTCGCATCATATTCTTGTCAGATTTAAGACCTTTTGTACCATTTAGGCGTCGATTTCTTCCTGGCGATTTCACTCGCCTGCAATTTATAAACATACCAAAAGACCCTCATCGAGATAAATTCGTACATTATTTGGTAACAAATTTCCAAGCCAAAGACCGGGTCCCCCTAAATTGCAGGCTCGATATCGCTGTCCAGGGAAAAAAAATCAACACCAAAATGGAAAGAAAGGCATTAAAATTGACAAGGAAATGAAGACGAAAGGTCTTAAAATCCAAAATCGCCAAACTAATGGGGCAAGCATCCTATAATCTAAAATAAATGGGGCTAGATATGAGGGAGAAGGGGGTAAAACAAATATAATAAACTGTACACATTTATCTTGAAGGAGGGTCTTGGGTGGGTGTTTTTTTTAAGTTTGAGGGAGGTCTAGCGAGGAAACTAAACAAAAAATAATGTAAAACGAGATATAAATGAGCAAATAAATACGCCCATCCCCCCTTATAGCATCAACAAACAAGCTGCTCTACTAAGGACCATATGATATGATACTCATACGTAACATATGATACTCATATGACATTCAAACAGCACACCACAAACATTAAAAAGAAACTGACACCCAGACTTAACGCCCTCAGGTCACTTGCTCACACAAAATTTGGACACAACAAAGAAACTACCAACACAGTATATAAACAATACATAAGATCAGTGATGGAATACGCAAGCCCAGCCTGGGCTTCTAACCTAGCTGAAACACATCATAAGACCTTACAGACTATTCAAAACAAATCCCTGAATCATTACAGGCTGCACAGCTACTGCACCCACAGATCACCTACATCAAGAAACCAAAATCCTCAAAGTCAAAGACCTTCTGGACATGAGAGGCACTCAATTCCTGGCAGCAGCCTCCACGAACCAAGACCACCCACTAAACTACATGGCAACACACCCACAGACACCAAGAAATATCAAAACAACACCCAGCACACGGTATCACACACAATTATTGTCCTCTCTCCCTCCCTGCCCACCCCAAACCAACTTCCAGAAGCACATCCATACTCATATCTCTCGCCAATCCATCCACTCACTCACAGACAACACGCAGCTGCATGCACGACCTCTCGAAATCCATCCTTCCGAATCCTCCCTCCCTCGCGAGTACAGAGTCCACCTGGCCAGGCTGAGATGCGGACACCATCCAGCTCTCCTGAGCTATCAGAAGAGACTGGATGACTCCGTTGTCGACGCCTGCCCGGGATGTAACACAGCACCCCATACCATTAAACACATCATAGAAGACTGCATATCACACAACCACTTACGCCAACAACACAATCTACGGGTGCCCAACCCCGAAAGGAGTTGAAATAGGGGAGCTATCCCCCCGCCAAAGGCGGCTTTCTAGGGCCTTTCCTAGCTGATGCTGAGAGGATTGGGTTCTAGTCATGTGGTGATGGGCTGGTCTATCAGAGTGAGAGCTGAGCGATCTCTGCCATACCCATAGCTTACTCTGACTGTTCCTTTTACTTATATATCTTCTAGATCTCAAGTGACGGCGTCTTTTCCGTGGATTGACCTCCCTACTGCCAACCTAAAAGTTGGCAGATTGGGAGCCAAAGCGTCACATTTTTCCCTTGCCCCTCAACTTTCCCTTCATAATTGCTGAGGGGCACAGAGCTTTGGTGAAGCTTTGGTTTCCCGGGCGTTTCCGCGCGCTCCTCGGCTCCCTGCCTTAGAGTGGCTTCGGTCACCCAGGCTTTATTAGTGGTAAGCAGGGAGGGTTTTGTGGGGGCGCTCGTTTATGGCCTTGGCCTTGCTCAGGACCTTGGGGCTGTTCGGCCAGGCAGCCTGGGGAACAACAACAACAACAACAACAACACTCAATGAGAGCTCTGTGGGAAAGCCCGATCATGGCCATGGCCTTCCTCAGGGACTCGGGGCTGTTCGGCTAGGCAGCTTAGGGAACAACAACAACAACAACTAAGGACCATTTTTATCCCCGCCCGTGAAAAGGTCTGGCCCTGATTACGCCCGTGATTACAAGCTAGGGTAAAAATGGGCGGGTATGGAGAGGGGGCGGTGCGTGACTCGGATTAATTGGTAGAGCGGGGGTGGGGGGTAGTGTGTGTGTGTGGGGGGGGGGGGGTGGAGGGGTAGTCTGTGGGGGGGGGGTAGTGTGTGTGTGTGTAGGGGGGAGGGGGTTTAGTGTGTGGGGGAGGGTGTTAGTGTGTGTGTGGGGTGAATGGGGTAGTGTGTGTGTGGGGGGGGGGGGGGGAGAGGGGTAGTGTGTGTGTGGGGGGGAGACGGGTAGTGTGTGTGTGGGGGGGAGAGGGGTAGTGTGTGTGGGGGGGAGGTGGGGGAGGCTTATGGGTGGACCTGGTTCGATGCCTGGGGAGAGGTTTGTATACACTAGGGTTTTATTTAGTTCTTGAGTTGTGTTTTTATATATCAAATAGGATTAAGGGGAAACGGATAAATGGGTTTCGATGCCAGACATGATTATACTCAGTAGCTTGTAGTCAATTATTAGGATGAAGTGGGAGTATGCTCTAGTGAAAACAGGTCAGTTGTTCTTAAAGTAACTGTAACTTTGATAGTAAAGTAATATACTATGGATGATGATGCCTTGGGGAATATTTATGTGTAAAATACTATTGTAAGAGTACATGCTGGTTAATAAATAACAACCCTTAACCCTATTAATTGAAAGGTCTGTTTTATATGAGGCATGCTGATTATATGCAGACACAGAAACATTATATATACTGTATATATATATATATATATATATATATGACAACAAACCCTACATCACCAGCCTTAAAAAAAAGAAAAACAAGTGTTCCCATCACCTCATCAGTGTGCCTTCACCTCCCCCTCTATGTCATTATGTTATCCCCCCCCCTCCCCTTCTCTCTCTCTCTCTCTCTCTCTCTCTCTCTCTCTCTCTCTCTCTCTCTCTCTCTCTCTCTCTCTCTCTCTCTCTCTCTCTCTCTCTCTCTCTCTCTCTCTCTCTCTCTCTTATTCATTATTGTGTGAATGAGTGAGGTGCCCAGTGTATATTTTTGTGTATTATTTAATACTCTTACTCTCACTATCTCTCTTCATAAATATAGATAGATAGATAGATAGATAGATAGATTGATTAGGTACATAGATATATTGCAGTAGTGAGGGCGTGTGCAATATTAAAATATATATATAATAATTTAGTCAAACATACAAGTACTTTCAATAATTGTATATAATAAAAACGTGATCAGGTATTTCTGATAAGATATACTGTATACCGGTAATGCAGTTTAAACATTTACATTATCATGAATAATATTACTTGATTTTCCTGACAGTGAGATAATTATGTGTGTGCAGACAAACATGTTATAATTAAGCCATTACTTTATCTTAACAGCGTTGACGTCCAAGAGAGAGAGAGAGAGTGTGTGTGCGTGCGTGCGTGCGCGCGTGCGTGCGTGCGTGCGTGCGCTCACCTAATTGTAGTATATAGGATTTGAGCCTAAGCTCGTGTTGTCCTGTCTCTCTCTCTACATTTATCCAATTTTGCTTTAAAAGTTTGGATATATCTTGCTCCCACCACCTCCCCATCCAACTTATTCCAACAATCAATGCTTCTATACGGGAAGCTTTACTTTCTTACATCAGACTTACATACAACTTTCCTCAACTTACATTCATGACCCCTGGTTCTTCCCTCGTCCCTCACCACAAAATCTCCCTTGTCGATCTTCTCAAAACCTTTCACACACTTAAACATCATGATCATGTCACCTCTCTCTCTCCTCTCCCTCAGCGTTGGCAGCTTTAGCCTCTCCAATCTCTCCTCATATGGCAGGTCTCTATGGCTAGCTATCATCTTAGTGGCAACTCACTGAACTCTTTCCAGTTTTTTATTATGTTTGATAAGGTGTGGAGACCACACCACTGCTGCATACTCCAGTCTTGGTCGTATTATTGTCCCTATTATTTTTGCTAACATCTCTTCATCTAAATAATTCAGAGCTATTCTCATGTTAGTCAACACTGCATAGGTTTCACCAGTTATTTTATTTATATGCTGTTCAAGTGACAAGCTGTCTGCCATAACTACCCCTAGGTCTTTTACTTTCCCAGCTTTACTAATTATTTCATCTCCTATTTTTTATTCCCAAGAAGGTCTATATTTACTTTTTCCCATCTCAAGAACCTGACACTTACTCGTGTTGAATTCCATTTTCCAAGTTTGACTCCACTCATATAACTTATCTAGGTCTCTCTGTAATTCTTCACAACCCAATCTACCAAGATTGGAAGCCAAAGCGTCACATTTTTCCCTTGCCCCTCAACTTTCTCTTCATAATTGCTGAGGGGCACAGGGCCCTGGGTGGGGCTTTGGTTTCCCGGGCGTTTCCGCACCCTCCTCAGCTCCCCGCCATGGAGTGGCTTCGGTCACCCAGGCTTTATTGTGGTCGGCAGGGAGGGTTCTGTGGGGGCGCTCGGTTATGGCCTTGGAATTGCTCGGGGCCTTGGGGCTGTTCGGCCAGGCAGCTTGGGGAACAACAACAACAACAACAACAACAACAACTACTCCTACTTGTAATATGCTTCATTAATTTTGCATCATCAGCAAACATAGATATATATGAGCCTATTCCCATTTGAAGGTCGTTGATGAAAACCAAAAACATGATTGGGGCCAACACCGATCCTTGAGGCACTCCGCTTTTTACCCTTTTCCATGAGGAGAACTTTCCTTTTATTACTGTTTGCATTTCCCTCCCAATTAAATAGTTTTCCATCCACTTTAATAATACTCCCTCAACCCGCCCCACAGTCCTGAGCTTCCACAACAATCTCTTATGAGGCACCTTATCAAATGCCTTCTTGAAATCTAAGTAAATACAATCTACCCACCCTTCCCTCCCTTGTACAATGTCAATTACCCTATCATAGTAACTCAACAAATTTGTGGTACACGAATGACCTTTTCTGAACCCGAACTGCTTGCTTGAAATTATTTCCCTCTCCTCCAACATACCCACCCATCTTTTTCTAATAAGCTTTTCACAAAGCTTGCATATAACACTCGTTAAGGATACCGGTTGATAATTTAGCGGGTCTTCTTTATTTCCACTTTTATATATTGGAGTTTTATATGCTTGTTTCCATTCTAAGGGAAGTTCCCCCTTGTTTAATGAGTGTTGAACAATATTAAAAATGGGTCTCACTAGTTGTTCAGAACATTCTCTTAATATCCATCCAGCAATGTTATCTGGGCCCATAGATTTTCTCACGTCCAATTCTTCCAACAATGATTTTAGTTCATCCTTGTTGACTTCTATCGACTCTAGTCCCTGTATCTCGTTCAATTCCACCACAGGTTCTACATAGTCATCCTCTTCCACAAACACGGATGTTAATGTATCATTCATAATTTCACACATACCCACTGTGTCTTCATATAATTGACCCTCTACCCTAAGCTTTGTTATTTTGTCCTTTATTTTTGTTTTGCCGTTGATATAACTATAGAACAGTTTGGGTTCTTTATTACATTTGTTTACTATATCTTTTTCAAAGTTCTTTTTCTCCTCTCTTATAGTCTTGACATAGTTGTTTCTAGCATTCTTATACTCATTCCATTTTTCCTCAGTGTGTCTCCTTCTCACTTTATTCCATGCAGAGTCCTTTTGTGTAATAATAATAATAATAATAATAATAATAATAATAAACGGTTTATTAAAGAATGGCAGCCTCATGAGCTGAAAATACACATTTTACAATTTAGTGGATGAACATGAGATGTACAGATATGAAGATGGTAAGCTCAGTTTACAAACAAAATAAATAAATACAATAATGATGCAGGTGCAGAATACAAATTATCATTAAATAACCATGAGAGTAAGTGATATACAGTACATATACACATTTATTTACTTACTCATATACAGAACATACATATACTGTATACACGTACGTACGCACATACATATACATACATATATAGGAACATAAGAACATGCAGTAAGTGTGCACATGTCCGTATACACATACGCTCACGTATGCACACAAACATACATACATACAAAAACTGTTTTGGTATGGTCAGGGTAAAGAGGTGAAGGGTAAAGAGGGTGCAGCAATTCAAGTCCGTACAGGTAGGGTCAGGTCCAGCCTACTACAATGGAAGGTTAATCCTCGGTAGTGTGTGTGTGTGTGTGTGTGTGTGTGTGTGTGTGTGTGTGTGTGTGTGTGTGTGTGTGTGTGTGTGTGTGTGTGTGTGTGTGTGTGTGTGTGTGTGTGTGTGTGTGTGTGTGTGTGTGTGTGTGTGTGTGTGTGTGTGTGTGTGTGTGTGTGTGTGTGTGTGTGTGTGTGTGTGTGTGTGTGTGTGTGTGTGTGTGTGTGTGTGTGTGTGTGTGTGTGTGTGTGTGTGTGTGTGTGTGTGTGTGTGTGTGTGTCTGTCTGTCTGTCAGAAGGCGAAATATGGGCATTCTATTGTTAAGGGTGGAAATACATGGATGAAGACACGCGAACACTTAATAATAGATAATGCTTATGCATAGATTTATAATCAGAAGTTGCGCTAGTGAGCAATATGTTCTCGCTCATATGTACGTATATTTACATACATATGACCATATAAATACACGTACAGTACATATATATATTATATACCTTATATTCTCAACCGGGCTCGAACCATTGACAGCACATAC
This sequence comes from Paralithodes platypus, assembly GCA_032716605.1. Lineage (NCBI taxonomy): Eukaryota > Metazoa > Arthropoda > Malacostraca > Decapoda > Lithodidae > Paralithodes > Paralithodes platypus. The sequence continues at coordinate 464,016 of JAVRFV010002213.1, read as the reverse complement.
ACACAGACATACATATACATAAATATATGCACATTACATGCATATATGCTCTTCTCTTATCCTACCTGATACTCTCAGCCGGGCTCGAACCACAAACAGTATACACTATAGACACATATATATATACATAAATAACGCATACATACATACACATATACGCACACATACATACACATATACTGTACATACATAGATACACACATACACATATACATATATACACATATACATAAACAAACTCAAGCAAATACATACATATATATATATTCTAATACACACACGCACACACACTTATGCATACATTATTAAAGGTGGGCGCGTATATATGGTGTGACAGGCCGTTATTACACATTATTAATAATATTAACAATGGTTGGGATAGGACTATTTTTATATCTGTCAGTTCTTGCTCTTATTGGTTGGAGTGTGTTGAAATGACGAGCTGCACGTGTTGGTCTAGGGGCGTCTGGTGGAAGTAAGTTTCTGTGTCGTGGGTGAACAAGCAGCTTAGATGCAAACTGTTTGAGTGTGTTGTAGTGGTGGGTTGAAAGTGCAGGTATGCTAAGGGTGGTGAGAGCTTCCTCGTACCCTGGATATGTGCCTCCCAGGATGATCCTGCATGCCCTCCTCTGAACTCTCTCCAATTGACGTTGTTGTGTCAGGGTTAGAGAGGAGGACCAGGCGGGAGAGGCGTAGGTGAGCTTAGGGAGTATGAAGGTGTTATATATACTCTTCAGCTCATTCTCCGGCGCCCCCAGAGATCTCAACCGCCTTAGCATAAACAACTTGTAAGTGGCGGTCCTGACTGTGGTAGTTACATGTTTCTTCCAGTTCAGTTTGTTGTCCACAGTGATTCCGAGGAGTTTGGTGGACTCAACAAGCTGAAGGGGATGAGGACCAATTGTGACAGTGGGTGGAGGAAGGTCGGTAACGGAAGTGTTGATGTGCATGACCACTGTCTTGTCATGATTGATAGTCACATGATTGTCTGTGGTCCAGGCTTGAAGACGGTCGAGGGTGTCTTGTAGGGGGTCATAGTTAGGGGAGGTGTTATCGACAGTAATGCCGACTGTCGAGTCGTCCACGTACTTCCAGTGGAATGGGGTGTCCTTTAGGGCATCATTAATCAAGATGAGGAACAATAGAGGCCCCATCTTTGTGCCCTGTGGGACTCCACATGTGATGTCTAGGAAGGTGGAGATGAAGCCTTGGTATCTCACTGCTTGTCGTCTGTCACTAAGGAAGTCGGTCAACCACGCAACCAGGGTAGGATGTAGCCCCAACTTTATGGCCTTGTTGATGATGATGGTGTGGTCAACAAGGTCAAATGCTTTCCTGAAGTCAATAAAGGCAAGGGCGAGGGAAGTCTTTCTCTTCTCAAGATTTGTGTAAATATAATCTAGGAAGCTAATAAGACAGTGAGTGGTGGAGGAGGTTTTTACGTTGCCAAACTGTTGGGGATCTATCAAGTGACGGATTTGTGAGTAAGCCCAGGTGAATACCAAGTCCTCACAGATTAGACTAGGGATGGGCGTTATGGCAATTGGTCTGAGTTCATTAAGAGAATGTGGGGAGGGGGTTTTGGGGATTGGAGTGACGTATGAAGTTTTCCAGTCTGCAGGGCATTTACTTTGCCTTAAGGAGGCATTAATTATCGAGCAAAGGGGGGTGGCAAATTCCACCGAAAATTCTTTGTATATTTTCATGGTTAGGTCTACTGGGGTTGTTGATCTTTTTTATTTGAAACTGGAAAGCTTTTTGGCCACTTCAAATTCTTGAACAGTTACTGGGGGGGGGGGAAGGGGATGGGAGGAAGGCAGGGAGGTTGGTGCGGTCTAGTTTGGGGAGGGTTTGGCAGATGGTAGAGAAGTGATTATTTATCAGTTCAGGTGCATCTACACGAGGGACATAGGAAACACAGGGGATCGAAGGAGTCCCACTACTTAAGCCACAAAGATTCTTAATTTTAGAGTACCACTGACTGATATTGGTTTGTTTTAAATGATGAATCTTTGTAGGGTAGTAGGACTTTTTCGCCCAACGGATTTCCCTTATCACAATGTTGCGTAGGTCCTTGTAGCGATTGTTGTTCGTGTAGAAGGCCTTGTTCCGATTCTGCATCAGTCTCTTGATCCGAGGAGTAATCCATGGGACGTCAGAGGGGTGCATTTTGGTCCTCTTGGTGGGGAAGAAGTGGTGGTAGATACAAAGTTGTCCCATTTGGCATTAACATCTTCTTCAGTGAGAACCTCCGTCCACGGGTAATGAACCAACCACTGCCTGAACCCCCGCATTGCAGAGTCTGGCATTGGTCGGTAGGTCCGGATGACGGGGGTCTGTTGATGGGAGGTGGTAGGGGCAGGTGACCAGAACACAGAGAGATGAGTGCTGCGTCCCACTTAACCATTGTAATTCTTTGAAAATGGGTGTAACGTGATCATACTTCCTAGCTTTACCATCTGCGACTCTTGCCGCGAAGTTTTGCAACCTTTGAACCTTCGTGATTAGTGATGCATTAGTCGTCCCCCAAATCATATTACAGTAGTTCAGAATGCTTAATACTAGTGATTGTACAACTGCGATTCGAGTTGATTTATCAAAATAATGTTTTGTTCTATTTAGGTATAATATGGCCCCCATTACTTTTGTTGTTGTTTGGCTTATATGTTTGTCGAAGGTCATATACTGATCCAAATGAACATCAAGGTTTTTTACGTGGATGGATGGTTGGATTTTGGTATCACCGAATTGAATGGTTGTGTTGCTTGGTATTGTTTATATGATTTGACGTGTTTCTATGAAGATACACTGAGTCTTTTTGGTGTTCAGCAATAGACCATTTTCTTGGAAGTAAGCATTTGCAATCCGTAGAGTTTCTTCACATTTAGCGATTAGATTATTTAATTCGTTTAATTGACCACTGTGAAGGAACTGTGTGTCGTCAGCATATTGTGCTAGTAGGCATTTTTTTATGTATGTTAGTATATCATTGACAAAAATAATGAAGAGAATTGGTCCTAAAATAGACCCTTGAGGGACTCCGTAAGGGGTTTTTGCTATGGAGGAAATAGTATTATTTATGCGGACGGACTGTGTTCTTTCACAGAGGTAATCCTCGAACCAGAAAGAGTCAATGTTATTTTGTAGGAGTTTTTTAATAAGAATATTATGGTTTACACTATCAAACGCCTTAGACAAGTCACAGAGGGTTAAGAGGGATATGTGTTTGTTGTCCATGTTGTCATAAATCTTGTCTGTGATAACTGTGAGTGCTGTTTCAGTAGAGAGTTTGGGTCTGAAGCCATGTTGTGAGTTTGATATAATGGTATTGTTTTCTAAGAAATTAACGAGTTGGTTAGCAACGATCTTCTCGATGATTTTAGAAAAAATTGGGAGAAGAGAAATTGGGCGATAATTACTAGTATTATTAGGGTCTCCAGTTTTGTACAATGGAGTAACTAGCGCATGTTTCCAGGATGAAGGAAATTTACCTGTGACTATGGATGTATTAATAATGACTGTAAGATAACATATTATTACGTTAAGAGAGTCTTTTATGAATTTGAGCGCTATATTATCAGAACCGAACGATTTAGTTTGGTGAAGATGTTTGATGGTTAGAATAATAGTATTGGGGTCGACTGGTTCAGGACGAAATAATGTGGTATTAGTTTGAGTGAGGTGAGGAAGAGGTGTGGGTATATGGGGTTGGGGAGCGGTGTTGCCATATCTTGCGTATTGTGTATCATCGAATGCTTTTTTTCCAACATTTGCAAAGAACTTGTTAAACTCTTCAGCCTTTTCATTTGTGTTTTCAAATAGACAGTTTCTACCACTTTGCTTGTCGTTGGGTATTACTTCCCTTACTATTTTCCACGTTGCCGAAGTATTTCCTTTGCACTTTTTTAGTTCATTGTTAAAATATTGTTTTTTAGTGGAATTTATCAGTCGTTTAACTTGCTTCTTTAAATCATTAAAATGTCGTTGTAATGTTGGGTTCAGTCTGTTTTCTTTCAATGTTTTCTGAGCTGTGTTTCTAGCATTAATGGCTTCACGGACGTTATCATTTATCCATGGCGAGGGTGGACGACCAATTATTTTAGTTGTTACTGGGGCACACTTACTTAGGCTTTGTGTAATGACGGAGGTTAATATATTTACTTGTGTGTCTACGTTGTCTGTTTGTAATATTTTGTTTAGGGTTGGGGTTTCAGTTAATATATGAGAGCAAAGGGTGTCACTTGTATAATTTCTTAGGTCGCGAGAGACCTTTGTAATTGGTGGACGTTTTGGTTTATATACGTTTATTGTAACGCCTACTAAATCGTGGTCAGCTATGGTGTGCGGGTAAACGTCAGAGTTAGTTATTATATTGGGGTTGTTAGTTATTATTACATCAAGCAAGGTTGCGGAGGTGGGTGTTATGCGTGTGGGTTTGTCTATGACCTGGGTGAGTTTATTGTTAGCTATAATGCGAGATAGTTTACAATTTTGAGAAAATAAATTATAATTTAGGTGACCTAGTACAAACATTGTTTTCTTTCTGATGATCACTGATCGTAAGGTGTCAGTGATATTATCCCATGCACTTGCGGGAGCCTTGGGATGTCTATAAATACAACCAATTATTATGGAGGGCAACTTTCTTAATTGTATTTGTACCCAGACATCATCTACGCCTTTTAGTTTTGTGATTCCAGTATCGATTATTTTGGAATGTAGACACTCATTTACATATATACATACGCCCGAACCACGGCCATTATCAAATCGGTATATCTTATAATTTGGAATATTTACTAATGCGTCGGGAGTGTGAGGGAGTAACCATGTTTCGCTAATACAGAGAATATCTATGTTTCTTTCCTTTATTAATATATTTATGTCATCAAAATTGTGAAGCAGAGATTGAGCATTGATGTGTTCTATCCTTAAATTATCATTAGATTCAATTTTAACGGCGGTGTCTTCCTTGCCACTCTCCTACGCATTATAATATTCGCAATGTCTACTTTTATGACCGTATTGGTGGCATGCGTGACATATAAGTTTTTGGGCAAATCTACAATTCGACTGCGTATGATTGAACTCCCCACAGTTATAACACCCAACTTGTGTATAGGTGTGGGAGTCCTGTTCGTGGTGTTGGGGATAGTGGGGACGGGGTGATGACCATGACCCTCGTGGTGGTGAGGAGGGGCTTGGGTGGTGAGCGGGTTGGCGGGGCTGGCTGCGACCTTGGTGGTGTGGTGCCTCGTGGTGTCTTGCTTGGCTGGGGTTAGGTTTTGTTGTTTGGCTATTGCCTCAAGTAGCCTAACAGCTCCGATCCTTTTTAAGAGAGAGCCCTGGTGCTCCCCATGATCGGTAAAACAGGCCTCGTAGATTTCCCCTGTTGCTAGCTTGAAGGAGAGATCCGGATTTATGGTAGCAATACCATTGTCACTGGCCCACTTCTGTATGTGTTCGTTACACTTACACTTAGTTACACTTAGTTGTATTCCGTCCGTTAGTGACACAGTTGAGCTGGGGCTCCACTGCGACCAGGCAGCTCCCTTTCTTCCAATCTCCATTCCAGAAGTCGGTTGGAGTTGGTGCTGGGGTATCCTGGTGTTGGTGGCCGGTCCGGTATTTTGGCCAGCCACATGTCCAAGTGTTTCTTGAAGGTGTCTGGAGACACCCCGGTCATGTTCCTGAGAGGGGCTGGTATACAGTTGAACAGTCTGGTTCCATTGTATGTAAAGCTGTGATGGATCAGGGATTTGATTTTTTGTGTTGATCCCGGCGTAGTCCTCACATAGCACAGCCTCCCTCGCCTTTGGTGCTGAGTCTCTTGGATGTTTGGATTTGGTACCTTTTTTTCCAAAATCTTCCAGACGTAGATGATGATGTATCTCTCCCTACGTCTTTGAAGTGAGTACAGCTGCAGCTCCTTAAGTCTCTCCCAGTAGTTAAGTGTTGAAACCCATGGATTTTACTGGTGAATGTCCTCTGGGTGGCTTCAATTTCTGTTATTTCTCCTACTTTTTGGGGAGACCAGAGCTGGGAGCAGTACTCCAGTCGTGGTAGGACCAGTGACTTCCACAGTGTTAGCATACACCTCTCATTTCTTGTGTGGAAGGTTCTCAGGATCCAGCCTGCTATTTGTTTTGCTGTTGTTGTGGCTTTGGTAATATGCTGGGAAAAAGTGGCGTCACTGCTCATAATTACTCCCAAGTCCTTCACTGTGTCCTTGGCGGTAATTTCTTGCTGTCCACTTTTGTAGTTGGTGTCGTTTTGTAGTGCTCTCTTGTTCCCGTACCTTAGAAGCTCGAACTTGTCTCCGTTTAGGGCCATGTTGTTTTCTTCTGCCCACTTCAGGATTTTGTCCAAGTCTTGTTGTAGTAGCTGAGCATCATGTTGTGAGGTGATTTTCTTCATGAGTCTGGTGTCGTCTGCAAACGATGTGGCTGTTGAGTATTCCAGGTCCCTGTCGATGTCTCCTATCATGATGAGGAATAGGAGAGGTCCCAGTACTGATCCTTGTGGTACTCCGCTGATGACCCCACCTGCTTCTGATAGGCTTCCTTGAACCGTGACTCTTTGTTTTCTGTTGGTGATGAAGCTGTGGAGCCATCTTCCAAGGTCTCCCCCTATTCCCAGTGATTTGAGTTTATGTAGAAGGATCCCATGGTCCACCTTGTCAAAAGCTTTGGCGAAATCTAGATATATGACGTCTACATTTTCTCCGTCTTGAATATCCTGTAGGATTTTGTCGTAGTGTGATAGTAGTTGTGAGAGGCAGGAGCGGCCTTTTCTAAAGCCATGTTGCCCCTCGTTGAACGCCTCGTTATCTTCCAGGAAGCTGACCATCTTAGCTCGTATTGTTCTTTCTATGATTTTAATAAGATGTGACGTCAGCACCACTGGTCTGTAATTTTTGGCTATGCCTTTACTACCCCCTTTGTGTATTGGTGTGACATTACCTTCTTTTAGGGATTGTGGTACATATCCAGTTTGGAGGGACTTGCTCCACAGCAGTTTTAGAGGCAGGGCTAGCTGATGTTTGCAGTTTTTTAGCAGTTGGGCATGAAAGCCGTCTGGTCCTGCCGCAGAGTTTGGTCCAATCTTGTCGATGGCTGCTATTATGTCCTCTGTTGATACTGTTACCGAGGAGAGTTGATGTGGTGTCCCTGGAGCGTTGCCAAAGAAAGTCGTTGCATTCTCGATTTTCTTGTCTTCATTTGGCGGGCTGAAGACACTTTCATACTGCTGTTTGAGTATCTTGGCCATTTCGGTTGGGTCACTCTCAAGTTCGCCCGTAGGTTTTGCAAGTGGTCCTATTGTTGAGGTGTTCCTGAGTCTCCTTTTTGCGTATGCATAGAAGAATTTGCTATTTACTCGTATGTTTGCAACTGCTTGGAGTTCTTCGCGTGTTCTTTGCTCTTGGTGTGACTGGATGATTTTACGTTCAACTTCATCGAGCTCTTCTTGTAGTTTGGTGATATTGTGCGCATAGCTGGTCTTCCTTTGCTTGGCTCTCAAGTACGTCCTTTTCTTCATTAGTATTTTTCTATCTCTGGGAATCTGCTTGATCTGCTTCCTGCTTGATTTGGGTGGTATGGTGTTTTTACAGGTCTCCAGGCATTGTTTCTGGAGGATACTGAGAGTTTCGTCGACGTTTTTATCTTCGAATAGTGCCCTCCAATCAGTTCCTGCCAGTTCTGCTCTCAGTCTGTCCCAGTCTATATCTTTGCTGTAGAAGTTAAGATCTTTCAGAGAGGTGCAGGGTATTTGGCTTGATTCCTGTTGACATCTTCTTGGTGGTGTGGCGGCTGGTGTGGGGGTTCTAACTTTGATGAGGCTGTGGTCGGACATTATAGTTTTTACAGTTTCGTACGAGTGTACCAGGTCGAAGTTGTTGCCAAATAGTAAGTCCAGTGTGTTGAGTTCGTTTATTTTGGCCTGGAGTGTGTCAGATTGTAGGCAGGGTGCGAGTTGGCAAACACATATGTTCATGCTCTCGTTTTTGCTTTTCAGTTCACTTACGAGAGCACTTAAATTGTCTAAAACTACTGTAGGGGCTCTGCTTTCCATTGCGTCGAATAGGCCTCCGTAGATTATGCATTGTTCTGGAGCCCATGATAGTTTTTCCTGTACCCAGCACTTGAGTAGGTCTATATTGGCTTCGTGCAAGGTTCTAATGGCGCAATATTTGTTTAGGTCTGACACTTTGATATCGTTGAGGTTGATGTCTGCTAGAATTAATGTTTTGTTATCTTTGGTGGACTGGTTGGGTGAGTTAATTCCCGGGGCACTGTCGTTCACCGTTTCCCTTTCTTGAGCCATATACGGTACTGCCAGACCTCATTTAGACCCTACTGAGCCCTCCCTGTGCTGTCATCTGCACACTACCGAGACTCTCACTCTTACTGTGTTGATGGTGTAATGGTTTAGATGCTTATGTTCTGGGTGTGGTGTCCCGAGTTCGAATCCCGGGAGGACCATATGCTCTCATTAGTTTATTCAAGTACATTGGGGTTTGTAATTGATGTTTAATGTTAAGAACGGGGTGTTACTTAATATATATACAGTGTATATACAGTATATATATATATATATATATATATATATATATATATATATATATATATATATATATATATATATATATATATATATATATGTTTCTAGTCTCTCAGTGGGGATCGAACCATCGACCATCAGAACGATAGCCGACGCTTAATCAATTACACCACGGCAGTGGTGATTAAGCGTCGGCTATCGTTCTGATGGTCGATGGTTCGATCCCCACTGAGAGACTAGAAACATTTAGTGGCTCACGTGTATTTGTGATATATTCTCAATATATATATATATAGTGAGAGAAAGAGAGAGAGTATAATTATGAATAAAGGGAAAGTTAATTTTAGAATAGAAATAAAAAACGGGCGGTGAAAATGGTTGATGGTGGGTAAATGTAATTCACGGTTCAGTTATAGAGAGAGAGAGGGTGGGTGTGGGGGATGGGAGGGCCGTATTGTATTATTTTTAACACCCTTATTGTATGCAGTATTTTAAAGAGTTTTCAGTTAATTTGTGTATTGTAGTAAAACTTTTACCTCTTATTCATTATTCTAATATTTCTTTGATATTACTTTAATAATATTTGTATTATTGTTATTATTACTAATTATGATTATACTGTATATATATATATATATATACTGTATATATATACCGGTATATATTTATATATTTACTTACTTTTTACCTATAATTACCTCTCTCTCTCTCTCTCTCTCTCTCTCTCTCTCTCTCTCTCTCTCTCTCTCTCTCTCTCTCTCTCTCTCTCTCTCTCTCTCTCTCTCTCTCTCTCTCTCTCTCTCTCTCTCACACACCTGCACGGGGGGATCGGTTAAAATGAAAACGCTATTCGATGGGACCGCAAAATGGATTCTGAAAAAAAAAAATGGGACGTGTAATTGTGTTATGGAAGTGAGAGAATTGGTGTGTGTGTTTGTGTGAGAGAGAGAGAGAGAGAGCGAGGAGAGAGAGATATTATATATGCAGTAGATAAGTCTATACTGTAGTGTGTGTGTGTGTGTGTGTAAATTCAATTACTGTAGGTGAGTGCCTGGCTGGTTATTTGGTTCACAAGTCCGTTCAGTAACTTTCAACACACACACACACACACACACACACACACACACACACACACACACACACACACACACACACACACACACACACATACGTACACACACACACACACACACACATATTCAAGATCAGACTGTAAGGTGTTAATAGGTGTGGAAATGTACAGTCCATTTGCTCTAGCCCTTTTTAGGTTATAGAAGTTAGGGTTCACAATTTCTGACTCACCTATTTGGAACAGACATTTTGGCTCGAACGTTCCTTGATTTTGGCACTGTCACTCTTTCAACTCTGGGGAGGCACTCGCTACAAGCAGTTCTGCCTTTTGCCTCCCTCACTCACATAGAAAGAAACAAAAAATATGCATACATTGTCTACCCAAAAACTGAGACCCATCGAAAGAGGATCAGAAAAAGGTCTATCCATCGATCTATATATTCTGGCCCAATCCCCACTTTTCCTATTTTTGTTTTTTTTTTGTTTTTTGGGGGGGGGACTCAAGACAGAGCCACAGAAAAGGGCGCCCCCCATAACAATTTACATGTTGATAAACCAAGGTTGGGTTTGAGGAGAATGTGCCTTGGCCCCCCCAGACTCATAATGCTTGGGGAGCCTATGCATACTATTACCATTTGTTGTAGTCTTACCCAGGGGAAGGGTTGGGGAGACTCATACACTTCGCTTCTTGGAGTGCGATAATCTGCAAATACAGGGAGTTGGATTCTTTTCTGTTATATATATATATATATATATATATATATACAGTATATATATGATAATATATATATATATATATAACGCGTAATATATATATAGAGAAGACTATATATATATATATATATATATATATATATATATATATATATATATATACTGATATATAATATCCTTCATTAGACCATATCAAATATATTATCGAAAATGATCCCTTCTCCATTTACAAACATTTTGCTTTGTATTATAATGAAGAATACAGGAAAAATAGCCATCTTCAAGATAAATATACTGTATATACTGTTATGTATATATAAGATATATATATATATATATAATATATATATATGATATAATATATATATATATATATATATATACTGTGATATACTGTATGTAGGTCTATCTATACAGTATATCTATAATGGATTGGATGGGGGCTGAAAACAGGCATAGCTTTGATTCTTTATTCTCTAAAGTTACCGGGCAATGGACAACCCATCTTCAGAGACACTAACCCTGTCTCTCCTGAGGATGGGATGTTCATATAGCCTGAGCAGTTTAGACAATAAAATCATCAAAGCTTTTCCGTGTGTTTATCCCCCACCCAATCCATTTACCTGTTTTAGTATGAATCATGTCACACAATCATTCACACCACACCTGCCTATCTATCTATATATAGCCCGATATATCTACCTTATCTATCTATCTATCCACTATCTATCTATCGACTATCTATCTATCTATCTATCATCTATCTACCCTCACCTACCTACCTACCTATATATCTATCTATCTATCTTATCTATCTATATAGCTACCTATACCTATCGACCTAATCTATCTATCTATCTGCCATGTCTATCTCTCTCTCTCCTCTCTCTCTCGCGTCTCTCTCTCTCCTCTCTCTATATATATATATATATATAAACTATATATATATATATATATATACTGTATATACTTTATGTACACACTATGCTCCACAGTTACTATATATTTTTTTAGGAGGACTTTTTTAACCGTATGCAATTTTGTGTTGGGACATGTTTGCCGATTTTTCGTTACGTACACAATACACATTCTGAACATGTCAGCTATCAGTATATTATGATGAATTGTTCATTATTTTGAGTTTTCTCACTAGCGTAGGTATGAAAATATATGACGTGGGCCAATGGGGAGCGTATGCTGATTTGAAAAGAGGTGTTCGCAATATTTTGATGCAGGTGTATAAATGGGTTTTCGTGATATTATCTCTCTCTCTGCTCTCTCTCTCTCTCTCTTATATATAATATATATATATATATAATATCTAGAGAGATATATATATAGATATATATATATATATATCATTACTATATATAGGTACTGTATATATATAATATATATATATATATATATATATATATATCTATATATAATTGGATATATAACGTATTATATATATATATAATTATATATATATATTTATATATATATATATAATTATATATATATATATATATATACTGTATTATATATACTTGTATATATATAATATATATCTAAGTATCGATATATATATAATATAATCTATCTAATATAATATATATATATATATATATATACTGTATATATATATATATATATATATCTATATATATATAATATATATATATATAATATATATATACTGTATATATATTATATATAGATATATCTATATATATAGATATAATCATATTAATAGACTGTATATATATATATATATATATACTATTATATATATATATATATTATAGAGATATATATATGGTATCCCGCAAACATCTAAGCTTTTCATTTTCTTCATATCGAGGGAAATATACAACACATGTTCCCTACACTTGTTTTTTTTTTAACCCCACCCTATTCACATCTGACCGACATTAATACAGCACAGAGCAGCCAAACGTAATGACAGCTGGACAATGAATTATTAGCGCGATCGTACATCATTATATAATATTCTAATTTGTTTTGTTCTTGTATTATATTCAGCCATTAAACCACATAGACATGAACAACAACCCTCACCATATCATTTATAGTCATCACCTTCCAAACACAACACTCTTTTCCCATATACAATTAAGTGAATCAAACGAAGCTATCGATTTCCAACTTTAAGGCCAAGCGATATTTTGTATATATTTACTTTTATGTTTTATATATGTATATATATATATCTATATATATTATATATATCTATATATATATATCTATATCTATATATATATATATATATATATAGTATATATAGATCTATATATGATTACGATTATTATTATTAGATAGTAGTATAGTAGTAGTAGTATTGTTTTATGATTATTAGTCGAATAGTATTATTATTAGTAGTAGTATATTGTTTATTGATTATTAGTAGTAGTAGTAAGTAGTAGTAGTATGTTTATTATTATTAGTAGTAGATTAGTAGTAGTAGTATGTTTATTATTATTATTATTATAGTAGTTAGTAGTATGTAGTATTGTTGTTATTATTATTATTTATTAGTAGTAGTAGGAGTAGTATTGTTATTATTATTTTATTTACTTCCGTCATTTTTTTTTTTTCCCTCAAGTTAAAAAATACCTCCAAGAATCCTTGTTCGAGAAAAAAAAAAAAAAATCGGTAGAATAATGGCTCGGCCCTAAGACCGATTCCTCCTAATTAGGCTAACGGTCGGTTTTTCGTATTAGCCAGGATAAAACAAAAATACGTAAATGGTAGAAAGGTCTTAAAATCGCTACAAACTAATTCGGCGAAGGTCTTGAAATTTTCTAAACTAATGGGTTAAACATGAGGGAGGTCCCCCCCTCCCTCCCACACACACACACCACATTTAGTCCCCATCTCCAATAATTTAAGAGCCATATATGGGTATATTTCATTTTTTTTCCAGCATCTCATAACAAATTATCAGCCCTTTCTAATTAGCCCCCACCACAGTAGACACCCTTAACACAGAGAGAGTAACAAAGGGAGTACAAAAAGGAAATCAAGCAACAACAGATCTAGTGACCCTTCTAGGTTGCTTGTCCTCCAAAACACTGAGGATCAATGTCCCACAAACAGTGGTTTAGAGTGGGTAAGGGAACATGGCATTGAAGAAAGGGAACTACTGCCGCTGCCACTAACGTGGCAGTTAGGACTAGGAAGTTAGTAGGGGACATAGGGTTAGTAACTGAGGGGGTGAGGATAACGTTATTATTTACAAACGCAGTCAGTCGGGCAGGGTTTGATGCTAGATATTTGTCTACATGCGAATTTTAAATGACTCAAACGGTGCTGCAGCCTATAACGTCTCCGGGAACCCCATACCACAAGTTGACAACTCGATTGAAGAAGAAATTCTTAGATTCGTGCGAGTTAAAAGATTTTCCTATTATTTTCCAACCGTTTCCCGCGTGTATTTAGATTGGTCGATACGTGAAGTACTTACTACAGTTCCATATTGTCGATGCCTTTGATGATTTTGAACCTTGAATGTAAGTCGCCTCTTAATCTGCGCTGGGTTAAAGGAAATAGCTTTAATTCTCTAAGAACGCTCTTCGTATGTTTGTTCTTTAGGCTAGTAGGTAATCATTGGGAACTCTACGGTAACTCTACGGTTGGCTCGCTCTCTAGCTTGGTTTTATATCTTTTTCTTGGTAATAAGGGCACCAGGAGGATTGAACGCAGTAGTCCCAGAAGAGGAACGCGACTAAGGAATTGTAAAGGGTTATGCTAACTTCTTTGGATTATTGCATCAAATGACCTGCCTATAAGCCAATGTATTTTATTTTGTTTGCCTTCCTAACAACTTTTTCTGAACATTGTTGACTCGGTTTTAGGTTACCCGATATGTACTCCCAGATCAGTGTTTCTCTGTTTACATTCTTAAGCTGAGTGCCATGCATCGAATAGTGTTGCTTTCTCATTGTAGGGTATCGACATGTAAGTACTTACATTTATCCGCATTGAAACTCATTTGCCAAATTTGGGCCCAACATGACATTTCTCGAGATTGTGTTTTGCATATCGGCAACGGTGTTCTTTTGAGAAGTACGCTATTTGCAATTTTTGTATCGTCCAGCAAATTTTGAGATTGTGCAGGTGAGACCTCATCTATGTCGGTTGATGTAATTAGAAGAAGAGAATTGGTCCTAGTACCGATCCCTGGGGTACCCCGCGACTTACATTGGTCCATTTTATATTCCTTACCGTTTATGACTACCCGTTTGCTTTCTGTTGCTGGGCCAATTTACTATCCATTTCAACACAGCGTCTTGTATTCCATGAGCTTTTTAGTTTAAGCAGTAAACGTTTTGTGGGAGACTTTGTCAAAGGCCTTTTGAAAAAAAATCAAGGTATATATATCTACAGCTTTACTCTCATCGTAGAGGTGAGATATCGTGGCAGAAGTCTAATAGGTTTGTTAAACAGGACGTTTTTTTTTTACGAAAGCCGTGTTGAGTATCTTTAAGTAGGTTAAATTTTCCTCCAAGTGATTTACGAGTCTGTCTCGTACTGACCGTTTCTAGCATTTGACATACAAACTGAGGTTAAGCTAGGTTGGACGATAGTTACTGGGTAGGGATTTGCTTCCTGCCTTTTTTTAATATCGGTGTTACGTTTGGCTAGCTTCCACTGATCAGGCATAGTTCCAGACTGCAAGGATTTATTGAATAGTAATGTCAGTGTTTGGAGAGCTCATTCCTTAGCCTTCCTTTAGACCTCTAGGCGAGATTGTATCAGGTTCCTGGCGTTTATATACCTTGAGTTATCTAAACAATTCAATCTTCTCTCTTCTCTCTCTGTAACGGTGGATATTGCTTAGAAAAACATCTGAATTATCAATCTGAATCGGCGATGGTGTAGGGATATCACTTAGGTCTTCTGTTGTAAAAACTGATGCAAAGAAGGTATGAGGCATTACGCAATTTGTACTTCGTCTTTGGTGTATTTCTCCTTTGTTCAATCGACTAACGGTCCAACAGTTGAAGTAACTACTTTTTCTTTCTGTTATAACTATAGAATTCTTTCGAATATGTTATTCTTTGATACGCATCATGTAACTCTAAGGTCTTTTTACTTTGCTTAATTAACTTTTGGCTTTGCGTCGTAGCTCTACAAACTTTCACCCTGTTCTTCGTCATTTTGTGAGGATTATTATCTATCATTAGCACATTTTTAGCAAGAAGAGCAGTTTTGAAATATCTTTATATTTTTCCACCATTTGGGCTTATTATTATGGCCTGGACGCCGTATTTTCGATGGTATGCAGTCTTGCACTGCTTTTAGGTAAGTGGTTTCGAATAACTTCCAAGATGTATTTATGTCGTTATTGTTAATTAAAAAGCTCCAGTCAGTTTCTTTAAACATAGAGAGAGAGAGAGAGAGAGAGAGAGAGAGAGAGAGAGAGAGAGAGAGAGAGAGAGAGAGCCAGCGCCAGCCAGCGAGAGCAAGAAAGTGGAGGTAGGGATAACCGCTTCGAGATATGGGAAGGATTAGCTTTAATAAAATAGCCTACTGTCTAAAGTGTTCGTACAGACAGACAGACAGACGGACTCGCTTACAGAGACAGGAAGACATGGGTACAAAGGCAACAAATTCGCGTATATACACAAGCAGACTGACATGTGTATTGTGTAGGCTACATATACAGACAGACATACATTCGTATTAAGCCGGCAAACATGCGTACAAGCAGGCAAGGATGCGTGCAAGCAGGCAAACGTGTACATATACAGGTAGACAGACATGCGTACACACAAGCAGACATGTGTACCTATACGGGCAGGCAGACATGTCTACAAGTAGGCAGACAAGTGTACAAGCAGGCAGATTTACGTACAAGGAGACAGACATGCGTACAAGGAGACAGACATGCGTACAAGGATACAGACATGCGTACAGACAGACATGCGTACAGGAGCGGAGACAGACTTCAAGACTTGCATACAGACAGGCGGACAACAGACAAACAAGCATACAGGACATGGTATATAAATGTATGAAGTCGGACTTGTTTATTACAGATAATACTGTACGTAGTATATAGATAATTATTATGTCAAGAGAAAGACACTACACAGGAACTCGAAACAAAATATAATAATTTCTACTTGCGACCCCTGGCAACGTCGGCACCAACATTTTACCGAATGTCGCTGGCAAGTTTGATAGGCTTTCGAGATATATTTTCTATAGACACATAACCAAACAGATTAAGCAGGCTCTGATTCGACTTTATTAGAGGGCGTAGTAATATATAACAGAGCTACATTTGCTCAGTGGAAAGACGAGAAAATAGGAGGCAAAAGAGAATGGGATGCTGGTTGTATCCTGCTTACATAAACGAGAAATGTCCCTAAATTTCCTAAAACAGACCAGTCCCTAATATATCAACTCAATTTTCTCATAATTTATCAAACCCTTGTTGGATATAGTCTTTGAGAGCTACGAAACGCTAATTACATACGAATACCGATAGAAAATATAGCCACGATGCAACCCGGAATCATTGACAACGTAGTGTAGATTTGGCAGTGACGTGTGGTTGCAGCCGACCCTATTTTCATCCATATTTACCGCAAATTCTCATCTCCCGGGGATATTTCTGCACGCCAAATGGATGTTACGGTGTGTAGAAGCGACCGTGAGGCCCCAGACGTCCTTAGCTAGCGTGAAAGCCTCGTAAATAGGGGGGACGCCAGGAGGAGGGAGAGAGGCTAGCGAGTGTGGGCCGAGGAAAATGAGGTAGGGTGATCTTATTTCCCTCATTATTTGCCCATTTACTCCATTATTCCTCGGTTAATGTTCGGTTTACTATTCCATGTCTCCATTTATTGACTGTTCCATGTATTAGAGGTGGGTATCAATGCTGGTTTGGTTACTAGGAAGATGTTTGGAGATTTTTGTTTAGCTTGCTTCGAGATGACTGCCCAAGCTTGCCAACATGGACGCTTCCGTCATTTATTGTCTATTATTTTTAGCCTTTTTATTACTCTGTTTATTATCTGTATACCTATTGACCTTATTATCTGTATACCTATTGACCGTATTCTAACCATGCTATGTTTTTAATATCTATGTACTTGCTTTTATGACTAGCCTATTGGAGAGATATTTGTTGATGCTTATCCCAGAGATGAACATGCAGGCTTACCAACCTCTGGAACGCGTGGCAGAGCTTGCGTCATTATTTATTGTATACTCTAGTATTCTTGGCTTATTACTCTGTTTATTATCCCGTGTGCTTATTTATCAACAATACAATGCTTAATATGTGATTATATGTGTTCGTTTTGGTGGAGAAGTGTTATGGGGAGGTTTAGGGTGGCAAGATGAACTCACAGGCAGCAGGCTTGCCAACTCCTCGGACGCGTGGTAGGCTAGCGTCATTATTAGCGGCATACTCATATTATCGGCTTATTACTGTTTATTATACTCTGTTTATTATGGTGTGAGATTATATATGAACTATTTAAGATAACCCATGCTTGCTTAGGTAGTGGTAATATTCATGTTCTGAAATCACAGCTGACTCGCAGGCTTACCAATTGCCGACTTGGAGCTGTAGACAACGATATTTAACAGAATTTACAGGTAAAATACGGTCGTAGTACATTAATAAATACATTAAACCCAATTCAACATACCATTTATCCATCAGAAACTTACATTATTCTTGCATTTCTGATTAATATCGATGTTCACGGCTCCAACTTCCGTATAGCCTGAACCTCCCATAATTTTTGTATTTATTTGTATCAGTTACTCCTTTATTCTCGTTTCATGACTCGTTTTTCTTAGATTGAACACCTACTAATCATTAATTGTTTTATAGGGGGTTCTGTATCTATCCAATGTATTTATCTATCTAGTAAATGGATATATCTAGCCAATCTATCCAATTTATATCTATCTAGCCTATTTATTTATCTAGCCAATTTATCCATGCCACTTTATCTCTATCCATTTTATCTATCTGGCCAATCTATTTATCTATGCTGAAGATGACTTACAAAAAAGATATCTTTGCGTTTCAGGTAAATATGATTATTATTTTGGTACGATTTTAGTTTCTGGACACCTATTTGACAGGTAACGCCAACGATTTATTACATATATTTTTTCGGTTTCCACCCATCCAACACAAAGCTACACCTTTTTCTGGTCCGGTAATAGTATTGAAAACTATATAATAACTGGACACCTATATAGTTGACAGGTACCACCAAGGATTTAATACATATTTGTTTTCGGTTTCAAGCATCCAACACAAAGCTACACTTTTTACTGGTCCGGTAATAGTATTGAAAACGATATAATATTTTTTTAAATGTGGTTTTCGACGAGAATAAAACGGCGCGTTTGTGCCGAAAATCGGCGGGAGTCCGTCGTCGCTTCGGATCGTCGGTTTGTTTACCCAGGACGCTCGAGGTTACGGCCAGCTGCAGTTACTTGCCCCCTGCTGGCAACATTTATGACGATTATTATAACTAATTCACCTAAATGGTTTGACCATAACTGTGCTAGAGTAACTGAACAAAAAGCAATAGCCTACAATGCATACACAAGATCAAAAACACATGAAGCCTTTAATTACTTTAGAAACATCAGAAATCATGCCAAAACTGTATTAAACCTAACTAAATCAAACTTTCTCCACAAGCAGGCAAATAAACTTCTAAATAATCCAAATGATAACAAAATATTTTGGTCTACTCTTAACTCATTTAAATCCAACTTCACTACTGCTTCATCCAGTCCACCATTAAAATCTCCGACTGGCAATCTTGTAAGTGACCCACGAGGTAAAGCTAACCTTCTTGCAGATATTTTCTCCACCAACTCAACCTTAGATGAAATAAATCAAGATGTCCCTGTACTTAATTTTAATTCGCCTGAAATTCCCTCACTTAAGATCCACACCAGACATGTCAAAACTATTTTGCAGAATCTCTCAGTAGATAAGGCTCCTGGTCCAGATGAAATTCCTCCAATAGTACTTAAGAATTGCTCCTTGGTGCTCGCTCCTGTATTGGCAAAATGTTTCCGTCTATGTACTCATTCCTCATGCTTCCCAGTAGCCTGGAAAGAAGCAAACATCCATCCAGTTCCTAAAAAAGGTGCCCCTTCAGATCCATCAAACTACAGACCAATAGCTATAACTTCCACTCTTGGTAAAGTCTTTGAAATTATATTAAATAATCACATAATTAAGCATCTTGAGAATAATAAATTAATCAGTGATAGGCAATATGGTTTTAGACGATGTCGATCAACTGCAGACATGCTTTGCCTTCTTACGCATCAAATCAACCAAGCTACAGACCAACATGGTGAAACACATACAATAGCACTGGATATATCAAAGGCATTTGATAGAGTCTGGCATCAATCCTTATTGTCGAAGATGTCACACTACGGCCTTGCATCATTAGTTCCACTAATTTCTTCTTATCTTCATAACAGAAAAATACGTGTAATGGTAGATGGCCTTTATTCTCAATTTCACTCAATAAATGCTGGTGTTCCCCAGGGATCAGTTTTGGCCCCAATTCTGTTCCTCATTCATATCAATGATCTCATATCTACCACTCATAATCCAATACATTCCTACGCAGATGACTCAACACTCCACATTTCCTTCACATTTACCAATTCTTTCACCCAACCCGATCTTATAAATTCAAAAATAAACACTGCAATTTCTCTGAACCAGGACCTTTCTAGAATTGATGGATGGGGACAAAAGAATCTAGTTTCCTTTAATGCACAGAAAGCCAAATACATTCAATTTTCTAACCGACAGAATCTCACTGACTCCCATATTTTTTAATGATGTAAATATTCCCACTTCCCCTAGTATTGACATTCTCGGTGTAACATTAACTACTAATTTGAGCTGGACACATTATGTTAGAAGCATTGCTAAGAATGCCTCTAAAAAACTGGGACTCCTGTACAGAGTTCGAGAATTCTTCACTGACAAGCAGTTGGCCGTAATATATAAAAGTCATGTGCGTTCTCAGATGGATTACTGTTCACCTCTGTGGGGTGGAAGTGGAGTGGTTGCATTGAGGCAGTTGGACAAAATTCAAAATAAAGCTATTAGATTAATCAATAACCCTGCAATCACACAGGACCTTCCTACATTATCCATACGAAGAAACGTTGCATCCCTTGCATTATTTTACAGATATTTTCACAGCAATTGTTCCGAGGAACTTGCTTCAATTGTGCCGCCTCTCCACATTTTCCCCGTAGAACTAGGGCAGCTGAGAGCGCCCATGAATTTACACTTTCTCCTCCACAATGCAGAACTTCTGCTTATCAGAATTCATTTATCCCCAGAGCTACTACTCTTTGGAATTCACTTCCCTCGAATTGCTTTCCACAAACTTACAATCTACAAATGTTTAAATCCAGTTGTTACAAACATTTTATGAATGGAGGATGCCTTTAGGCACATGGACCTTTTTGTTTTATCTGTGTTTTTCCTTCCTCCGTTCATTGTCTTAAAAAGAAAAAGAAAAAAAGAAAAAAATCCAAAATCGGAGGTCATTTAGCGGCCGAAATCGAGGTCGCCGTTTAATGAGGCACAGGGAGGTCGAGGCCGATGATTATGGTAGTATTGATGATGGTGATTATGGTAGTAGTGATGGTGATTATGGTGATTACCCGGGCAACGCCGGGTACCCCTGCTAGTCTTCTATAATTGGATTGTGTTCTTTTATTTATAAATCATTATTTTACTTAAGCGTTGTTTCCACAGCGATTTTGATTAGTTATTTTGTCTTTTTACTGTGTTCGTATACGTTTTGGTTTGTTTATTTTGCAAGTTTTACATTATACCGGTAATTATAATAATTTCGATTGTTTGTGTGTGTGTGTGTGTCTGTTCTTTATAGGCGGCCGCAGTTTTTAAGCTAGAGCGTTCATACTTGGTATGCATAGTTCCTAGGCAGGTTTTAGTGAAAAAATAGAATTCCCCAGGGTGAACGGGACGGAGAAAATGGGCGCGAAATCGGAAAAAGGGCCGTTTGGGGCAGAAGGAGGCCTCCGATCGAAAAGGTGTATGGAACGAAAGTTGTTCGCAGCCCCCCAGAATGGGGGTACGGATGAGGTCAGATCCAAAATCGGAGGTAATTTAGCAGCCGAAATCGAGGTCGCCGTTTAATGAGGCACAGGGAGGTCGAGGCCGGTGATTATGGTAGTAGTAGTATTGTGATGATTGTGGTAGTAGTGATTGATGATGGTGAATATGGTAGTAGTAGTGGTGGTAGTAGTGATGGTGATTACCCGGGCAACGCGGGGTACCCCTGCTAGTTAGTTATATGTATGAAAGCGGCAGATATGAACTCGGTCGGGTGAATTAGACATTTGGACCCCCACCTGAGACCGATCAATACTACAGTAATCAAGACATTAACACATGTGTGTCCACGAATCGGGTTGGTCAAGATTATTTGGTTTATAGGCTATTAGTTTATGAAACATAGCTTAACATTATGGTAATTAACCTTAATATTACTTGTAGATAAAACATACATTTCGATCGGTCGAACTGGTATTAGCTCGAACAGACATTCCCTGGAACAGGTACAAATTTGCTCGACTGTGCATCCGCTCGACCAGGAATTCGCTCGAAATGACTCGCATTCCACACACATACATGCTTACATACACACACAGGGCGGGTGCCCAACCCCGAAAGGGTTGAAATAGGGGAGCTATCCCCCCCCCCCGCCAAAGGCGGCTTTCTAGGGCCGTTCCTAGCTGATGCTGAGAGGATTGGGTTCTAGTCATGTGGTGATGGGCTGGTCTATCAGAGTGAGAGCTGAGCAATCTCTGCCATACCCATAGCTTACTCTGACTGTTCCTTTTACTTATATATTTTCTAGATCTCAGGTGACTGCGTCTCTTCCGTGGATTGACCTCCCAATCTGCCAACCTAGAGGTTGGCAGATTGGAAGCCAAAGCGTCACATTTTTCCTTTGACCCTCAACTTTCTCTTCATAATTGCTGAGGGGAACAGGGCCCTGGGTGGGGCTTTGGTTTCCCGGGCGTTTCCGCGCCCTCCTTAGCTCCCTGCCATGGGGAGTGGCTTCGGTCACCCAGGCTTTATTGTGGTAGGC
This sequence comes from Paralithodes platypus, assembly GCA_032716605.1. Taxonomy (NCBI): domain Eukaryota; kingdom Metazoa; phylum Arthropoda; class Malacostraca; order Decapoda; family Lithodidae; genus Paralithodes; species Paralithodes platypus. The sequence goes on along the minus strand of JAVRFV010002213.1, from coordinate 441,514 downwards.
AGGGAGGGATCTGTGGGGGCGCTCGGTTATGGCCTTGGCCTTGCTTGGGGCCTTGGGGCTGTTCGGCCAGCCAGCCTGGGGAACAACAACAACATACACACACACACACACACACACACATACATACATACATATTATATACATACGTGCATACACACACCCACACACATACATACACACACACATACATTCATACATACACACATACATTCATTCATACACACGCACACTCTCTCTCTCTCATTGCTGTGGAGTAATTATTTCAAGACGGTCGTTATATCAAGGGGAGGTGAAGTTAGTGGCTCTACTCTTCTCTCTCTCACACACACCCACACATACATTCACACACACATACATTCATACATACACACATACATTCATTCATACACACGCATACTCTCTCTCTCATTGCTGTGGAGTAATTATTTCAAGACGGTCGTTATATCAAGGGGAGGTGAAGTTAGTGGCTCTACTCTCTCTCTCTCTCTCTCTCACACACACACACACACACACACACACACACACACACACACACACACACACACACACATTTATTTAACTCATCATGTACAGCCATACACCCAGTCTCTCTCTCACTCACTCTCTTATTCTCTCTCTCTCTCTCTCCTCTCTCTCTCTCTCTCTCTCTCTCTCTCTCTCTCTCTCTCCTCTCTCTCTCTCTCTCTCTCTCACTCACTCACTCACTCTCACTCACTCACTCTCACTCACTCATCACACTCACTCACTCACTCACTCACTCACTCACTCACTCACTCTCTCTCTCTCTCTCTCTCTCTCTCTCACACACATATTTAACTCATCATGTACCGCCATACACCCAGTCTCTCTCTCACTCACTCACTCTCTCTCTCTCTCTCTCTCACTCACTCACTCACTCTCACTCACTCACTCACTCACTCACTCACTCACTCACTCACTCACTCACTCACACATATTTAACTCATCATGTACCACCATACACACATCCACCACTACTACTACCTCCTATCTAAAAGCCTAAGTAAATCTACAGTTATACTACCCCCCACCTCCCCCCTTCAAAACACGCCTTTTAGCGTTTTTTTGGATGGTTCAGCAGACTCGGAAACTGACAAAATAACTGATTTTTGTTTATATTAATGTCACTAATTTTCCAATGGATTTATAGTTTTCCGTGTTAATTTTCATCAATATATAATGTTTGGAAGTAATTACAAGCCTCTGAAAAAAAAAAAATCCCCATGGGGGGGGAGGGGGGGGCACCCCCATGACTTTTTGTCATCATCATATATATTGACAGCAGTGGGCAAAAACAAAAAGTACGCCGCGGCCCAACCGACTGTACACCCAGGTAAACAAACTTCACTTTGCCTAAGGTTTGTAATACTTCAATGTAGCCTATCTATTTCAAGTCAAATATACATTTCCGCGCATCATCAAACCATACTGGTACTAAGTCTACTATTAATAATATTAACCTATTAGTACCAACAGAATAGCGACAAAATAGGGGTAGTATAACTGTAGATTTATCAAACCTTATATTACACTCCAACACCCGCATAACCTCCTGTATCTGTAATAAGTCTCAACTCATCCCATTCTCTCTCTTACACACACCCACTTAACTCATCACACACACACATATAACTCATCATGTACCACCAGTGCACCACACACACACACACCACTTATCTAAAAAACCCTACATTACACCGCAACACTCCATCTGTAATAAGTGTCTCAAACACACATATATACACACACACACACACACACACACATATAACTCATCATGTACCAACACACACACACATACCACACTACATCCTGTTATCTAAATACCCCTACATTACACCCCAACACACCCCTCCATCTGTAATAAGTCTCTCAAACACACATATATATACACACACACCCAGCACTACACGTTATCTAAATACCCTACATTACACCCCAACACCCGTATAGCCCCTCCATCTGTAATAAGTCTCTCAAACACACATATATACACACACACACCCAGCACTACATCCTGTTATCTAAATACCCCTACATTACACCCCAACACCCGTATAGCCCCTCCATCTGTAATAAGTCTCTCAAACACACATATATATACACCCACACACCCAGCACTACATCCTGTTATCTAAATACCCCTACATTACACCCCAACACCCGTATAGCCCCTCCATCTGTAATAAGTCTCAAACACACATATATATACACCCACACACCCACCACTACATCCTGTTATCTAAATACCCCTACATTACACCCCAACACCCGTATAGCCCCTCCATCTGTAATAAGTCTCTCAAACACACATATATACACCCACACACCCACCACTACATCCTGTTATCTAGAACCGGACAAATTGGAATTTCGGTCACGTATGGGATATAATGTTCTAAATGTGTACTATAGCTTTGTCGTAGATTATTAGTCACCACCGCAATATACTGTATGTCTTTACCGCTGCATATTAAATTATTTTTCCTTAGACTTTTTGAGTTAAATAAGGGTGGAAGGAAAAATGGCGGCCATCTTGGATTAGCTGAGAACTAATATTTTTCTCTTTTTTACCGTATTTTTAGTATTTTGTCATTTTCTATATCAATGCTACCCCAGCAGGGGTCTGGGGGCAGCAGCCCCCAGGTTAGGTTAGGTTGTTAGGTTAGGGTATAGTGACAAATATAGCTTTAGGGGGCATGTTTTCATATTGCAAAATAATGGGTAAAAATTAATTTGCATAGGAAAAAACACCTTAAAACACACTAATCAATGAAGGAACAGATGAGAGAAAGTATTATAATACAAAAAACATACGGTACGTGACCGAAAACCCAATTTGACCCTAAAACCACTTAATACACCCCAACACTCGTATAGCCCCCTCCATCTGTAATAAGTCTCTCAACTCATTCCATTCTATCTCTCTCTCTCTCTCTCTCTCTCTCTCTCTCTCTCTCTCTCTCTCTCTCTCTCTCTCTCTCTCTCTCTCTCCTCTTCTCTCCTTCTCTCTCTCTCTCTCTCTCTCTCTCTCTCTCTCTCTCATCTCCTCCTCTCTCTCTCTCTCTCTCTCTCTCTCTCTCTCTCTCTCTCTCTCTCCTCTCTCTCTCTCTCTCTCTCTCTCTCTCTCTCTCTCTCTCTCTCTCTCTCTCTCTCTCTCTCTCTCTCTCTCTCTCTCTCTCTCTCTCTCTCTCTCTCTCTCTCACAGCCATGTTCTACACACACTCTTCTCTTTACACGCTTGGCTACTCCCGTCAGTCACTTCCATCTTAAGGCAAGTTAGGTGTAGGCTATTCACACGTATAACACACACACACACACACACACACACACACACACACACACACACACACACACACACACACACACACACACACACACACTTAAATCACACACGCACACACACTTAGATCACACACACACATACGCATACACACACGCGCACACACACACACACACACACACACACACACACACACACACACACACACACACATTACATATACTGTATATTCTCACTGCTATTTACAGTATTGGTAGGCCTACTGTACATGGTCACATATGTACCGACGCGCACTAGTACGGTAAGTCTAGATACAGTACTATTATATACTGTACATGGTCACATATGTACCTGACCACTCGCACTAGTACGGTCTAGATACAGTACTATTATATACTGTACTGTACATGGTCACATATGTACCTGACCACTCGCACTAGTACCGGTAAGTCTAGATACAGTACTATTATATACTGTACTGTACATGGTCACATATGTACCTGACCACTCGCACTAGTACCGGTAAGTCTAGATACAGTACTATTATACTGTACTGTACATGATCACATATGTACCTGACCACTCGCACTAGTACCGGTAAGTCTAGGTACAGTACTATATATACTGTACTGTACATGGTCACATATGTACCTGACCACTCGCACTAGTACCGGTAAGTCTAGATACAGTACTATTATATACTGTACTGTACATGGTCACATATGTACCTGACCACTCGCACTAGTACCGGTAAGTCTAGATACAGTACTATATATACTGTACTGTACATGGTCACATATGTACCTGACCACTCGCACTAGTACCGGTAAGTCTAGATACAGTACTACTGTATGTACACATGAGTCATACATACATGCTCACATACAGTACTGTATGTATACCCGCGCCAGTAGGTCTATATGCAGTTATTTCAAACTCTAAGCTGCACACCCCGAATATGGAAATATTTATCTATGAACATATTTCGTTAGTTGTTAAAAATATAAGAGTATATATTTATTTTAAAATACATGAGTAGCCTTCGTCACATAGCCTACTGGTAATACATGAGTAGCCTTCGTCACATAGCCTACTGGTAATTATAATGTGAAGATTATTGACAATAATTCACTACCGGTATTCTATTAGTGTTTGTGAATTGAAGAATACATACCTGAAGCGTTGTCATTACCGGTACCAGTACTCAGTAAAACACACCCCATATGTTTTGTTTTCGCTTCCGTTCCATTGTCTGTTGTAAACAAGATAGCCTATCTCACATAGTTATGAACCTACTTTCACGAAATTTGTTGAGCAGTTAGGATATCCGCCAAGGAAGTAGTGGTTCAATAACTACTAACTTCAATGTAAGAGGCAATCCAGATCATATCCTGAAACCCAGATCACTGTAGTTGATGTAGGTACCGGTACCTACTGTTGGAGTACCAGTACCGGTATATATTTAGGATCTACATCCCATCCATATGGTGTAGAGTGAGAAACCTGTGTGGTACTTCCACACTGTTTATACCTCCCCAGCCGCGCTCCACCTATAGTCTTCCTGGGTTATACCTCCCCAGCCGCGCTCCTATAGTCTTCCTGTCTTCCACTGACATCTGTTTATACCTCCCCAGCCGCGCTCCTCCCTATAGTCTTCCTTGGTTTATACCTCCCCAGCCGCGCTCCCTATAGTCTTCCTGTCTTCCACTGACATGTTTATACCTCCCCAGCTGCGCTCCTCCTATAGTCTTCATGGTTTATACCTCCCCAGCCGCGCTCCTCCCTATAGTCTTCATGGGTTTATACCTCCCCAGCCGCGCTCCTCCCTATAGTCTTCCTGGGTTTATACCTCCCAGCCGCGCTCCTCCTATAGTCTTCCTGTCTTCCACTGACATCTGTTTATACCTCCCCAGCCGCGCTCCTCCCTATAGTCTTCATGGGTTTATACCTCCCCAGCCGCGCTCCTCCTTATAGTCTTCCTGTCTTCCACTGACATCTGTTTATACCTCCCCCCCCGCGCTCCTCCCAATGATCTTCATGGTTTTATACCTCCCCAGCCGCGCTCCTCCTTATAGTCTTCCTGTCTTCCACTGACATCTGTTTATACCTCCCCAGCCGCGCTCCTCCCTATAGTCTTCATGGGTTTATACCTCCCCAGCCGCGCTCCTCCCTATAGTCTTGTCACTGACTGTTTATACCTCCCCAGCCGCGCTCCTCCCTATAGTCTTCATGGGTTTAAACCTCCCCAGCCGCGCTCCTCCCTATAGTCTTCTGTCTTCCACTGACTGTTTATACCTCCCCAGCCGCGCTCCTCCCTATAGTCTTCATGGGTTTATACCTCCCCAGCCGCGCTCCTTATAGTCTTCCTGTCTTCCACTGACATCTGTTTATACCTCCCCAGCCGCGCTCCTCCCTATAGTCTTCATGGGTTTATACCTCCCCAGCCGCGCTCCTCCCTATAGTCTTCCTGTCTTCCACTGACATCTGTTTATACCTCCCCAGCCGCGCTCCTCCCTACAGTCTTCATGGGTTTATACCTCCCCAGCCGCGCTCCTCCCTATAGTCTTCCTGTCTTCCACTGACATCTGTTTATACCTCCCCAGCCGCGCTCCTCCCTATAGTCTTCCTGTCTTCCACTGACATCTGTTTATACCTCCCCAGCCGCGCTCCTCCCTATAGTCTTCATGGGTTTATACCTCCCCAGCCGCGCTCCTCCCTATAGTCTTCCTGTCTTCCACTGACATCTGTTTATACCTCCCCAGCCGCGCTCCTCCCTATAGTCTTCATGGGTTTATACCTCCCCAGCCGCGCTCCTCCCTATAGTCTTCCTGTCTTCCACTGACATCTGTTTATACCTCCCCAGCTGCGCTCCTCCCTATAGTCTTCATGGGTTTATACCTCCCCAGCCGCGCTCCTCCCTATAGTCTTCCTGTCTTCCACTGACATCTGTTTATACCTCCCCAGCCGCGCTCCTCCCTATAGTCTTCATGGGTTTATACCTCCCCAGCCGCGCTCCTCCCTATCTTCCTGTCTTCCACTGACATCTGTTTATACCTCCCCAGCCGCGCTCCTCCGTAGAGTCTACATGGGGTTATCCCTCAACAGCCGCACGCCTCCCTATAGTCTTCCTGTCTTCCACTGACATCTGTTTATACCTCCCCAGCCGCGCTCCTCCCTATAGTCTTCATGGGTTTATACCTCCCCAGCCGCGCTCCTCCCTATAGTCTTCCTGTCATCTGTTTATACCTCCCCAGCCGCGCTCCTCCCTATAGTCTTCATGGGTTTATACCTCCCCAGCCGCGCTCCTCCCTATAGTCTTCCTTGGTTTATACCTCCCCAGCCGCGCTCCTCCCTATAGTCTTCCTGTCTTCCACTGACATCTGTTTATACCTCCCCAGCCGCGCTCCTCCCTATAGTCTTCATGGGTTTATACCTCCCCAGCCGCGCTCCTCCCTATAGTCTTCATGGGTTTATACCTCCCCAGCCGCGCTCCTCCCTATAGTCTTCCTGTCTTCCACTGACATCTGTTTATACCTCCCCAGCCGCGCTCCTCCCTATAGTCTTCATGGGTTTATACCTCCCCAGCCGCGCTCCTCCCTATAGTCTTCATGGGTTTATTTATTTACCGTATTTAACACCTTCAAGCTCTGACGCGTTTTAGCAGTTTATTTTGGCTACCATTAGACGATTTTATGCAGCTTAGGAAGGATCTGTGGGTATTAAACGGGTAAAGGCTATCTCAATCAACCCTCTGACTTCCATAATTATACCCTTCATTTTCTAAAACTATCAATCAATCAAAAAATAATATCAATCAAATCAATCAATCAAATAATATCAATCAAGTCAATCAATCAAATAATATCAATCAAATCAATCAATCAATAATATCAATAATATCAATCAATCAATCAATAATATCAATCAAATCAATCAATCAAATAATATCAATCAAATCAATCAATCAAATAATATCAATCAAATCAATCAATCAAATAATATCAATCAAATCAATCAATCAAATAATATCAATCAAATCAATCAATCAAATAATATCAATCAAATCAATCAATCAAATAATATCAATCAAATCAATCAATCAAATAATATCGTCTAATAATTACCAGAAAATAGAAAAGAAATGCGTTTTGGAGCTTGAAAGGGTTAATATTATTCTAGTTTCCTCCCTAGGCCTCCATCAATCTTTAAAGCAAACATACTCAAGATCCCCTCTCGTAATTAATTTGTACATTTTTTCGGTAGAAAAATATTTGGCCGAAGGCCTCTTCCTCCAAACTGACAGGCTCGCTATTGCTCGCCACGAAACAAAATCGGCGTCTTGATATTGACAAAGAAATGGGGTGAGAGTTATTACAATTGACAAACAGATGAGGCTAACATTTTAATGTCTCAAAACTAATGGGGCTAAACATGGGGGAGAAGGGGTATAGAAGAACGACACACCTCCTCTTAACCCTTTGAAGATTATGACGCATGTTGGCAGTTTATTCTGGCTATCATTACACGATTGTATACAGCTTAGGAAGGATCTGTGGTAATTATGACGCCAAAGACTATCTCGATCAACCCTCTGACTTCCATACACCCTTCCTAATCTGAATAAAATCGTATGGTAATTATGACGCCAAAGACTATCTCAATCAACCCTCTGACTTCCATACACCCTTCCTAATCTGAATAAAATTGTCCAACAATAGCTAGAAAACAGAAACTAAATGCGGCATCGTATCTTTTAAGGGTTAACACTATCTGGGGTTATTATGGTATTTTGTTGTATTATTATCCAGGGTTTTAATTGTGTTGGACATTTTCCAACAATGTGTATTTAGTTAACCCCTAGACTTGGAAAAATGCCTCTCCAAATCACCTTCAAACTAAAAAACGTTCCCCAGACCCCCGTCAAGCTAAATATGTAAACATTTTCGTTAGAAATATGTCCTGGCCAAAGGCCGGTTTCTCGCAAATTGCAGGCTCGCTATCGCTCGCCCAGGAAAAATCTACATCTTATTGGGTTGAAGCATCATATAATCGCCAAACTATTGAGGTGAAACGTCTTAAAATATCCAAGCCAATGGAGTAAATCATGGAGGATCCAAATTGGCCCGCCCTGCACCTATTAGGGTTAACCCCTTCGGTACCAGGGACGTCCTTTTTATCATGTTCTGACAGCTAGGGTATGTGACGATGTTATTCAGCTTAGGAAGGACGTCTAGCAATATTAAGGCTTCACACTATCTCAACCAACCCTTTTAACCCCTTCTGTACCGGCCACGTCCTTTTTATCATGTTCTGACAGCTAGGGTATGTGACGATGTTATTCAGCTTAGGAAGGACGTCTAGCAATATTAAGGCTTCACACTATCTCAACCAACCCTTTTAACCCCTTCTGTACCGGCCACGTGTTTTTAATTATATTCTAGCTATATTGAGACAATGTTATGCAGCTAGAGAAGGATGTGTGGTCGCAAAAAGGGTTGTTGTTTTTCCTCAGGCTGCCTGGCCGAACAGCCCCAAGGCCCCGAGCAAGGCCAAGGCCATAACCGAGCGCCCCAGCAGAACCCCCCCCCCCCCCCCCCCCCCCCCCCCCCCCCCCCCCCCCTGCCTACCACAATAAAGCCTGGGTGACCGAAGCCACTCCACGGCGGGGAGTACAAAGGAAATCAAGCAACAACAGACCTAGTGACCCTTCTAGGTTGCTTGTCCTCCAAAACACTGAGGATCAAGTGTCCAAACAGTGGTTTAGAGTGGGTAAGGGAACATTGGAAAGGGAATTACTGCCCTGGAACTAATGTCCGTGGCAGGATTAGGAAGTTAGTAGGGGACAGATGGGTTAGTAACTGAGGGGGGGATAAAATAAAGTTATTAATTTACAAACGCAGTTAGTCGCGGGTTTGAAGCGAGATATTTGTCTAGGCGGAGTTTAAATGAATCAACGGTGCTGCAGTCTATAACGTTTCGGGGAAGCCCATTCCACAAGTTGACAACTCGATTGAAGAAGAAATTCTTAGATTCGTGTGAGTTAAAAGATTTACCAATAATTTTGCAACCGTTTCCCCGCGTGTAATTAGATTGGTCGATAGTGAAGTACTTACTACAGTTCATATTGTCGATGCCTTTGATGATTTTGAACACTTGAATTAAGTCACCTTAATCTGCGCTGGGTTAAAGGAAATAGATTTAATTCTCTAAGACGCTCTTCGTATGGTTTGTTCTTTAGGCTAGGTATCATTTTGGTAACTCTACGTTGAACTCGTTCTAGCTTGTTTATATCTTTTTGGTAATAAGGGCACCAGGATTGAACGCAGTATTCCAGAAGAGGGCGGACTAAGGAATTGTAAAGGGTTAGGATAACTTCTTTGGATTTATGCTCAAATGACCTGCCTATAAAGCCAATTATTTTGTTTGCCTTCTTAACAACTTCTGAACATTGTTGACTCGGTTTTAGGTTACTCGATATTGTTACTCCCAGATCGGTTTCTCTGTTTACATTCTTAAGCTGAGTGCCATTCATCGAATAGTTTGCTTTCTCATTTAGGTATCCGACATGTAGTACTTTACATTTATCCGCATTGAAACTCATTTGCCAAATTTGGGCCCAACATGACAATTTATCTAGATTGTGTTGCATATCGTCAACTTGTTCTTTTGAGAGTACGCTATTTGCAATTTTTGTATCGTCAGCAAATTTTGAGATTGTACAGGTGAGACCCTCATCTATGTCGTTGATGTAAATTAGAAAGAGAATTGGTCCTCCTTGGGGAGCTGAGGAGGGTGCAGAAAAACGTACCCGGGAAACCAAAGCCCCACCCAGGGCCCTGTGGCCCTCAGCAATTATGAAGAGAAAGTTGAGGGGCAAAGGGAAAATGTGACGCTTTGGCTTCCAATCTTGGTAGATTGGGAGGTCAATCCACGGAAGAGACGCCGTCACGTGAGATTTAGAAAATATATAAGTAAAAGGAACAGTCAGAGTAAGCTATGGGTATGGCAGAGATTGCTCAGTTCTCACTCTGATAGACCAGCCCATCACCACATGACTAGAACCCAATCCTCTCAGCATCAGCTAGGAAAGGCCCTAGAAAGCCGCCTTTGGCGGGGGGATAGCTCCCCTATTTCAACCCTTTTCGGGGTTGGGCACCCGCCAAAAGGGTTAAGTGAGATAGTTCCAAGCCTTTCAATAAATATATATATATATATATATATATATATATATATATATATATATATATATATATATATATATATATATATTGATATATATATTGATATATGTTTAGGGGGTGCTTATATAAGCTTGATAGAGGTCTAGGGTAAACTTAAAAAAAATCCCCGCTTAAGGATTCAAATGGGTGTAACCCTATTATTGCTCTCGACTGTACCTTGGATCCCAGCCTTTCACCTCCATCAGCTATTATGTATTCTTTATGCTCCATTCAGTACAAGGTAGTGGAAGGGGTGTGTATGTGGGACTATAAGAGTACGGTGTGGGTAAACAGGAAATAGTGTAGCTTACCATCAAAATTGTAGTTTTCTTTTATTGAATTTATTAGAGAAAACTATACTTTTTATGGGTAACCATTTAAATTCGATAGAAATATTCTATTTAATATAATTCTTTAATTTTAATCGTGTTTATATTTTATTACTATTTGGTATTATTATTAATCAGCTTAATTTAATACATCAACATCGCAAAATATTGATCCACATATTGAAAGTGTATCCAAAATCAGTTAATGTGAGAAGTTACAGCCCAGTTCACGTCATTACTTCCTAGGATCTTCTTGGAGAAAGTTTGTTTTGTGTTTGTTCATCGTGTTTTTGTCAATTGGTTGATTATAGCTTAATAATACCCATTATTATAGCAGTAATTAACAGTTATAGTATATCGGTATACAAGAAGTGTTCATTTGGCTCCAAACTAGTGCTATGGAGGCATATTGGCAGGGGAAGGAGAAGGAGAAGGGGGTAAATGGAAAACAGGAAAAGCGGGAGAGGGCAATACATGACCAGTGTGGAAATAATGCTAACAATATTGCCTCAGTCGGTCGCTGGGTGGCCGGGCCCTATCGACCAGGAATTTGGGGTCTCCATAAGGAACTTTTGGATTTTTTTCGTAATTTTCTCCCCTCTGCAGATCAGCTAAACGTTAAACTTAATGTATATAAACGGCTACAGACCGCACTGTTGAGTGTGTGGCCGCAAGCTAAAGTAGAGCTTTACGGCAGCTCGGCTGTAGGTCTTAGTCTACCCGATGGTGACATTGATGTAACCATCATCGGGTACTTGGGTGACAAGCCGCTTCACAGGGCTCGGAATAAGTTGAATGCTCTGAGTATACCAAAACAAAACTCAGTGGAGCTGATCGATAAAACCCGAGTTCCCATCTTAAAATACGTTGATAATGCTAGCGGAATAGCTGTCGACATTAGCATCAATATGGTAGGTAGTGTTCATTCCGCACAATTGGTTATGAATTTTTTGCAAAAATATCCCGAAGCCCGCCCTTTAATTGTCTTTATAAAACAATTACTTAAAACAAATGACTTAAACAAAGTCTATTCTGGCGGGCTATCTTCGTATGCCATTACATTATTGGTAATTAATTTTATGTCTAGGAGACTCGTGTTTCACAAACAGCTTTACCCAGAGTCAAACCTCGGAGTATTGTTACTTGATTTACTCCAGGAATATGGTAAGAATTTAAATATTAAGAAATTCGCCCTAACACTGAAACCGGGTAGCGAGTGCTGTGAGAAGCCTGAGATGGCCAGGCGGGGGGTCAGAGGTCACCCACCTAGTGACCTCTGTATTGTTGACCCCCTTGACGACAACAATAATGTTACTGTATGTTGTTTTAGGGTCTGGGCGGTTAGGAAGGTCTTTTGGAAGGTGTGCGTTGCATTGGATGATGCTGTTTGTAATAATAGACCAGTCCAATCCTATTTGGCGCCTTTCTTTAATAAATAATGTGTAACTCTGTAACCTATCTTCATGACGTAGTTTAGATTATATTAATGCTAATACTAGACATATTATTTACTTAGGAAGGAACTCCAGGGTCTACAATTATCTCTTGACTCACAGATTCTTCCTAATCTTAATAAAATCGTCTAGTGATAGCCACTATATAATGAAGAAATGCGTCATTGTAGTGAAAGGGTTAAGGGGGGTCACCTGCCTTTTTTATCTTTCTCTTCTTTTCTCTCTTTCTCTGGCTTGTATCCATTCGGCCCCATTCAGCCAACTGTTTTAAGACGTTTATCCCCATCCATGTGTCGATTTCTTCCTGGCGAGCGTAAGCGAGCCAGCATTGTCTGGAGAAATCCGGCTTCGCCGGAGAAATTTTTTCTATCGAAAAATGTACAAATTTAGCTTGCTGTCAAACAACAAAATATATATATGCTGGCTCGCTACCGCTCGCCAGGAAAATATTGACACCTGGATGAGGGTAAATGTCTTAAAACAGTAGGTTGAATGGGGCCGAATGGATACAAGCCAAAGAGAGGGAGAGAAAGAGTTGTTAAGAAGGCAAACAAAATAATTGGCTTTATAGGCAGGTCATTTGAGCATAAATCCAAAGAAGTTATCCTAACTCTTTACAATTCCTTAGTCCGCCCTCTTCTGGAATACTGCGTTCAATCCTGGTGCCCTTATTACCAAAAAGATATAGACAAGCTAGAACGAGTTCAACAGTTTAACGTAGAGTTACCAAAATGACACCTAGCCTAAAGAACAAACCATACGAGGAGCGTCTTAGAGAACGCAGATTAAGAGGCGACTTAATTCAAGTGTTGAAAATCATCAAAGGCATCGACAATATGAACTGCAGTAAGTACTTCACTATCGGATAGGAGAGAAACTGATACTGAAGTGGAAGATGAAGATAGCAATAGAGATAGCTCCCCCCCCCCCCCCACCTCCTATCCCTCCGGCAAGATCCCGCACAATGAAGAAAGTTAGGAAGTATGTGTCTTTATAGAATGCAAATTATAGTGCGATAGAAATGGGAGAGAGAGAGAGTGAGTGTATGTGTGTGTGTGAGAGAGGGAGATATAGTGAGAGCGAGAGAGAGAGAGAGAACGAGAGGGAGATGTAAGGTAGGGTGAGATGAGTGCTAGCCAAATAGACAAACATGCGCGGAAATACTGTATGTAAACATAATATATAGTTAGAGAGGCAGTGCCACACACACACACACACACACACACACACACACACACACACAGATTAGCCTCATATCAATTCGCCGTTATGTCTGAAAATGGGAACGCTGATATGTAATTTGGTAGATCATTATGCTAGTGTGTGTGTGTGTGTGTGTGTGTGTGTGTGTGTGTGTGTGTGTGTGTGTGTGTGTGTGTGTGTGTGTGTGTGTGTGTGTGTGTGTGTGTGTGTGTGTGTGTGTGTGTGTGTGTGTGTGTGTGTGTGTGTTCCTTCTGCAAGGGTATATGGGTATGCACAATCAATCAATCTCTATCTATCTATCTAACTGTCTATCTAAAGAGAGAGAGAGAAGCATAGTGAAATAATACTGCTGGGCCAAACAAATGTATTAAAGCCTGCTCTGGTGAACGGAAGTGCATTTAAATACTGGGAGTAGGAGGAGGGCTAAGGCAGAGGAGGAGGAGGAGGGATGAAAGATGAGGAGGGAGAGGAAGGAAGGAGGAATAGGAGATCGAAGAAAAAGAAGAGATGAAGGAGAAGGGGGAAGAGGAAGAGAAGGAGGGAAGAAGGGGGAAGAGGAGGAGGAGGAAGAGAAGGAGGGAAGAAGGGGGAAGAGGAGGAGGAGGAGGTATGAAACAAGAGGAAACTAAAAAATGTATTAAGAAATAAATATACAGAGCAAAAACCAAGCAGTACCCCCTCAATAATGTTACCCCTTCAGTACCGGTGCCGTCCTTTTAACTTTATTCTGGCAACTATTAGACGATTTTATTCAGTTTTAAAAGGGCCTCCAGCATCTAACAGGCTTGGAACTATCTCCCTTAACCCTTTATGCTAACACAGATCCTTCTCAAACTACATAACATCGTCAAAATATAGCTAACATAATGAAATATACATCGCCGGTAAAGAAGGGTTAAGGGGAGGTTTTTAGTTTGGTCTCTAGATATCCATCAAGCTTAAGATTACACCCTCTTGAGCCCCTTTCAAGATAAATTTGTAAATTTTTCGGTAGAAAAATTTCCCGGCTGAAAGCCGGTTCCTCTTAAATTACAGGCTCGCTATCGCTCGCCAGGATATATAATCGACACTTAAATTGCACGAAAGGTCATAAAATTGACAGAAATGGGTTGAAAGTTCTTAAAATCATCAAACTAATGGGGCGAACGTCTTAAACATAGAAAAGCAATGGGGCTAAACATGGGGGAGAAAGGAGTCAAGAAAAAACTCCCTCAAGTGGAAATCTCCCCTTAAATATACGTAAAGGTTATTAGGTTTAGCTGTAATATAAAACTGAAGGTATTAAATTTGGTTTGACTCTAAGTTTATCTAGGGTTTATTGTAATCTGCTGAATCACAATATATTTAGTCCTTAACCCTTTCTGTACCTGTGACAAATGTTATTCCATCTATTTTTATACGATTTTGTGCAGTTTAGGAATGATCTGTGGTAGTAAATAGGGTTAAGTGAGATAGTTCGAAGCCTGTTAATTGCTGCAGGTCCTTTTAAAGCCGAATACACTTGGCTCATATATATATATATATATATATATATATATATATATATATATATATATATATATATATATATATATATATATATATATATATATATATATATATATATATATATATACAGGGTGTTTCATAAATACCTTTCATAAATTTCAGAATGAATAGACCTGGCAATAATAAATATACTTTACTATGTGACGGTTTTGGAAATTTCTCATATTTACCGGGATAAATATGAGTAAAAACCTATTCCTACACCCACACACACACCTACACCAGAAAACCAAAGTCCTCAAAATCAAGGATCCCCTTGATATGAGAGGCACACAATTCCTCGCCACAGCCTCCACAAACCAACACCACCCACTACACTACATGGCAACACACCCACATACACCAATATCAAAGCAACACCTAGAACTCTTTGTCATGCACAAATACTGTCTTCATTCCCCTCTTGCCCACCCCAAACCAGTCTCCAGAAGCATATACATACTGTACTCAAATCACCCACCGATCTATCCAGTCACTCCAAGACAACACTCAGCTACATGCACGGCCCCCTTAAGTCCATCCCTCAGTCCATCTGGCTAGCCTGCAATGTGGGCACCATCCAGCCCTTCTGAGTTATCAGAAGAGGCTGGATGACTCCGTCCAGGACACCTGTCCGGGTTGTAACGCAACGCCGCACACTATCAAACACATTACGGAAGACTGCTTAACACACATCCACTTACGCCAACAACACAACACACACTCCTTGAGAACTTTGTGAGAAAACCCGGTCTCGGCCGTGGCCTTCCTTAGGAGCTTAGGGAACGACTACTATTACAATCATATCACATGGGTAGTAGAACATACTGTACTAACATATTCCACTGATTAATTTACAAAGGTAATTATATTTAATATGTATGATTCCATGTATAGCACAGTACTGTACATATCATAATCTAACAAGAGAGAGAGAGTGTGTGTGTGTGTGTGTGTGTGTGTGAGAGTAAGTACACCCATAAATCTAACAAAAAACAAACAAACAGCTTTTTGCACATAAAGAAAAGACTGTCTTGATAGCGTAATGCATAGTGCGCTGAATTTCGATGTGAGTATCCTGGGTTGGAGTCCTCAGAGTGCCACATGTATTTGATGATTTCATTAATTGAGTTTAGATGTGAAGTTGGTTGGTGTAATCAACATAATAATTAATATGTAAATTCCCAACCATATTTCTTTCAGGAGAGCAACTGAAGGCCATCAAATTGGAAGGAACGATGGTGCTACAAAAAACCATGGACGACCTGCAACGCGGCATTGAATACGAGATCCGGGTGCCCGGACGCAACCACATCAACTTTGGCCAAGAGGCGGTCAAGTTCTACGACACCCCCGAGGCCGCCCCATCCGGTCCACCCACGAACATTACATTCAGGTAAAATAGCTTTGGTTCACGTTTTGGGCGATTTTTGCATGTATTCATTATTTTGTCTAGTTTCCTCCCTAGATCTCCATCAAATTAAAACAAAAAAACATCCATTAGATCCCCCTTCTAGATTAATTTGTAACAAGTAATGACAGATACAGTATTTAATTAAGGGGAGGCAGACCGAATGAGAGGTGGAAGGATGGAGTGAGGAAGTACATGAACGAAGGCGGTGCTGGTTGGGGGGAGGGGCATCGACTGACTGGGGACAGAGATGCATGGGGGCGGTTCGTTCGTGGCCACCCCTTCGGTGATCACGGCGTCAGGCAATAGATAGATAGATAGATAGATAGATAGATAGCAACTTGACCATAGATCATTGCTTTATAGTTTTATCCAACTTTGATGTTTGTATTGTTTAATTTTACTGTACAGTAGGCTACTCACAATTTTAAAGGATTTCCTACAAGTAACACCTCGTTCTTTAAGGGGAGGTTTCTAGTTTGTTTCCTACTCCTCCAGCAATCTTAAAATATCACCCCCTTGACCCCCTTTCAAAATAAATTTGTACTTTTTTCGGTAGAAAAATGTCCCGGCCAAAGGCCGATTACTGTTAAATTACAGGCTCGTTATCGCTCGCCATGATAAAATCGACACTTTTTGACACTAGTGTTGCCAATTTAGCTACTTTCCCGCTAGATCTAGAGGTATTTACTTCGATTTAGAGGCCATTTTATACATCCAGCGACATAAACTCTAGCGATATTGTGGAAATTTGAGCCATTTTAGAGTAATATTCTCGAGGATTTGGCCTTATTCTAGCAATTTTCGGCTTGTACTTACAATCTAGCGGACTTGATTTGGTAACCCTGCCCGAGACATTTGGAATAAATTAATAAACCTATATTTTATTGCAGGGCCCCTTACCGGAGACATTTGGTGACCTATGGCGTATGTTGTGGGAGCAGCGATCCAGCACCATAGTGATGATGACCAAGCTGGAAGAGCGCACCAGAATAAAGTGTGACCAGTACTGGCCGGCCCGTGTCTCCGCCACCGAGACCTATGGCATCATGCACGTCACCCTCACTGACGTCCAGGAGCTGGCTACTTACACTGTAAGAACATTCCAACTCCAACGGGTAAGTTCAATAAAGCCGCTGTCACACGAGCGCTTTTTCCGTCAATTTTCCATGAGCAAGTTTTTTCTGGCATTATTTCAGGGCTCTTTGGCACTGGTATCGGTAACTAGACTGAAGGTAGATTATGTTAGGTGGCTGAATTCTGATATAAAGTGTAACTTTTTAACCTTCCAGACCATAATTGCCAGTAAAAATTGGTGGAAAATGGCTTGTGTGACTCCGGATTAACAACTGTACAATTGACCACTTACGAGTTTCAGGCTATAAGGAAGTTCGCCGTGTAAACATCGATATTAAACCCCAAAACAGTAATTATGTAGGTTACTTACACTGTTAGAACATTCCAACTCCAGCGGGTAAGTTCAATAACAACTGTACAATTGACCACTTGCGAGTTTGGTTCTACAGTATAAGGAAGTTGGAGCTGTAGACATTGATAGTAAATAGAAATGCAATAATAATTTAGGATTTTGATGGCTAAAGACTATGTTGAATTGGATTTTATGTATTTATTAATGTATGAAAACCGTATTTTAGCTGGTAATTCTTCTAAACATCGATGTCTACAGCTCCAACTTCCTTATAGAACGAAACTCGCAAGTGGTCAATTAAATTGGGTGGTTTGTTATGTGGCATAGTCAGTAGAGCGTCGGCTGCTGATCAAAGGGTCGGCGGATCGAGCCATCACTTTCTGTCAAAATGTTATTGGTAGATGTCAAGCCCGGGCAACTTGACGTAGCGATTCATGACAAACGCCTGATGTTCATGGCCACCCCTTCTCGGGAATTACAGCATCTGGCAAAAAAAAAAAATAATAATAATAATAAAAAATAAAAAATAAATAAAACAAATAAATAAAAGTACAGTCCATCCTCCTATAACACGAGCTCCTACAACGCGATCCTCCTTCAACACGAGGGGGGCGGGGGGGTCCCGAATTACCTAAACCTCTTGTAACCCGAGCCGAAAACATATAACGCGAAATGGCCTTGCCGAGTGCTTCAAATCCGGCGCCTCCTCTTCCTGCGCGACCCCCCCGCCCCCCACCTACAGCGCGACGGCAAAAGAGCTTCGGAGCTGGCCTTGGTCTTGGTCTTGGTGCGAGAGTCACGCTCGACTGGTCGAGGTGTGGCCTTAGTATCGGCTCTCTCTCCTAGGATAAAAACTACCGACCAATAACGCTAACGGACACAATTTCCAAGGTGTTCTGTGGGGTGCTGAATGAAAGGCTGAAAGGGATCTTTAAAAGGAACAGAGTGATGGGAGAAGAACAGAATGGGTTTCGAGTGGACAGAAGAGGGGAAGATAACATGTTCGTAGTGAGAGAAGTGATAGAGAATACGAAAAAGTCCGGACGGAAGGGATACTTCGCCTTCCTAGACATAGAGAAAGCATATGATAGAGTGAACAGGTACAAGTTGTGTAGGCTGCTTGAAACAGTAGGTGTGAGTGAAAAGATAATAAGAAGTATGTATGAGAATACCAGGGCTAGATACAGTATGGGGGATATAGAGACAGACTGGGTCGAAAACAAGCGGGGAGTTAGACAGGGCTGTGGGCTATCCCCCCTCCTGTTTGGGATGTACACAGAGGAACTAGCTGCAAGAATGAAAGAAGCCGGCAGGGGAACACTAATTGGGAACGAACGTCTGGGTATCTTGCTATATGCAGATGATGTAGTGATCATGAGCGACAACCGAGAGGATCTGCAGAGGATGCTAGATGTGGTGTCCGAATATGGGAATGATCTGAATGTGAGCTTTAGCAGGGAGAAAAGTAAAGTACTAGTAGTGAATGGAGATGAAACGGATGTGGGTGCGACGTGGCTACTTGGGAATAATATTATTACCCAAACAAATTAATACAAGTACCTGGGAATGACAGTGGATGCAAGAGGATGCGAGAAAACAAAAGATGAGAGACTAACAAGAGCGAGCCAGTGGGTGGGAAGACTTGGCAGTGCTGCAAGGTGTAGAGCGAACAAGTATGAAGTACAGTAGGGTCCCGCATAAAACGAGTCTCGATTAAAACGACTGACCTAAAATATTAATATTTAATTTTCGATCAGAACGAATGTGATCACATAAAACGAGTCCGCCGCCAAAGTGGGGCAAATCTGAGGAGTTTTCATATAGAGCGCCGAAATATCGTACAAAACGTACGAAATATCGTCGCTTTGTACGAAATATAGTTAGCTTTGTACGAAATATTGTCGCTTTGTACGAAATATCGTTCGCTTTGTACGAAATATCGTTCGCTTTGTACGAAAATTTTCGCTTACAGTGAACATTGACGATATTGCGCCACCAAAATGCTGTGTTCACATAAAACGAAATCGCATAAAACGCCCTCGTTTATCGACCATAAACTCGTTTTATGTGAGACCCTACTGTTGTGCGAGGAGTATGGGAAGGTATGGCGGTGCCGGGCCTGATGTATGGTCTGGAAACCATCCCGTGGACGGAGAATGACACGGCAAAGCTGGAAGTTGCCCAGAATAGGGTCGGAAGACTCGCACTGGGAGCGAACAAGTACACTGCAGTAGAAGCCTTGAGAGGTGATGCGGGGTGGAGCTCCTTTGAAGAAAGAATAGACAAAGGAGTCCTACGGTACCGGGTCAGACTGGAAAAAATGAATGGTGATAGATGGGCACGAAAGGTGTTTGAATGGGCTAAGGAGAGCAGTAAGTGGAACAAGATGTGCGACAAAAAGATAGAGAAGTACGGAATGCGTGGTATCATGATGGGGGAAAGTATGGAAATGTGGAGCCATGAGAGATGGAAGAAAGAGATCGGCAAACGGGTACAAAGCGTAGCAAGGGACGAATGGGCAGGGAATATGAGAAACAAGAGTTCACTAGAATGGTACATGTGTAAGCAACAGCCAAGAAGGGAGCCATTCTACGATGGGAGCATCGGAGGTGAACTCCTCTTCAAGGCCCGAACTAAGTCACTTGAGCTGAACAGCAGAACATATAGATGGTCAAATGAAGGCAACAAGGCATGCAAGATGTGCGAGAGCGGGGAGGATGAGACTGTGGAGCATATCCTCCTAAAGTGCAGAAAATATGAAGGAGAAAGGCGGGTAATGCTAAGATCCATAGTGCAAGAGATTGGTGCGAAGGAATGGAATGCAGTGGTAGGAAGGTATGAATGGGGGCTCGACGGAATAGTGATCTACCTGCTTGGCCTGAACGACTTAAATATGTGGAATGAGACCACTGCACGGAGTGTTAAGGACTACCTAGAGGGAGTGTGGAGGAAAAGATTAGCCTCACAATAGTGAGGCTGGGGTGAGAATGCCCACGGGGGAACAATCTTCTTTTATTCTCAACCTGTCCTTTTCCATTATAGTTTATAAGTTTATCCTAGGAGAGAGAGCCGATACTAAGGCCACACCTCGACCAGTCGAGCGTGACTCTCGCACCAAGACCAAGACCAAGACCAGCTGTTACTATGCTTGGCAGTGAATGTTATTCCGATGAAATGGAAGTTGTATAGCCTAGCCTATATATTTATTAAGCTAAAAAAATACGGAAAAGTGGTAAAATTGGGGGGCCCAGTCCCATATAGAATTATCTCCATTTAAAGTGTTATTCCTACAACACGAGGCCCAGTGCCGCCCCTAAACTCGCGTTATAGGAGGATGGACTGTATGGAAGTGGAGGGAAAGATGGTAGTAAGTACAGTAGTTCAATCTATTTTGTATTAATTTCACCACAACACCAAACACCTCCAATGAAATTAATGAAAGCCTATATGTGATCCACCGGGATTCCAACCCGGTGGATCACACACAGATTTTTAGACACCTTAACCATTACACCACCAAGACGGGTTAAGGGGAGATGGGCCGTTTATTTGCCTTTTTAATGATTTTTTTATGATTTTTTTAGTTTCCTCCCTAGACCTCCATCAAATTTATAAAAACATCCATTAGATCCCCCTCCTAGATTAATTTGTACATTTTTCAGTAGAAAAATGTCCCGGCCAAAGGCCGGTTATTCTTACAGTTTCTTACAGTAGATCCTCTGGAAAAAGTCAAACTATGCCTGTGTATCCAGCTCAGTACCAGTACTTGCACTGCTGCGGTCGTTCACGGTGTTGGCGGCGGCGGCAGCAGACGCAACATTTTTACTATTCTGTATTTTTGTTTTATAATCAAACTTCAAATCTTGTCTTCCCCATGCCTTATCAAGATTACTTTCAAACTCCCTTATTGATTCGGAATTGACTACATTCTTCCAACATTACAGGCTCACTATCGTTCGCCAGGGAAAAAATCGACACCTAAATAGCACGAAAGGTCTAAATATTGACGAAGAAATGGGGCGAAAGGTCTTAAGATCGACTAACTAATGGGGCAAACCTCTTAACATCTGAAAAATAATGGGGCTAAGCACGAGGGAGAAAGTGGTCCAGAAAACCGGCCCATCCCCCCTTAAACTTTGTGTGTCCAGATATTTTGACCCTAAAGTACCTTGAATTTGGCTGGCTGTCACTTTTTGGCTTTGCAGAAGACACTCGTTATAGGCAGCCTATCTTTTGTCTCCTTCATACAAAATAATAATAATAATAATAATAATAATAATGTAAATATGACATATACAACCATAACCAGACGTTGCCTCCTGACGTTGGTTCACTCATTGGTCTTCTCTCGTGTTGATTATTGCAATGCCCTGTTGGTGGGTCTTCCAAATTATATTTTGAAGAAAGTTCAGTCTGTTCTTAACAGGGCCGCAAGACTAATTTTTGGTGTTCCACCTAGAACTCCTACTACATCTCTTCACATAGAACTGCACTGGCTGCCAGTAAGAGCAAGAATAGAATTTAAGTTGTGTTTGGTGACTTTTAAGGTTCTCAAATTTGGTGAGCCTAGGTACCTTGCGGAGCTGCTCAGGCGCCCACCGGCACACCATGGTGTAGTTGTGCGTCATGACAATGACCCTTTTCGTCTTGATGAACCAAGGGCTTTCCAGCAGTCTTCTTTCTTTGAGAGGTCATTCTCCTACATGGCTCCGAGGTTGTATAACAGGTTGCCGCTGTCCATGAGACAACTGAGTTCTGTTGAATGCTTCAAGAGACAACTTAAGACTTTTCTCTTTGAGAGAAGCTATGATCTTGAGAGAGGTGTCATGACAGATGGCTATAGAGTTTAGGCTATTTTGCCACTGCTAGTGATTATTAAATGTGTGTTGTATATAAGCCTTCTTTTGATGCATTGATTTTGTTCTTTTTTCTTTCTCTTTTCGAGCGCTAGTGAATTCTTCGGAAAAATTGGCGCTTATGAGAAATAAGTAACATGCTTATTATTATTATTATTACAAAAATTATAATGATATCCCAGAGTTAAGGAGTTGCAATCTTTTACCAGTAATTTTTGTTAATAGGCTACTTTAATAACATCATGACAAGTATATATTCTATATCTCTGCCTTTCATTGGTGGGATCATGGCAATAGATAGATAGATAGATCTATCTCGATGAGCTACTGTGTTTCCTGACTAATAAATCCAATTTTCTGAGTACTGACGTGTTAACAAAATTGTGTGTTGAATTCTATGATGAGGAAGTGATTGTGTCCTCCAAGAATAGACTGTTTGAACTGTGTGCTGACGACAATAGTGACCGGAACAGGAAAAGACAGGGTCCCAACAAAAATAGTGAGAATATTAAAGACATAATTAAGCTGATTCTGGAAAAAGGTAATAATATACCCACATTTGTTGCCCATAACCTTGGTAACCTCCCACCCATCCAATTTGATCATGTTGACGTTACTGTGCTCCTTAGTGAGATCAAGAAAACTCAGTCAGAAGTTTCTAATCTGAGAAAGTGTACCTCATCCCAAAATGACTGTATGAAGGACTTATTGAGTGCAACTGGTGATCTGAGTAGTAGAGTGCTAGTGATTGAGGACTACAGCCAATCCCAAGGAAATTTAATATCTTCAGGTGGCTTTCCCTCAAATAGGCCTAGGCCTACTGCATCTGTAAATGACACTAATCCAGAGCCTATAAATACCACACCTGCAGTGTCCACTACCAGCCGCACTACATCAGATAGCGCCCCCTCCACTACACAGGAGACCACGGCCACATCCACAACTGTCCACGACACAACGATCAGAACCGACGGCGACGACTCCGACGAGACAACCCGAGGGAGGCCTAACTCCGTTGAAACCTTTGCCACAGGGGAAATTACTGATGCCACCACCAGCTGCTCCACACCAGGTGCCAGTGGCTTCCTGTGTGGTGGGGGGGGGCTCCCTCACACAGGAAGCCACAGCCATAACGAGTAGAACCAACGAGACAACCCGAGGTAGGCCTAACATCAACGTAACTTCTGCCACTGAGGAAATTAATGAAGTCAACCCTGCAGTGAGGAGCGTCGGAAGCGCTACACCCGCTATAATGAGTATAGCAACACCTGGGGCCTATAATGTAGCTGTAAGTACAGGCAACGCGCAAGGCATCACTACAGCACTTGCGACGGGAAGGAGCTCGACGACAACCCCTATCGACAGGATCACAACGCCTCCACCCTCAGGTGATAAGGGGGAGGGTACTGTTCAAGGACAATGGTTTAGGGTACATTCCACCAAAGGTAAAACTCATCACATACCTGAGGGGGAACAGAGGCTGAATGGAGGTACCGGTACTGGTACCACAAACAATGTTAGGAATTCTATGGCTGTGCAAATTCAACCTAGGAACTTTATGCATCCGGGGATTAAGGGTAAAAATAAAAGTACGGGGATAAGTACAGTTAAAAAAGTGAAAAGATCACGCATAGCCAAAGTATTCGCGACAGGTTTTAAGCCAGGAGTGACGGCATCCGACTTGAAAGAATATCTCTCCAATAAACTCAGTCTTAGTATGGATGTTGAACCAATTATTCCCTGGTCTGATAGGCACACATATATTTCATTCAGAATAAACTGTGAGTGTCCAAATCCCGAGGTGTTTATGGATGAAGAACTTTGGCCAGAGGAAGCATCGGTGTACTGGTGGAGAGAACGTAGGGCACAGGTACCGGTATCAACAAATGAGGACTCTATAACTACGGTAACCCACCCTCCCAACAACTCTTAATCATGGATATAAAGTCTACTTCATCTCCCAACAATTTGCGTATTGCTACTTATAACTGTAGGGGGTCGCTAAAACCAACAGAGGGCTTCTCCTACGCCCTGATGTAGTAGACGTATTTAATACCAGTGATATTGTGTGCCTGCAGGAGACTTGGTATTTTAAACAGGATTTGGGTAACCTCAGTACTATCTGTGATAATTTTCATGGGTTTGGGGTCTCGACAACCGATGCTATGGATGGTCTAGTAGCAGGTCACCCACCGGGAGGAGTAGCTATTTTGTGGAGGGACTCTTTAGACAGCTGGGTTAAACCACTTGTAACAAATTTACCATGGTGTACAGGTATAGAAATAGAAGATATCCAACGGAAAGTAGTTATTCTTAGTGTGTACTTGCCCTACCAATGTAATGAAAATGAAGAACAATACCTGGAATGCCTTGGAGAGCTAAGTGCTCTTTTACAAGAACTAAATACCACCTGCTACTCTGTAATAGGGGACTGGAATGCTAATCTGAAGGACATGAGTAACTCTCTGTTTGCTAGTCATATGACTAACTTCTGTGGTGAGCATGATCTAATTATCTCTTCTCAGCTCATGCTCCCTCATAGTAGTTACACATGTGTCAGTGCAGCATGGGGCTTAACGTCTTGGCTAGATCATACCGTAGCTAGTGCTGATTTCCATGATATGATAACAAATATGGAAATTCAGTATACATATACAGATGAAGATCATATCCCATTGACCTTAACAGCTAGTTTGGAAAGAGCGCCAGAATTAACCCAGTCAAACAATAGTGTAAATCCAAAACTGCCATGGGGCGGGCTTGACGAGGAGGAGTGTGAGCAATTTTGCACTTTAACACACACTCTCCTTTCTGAGCTTGATCCTGGCAGTGAGGATGCCATTACCTGTGAAGACCCCAATTGTGTTAATGCTAGTCATCGAGAAGAAGTCAGCAAGCTGTACAATAATATTATATCTTGTCTTACTAAGGCTAGTGACATAGTATTTCACAAGCATAACAAAAATTACTCTTGTAACAAACCTGGGTGGAATGACCATGTTTCAGAACTATACCAGGCATCCCGAGATGCTCGTAGTGTATGGCTGGATCATAACAAACCGAGACAGGGACCCATTTTTGACATGTTCACCAGACTAAAGGCTAGATGCAAGTATGCAATCAGATATATAAAAAACAATGAAAATGTATTAAGAAGAGAAGCATTGGCCAAAAACTTTGCTAGCAAAGACACATTGGCCTTCTGGCAGGATATTAAAAAAATGCATAATAGCTGCACACCTCTACCCGTTAGTGTAGATGGGATCTCTGGTACTAATAACATAGCCAATCTTTGGAAAACACATTACCAAACTTTGTTTATCTCTGTTGGGCACCAAGGAAATACCATTGCTGCTACAACAGAGTGTAACAAAGAAGAAAAATATGACACAATTAAAGTTACAAGTGAAAAAATCAAGGCTGCAATAAGTAGGCTAGATGCTAACAAATCATGTGGTTTTGATGGTATATATGCTGAACATTTGAAGTACTCCTCCACTCTCCTCTTGGAGAAACTCAGCAGTTGCTTTACCAGCTTTCTAATCCATGGTTTCCTACCAGAATCTATGATGTCCGTTACCTTGATACCAGTAATTAAAGACAAGGCTGGCAAAATTACATCAAAAGACAACTATAGACCTATTGCCCTTGCCAGTATTGTAAGTAAGATACTAGAGTTAATCATTTTAGACAGAATCTCAGTGTATATCTCAACTAATAGTAATCAATTTGGTTTTAAAAAGAATCATGGTACGGACCAGTGCATCTACACTCTGAAGGAGCTAGTGGATGGGTACATCAAAATGAACAGCTCTATTTTTGCATGCTTTCTTGATGCTAGTAAGGCATTTGACAGAGTCTGCCACAATATCCTGTTTGATAAATTAGCAACAAGGGGAGTGCCATCCTATATACTGCGAATCTTGAAGTACTGGTACGCCAATCAAACATTTAATGTAAGATGGGGTAACATTATTTCGGATTCCTTTACAGTAACCAATGGAGTGAGACAGGGTAGTATTCTCTCACCTTACTTATTCAATGTATATATGGATGAATTAAGTGATAAATTGAATAAAGAGCAGATTGGATGTTATGGTGGGAATAAAATCATCAACCATCTCATGTATGCTGATGATCTGGTCATTATTGCACCGTCTTCTGCGGGTCTGAGCAAACTTCTTGATATATGTGAATCTTTTGGTAGTAAACATTGTGTTAAATTCAACCCACTGAAAAGTGCTGTTCTTATATTTAGATCAAAATTACTGTATAAAAGTAAACTGCCAAATTTCTCACTCAATAATCAAATTATTCAAGAAGTAAACAAAATAAAATACCTGGGACACATTATCTCAAACGATTGCTCAGATGATGCAGATATCGGCCGTCAGCGCAGACAGCTATATTTACGTGGTAACACCATCTTGAGAAAATTCCACATGTGTAATTGGGAAACTAAAGTCACTTTGTTCCGGACATATTGTTCCTCTATGTACACGACCCATTTGTGGTGGAAGTATAAGAGAGCCACCATAAATGGTCTGTGTACATCCTATCATAATATACTCAAGATGTTCATTGGTCTCTCTAAATATGAAAGCACTAGTATGGTGTGCACACTGTTGGATGTGCAGTGCTGTCGGGCTGTCATCAGGAGACTGGTGTACAGCTTTTCGCAGCGACTGCAATCCTCCAGTAACACGCTGATTGTAGCTCTTTGGTCTAGTGATCATATCTATGAATCCCGTATTATATCTCACTGGCAGAAGCTGCTGCACACATAGTATGTACTGTAATGTAATATATAGGTCTAATTGAACTATGAGCAATGATCTGTGCAATAGGTGTTAACCAACATTGAGCAATAGCCTTAGTTAGCCTATCTGTGTTATATTGTGACAAAATGTGATATGTGCTCTATTCTGTAAATAGGCCTACTGTATTTTTTATTTTATTGTGTCTTTATTAATATATCTTTGTGTATAATTATTATCTGTGCTCTGACGAGAAGTGTATGTGATATGGACCATTAGGTCGTACTGTATTTATACTGTATCTATCTTATGTGTCTGGAATAAAGAATTATTATTATTATCTACTTTGTCCATACAGTATGTAGGAATAAGTTTTTACACCATACCCGAAAGAGGATTTATGGAGCTCCGATCTTACTCTCAACCATCTGAACAATTTTACCAACACACCTAAACTTCGGTAGATGCTGAAATAGCCTCCCCGAAAATGTGCCCTGGCCGGGAATTAAACTCGGGACCCTTGGGTTATGAGGCAGCCACTCTGCCAGTTAGACCAATAGAGATGTCTCACTTGGCCTGGTCGGCTCAAGTTTATTTCCGCATCTTGTTCAGTTTAGGCTAACCTATTTTAATGACTTTACACATTTGACGTAGCGATTTTGATCAGTTCTTTTGCGTTTATCTTGTGTCGTTCCAGTTTTTTAGTTTGTTTATTTTCCAAGTTTTACATTATAAGCTATTAACCAAGTTTTGTGCACCATTACAGTCTGGGAGCCTGGACCGCCGTGAGATCCGACAGTTCCAGTTTACCGCGTGGCCCGACCATGGAGTGCCTGACCACCCTTCACCGTTCCTCATGTTCCTCAGACGGGTCCGCCATGTTAACCCACCAGAGTCCGGACCCATTGTGGTGCACTGCAGGTCAGCACATTATTGTAGTTTGTTAACCCGTTGAGCCCCGGCTAGTTATAATATTTTGTTCGCCCCAGTCCCAAGCCATTTTCACTTCTTTTTTTTGTTGCTAAAATGGAAGACAAGGATGAGAAATGAAAAAAAAAAAAAAAAAAAAATCACCTCGGATATTTTTTTTTTTTGGGGGGGGGGGAGCCTCAAAAAAATGTGTTGAGCCAAAATGGAAGAGAATGGTGAGAAATGAAGAAAAACAAATCACCTCGGTCATTTGGGGGGCGGGGTCGAAAGTTCGTCTCCCCCGCATAACCACCCGCCCGGGAGCACTAGGGTGAAAACTGAGTATGGCATTGTACGGCATACATCCTAAGGAGTGTCTCACATAAATCTCAAGCCTCTAGCTCCCATACGACCGGAGTAATGAAGGTTCAAAGTGGCGGTGAACTAAGGGTGTAAAGTATCCCCACTAAGCCCACCACCACTGGCCGCGCGGCTGTCTTGGCCCGCTCACACCTACCGGCCCGGCTCCCACACACACTACGGTACCTCCCCCTCCTATTCTCCCGCCATTTCCTACCTTACGAGCCACGTAAATGATTTTAATATGCCGGACGCACGTGATGCGTCGCTGGGAGTTGGTGATAACAAACTGCCGACGCATCACGTGCGACGCTGGGTCTCAATGGGTTAAGAGAGACCACCTTGCTTTTTTTTATCTTTTTCTCCTTTTCTCTCTTTCCCTGGCTTGTATCCATTCGGCCCCATTCAGCCAACTGTTTTAGGACGTTTATCCCCATCCAGGTGTCGATTTCTTTCTGGCATTGTATGGAGAAATCCGGCTTCGCCGGAGACATTTTTCTATCGAAAAATGTACAAATTTAGCTTGCTGTCAAAACAAAAATATATATGCTAGCTCACTACCGCTCGCCAGAAAATATTGACACGTGGATGGGGGTAAGCGTCTTAAAACAGTAGGCTGAATGGGGCCGAAGGGATACAAGCCAGAGAAAGAGAGAAAAGGAGAGAAAGATAAAAAAATCAATCGGATGACCCCCCTTAAAGCGTTATTTCCAGGTAGTGACTTGGATAAGTTAGTTTGTCTTTATCTTGTGTCATCCAGGTTTTGGTTTGTTTATTTTGCAAGTTTTACCTTATAATTGCTTCATGGAGATAAAACATAAACAAACAAAATCAATGGTTATTTTAGATTTTAGTGTGATTACAGTTTAAATATTTGTTTGTTTTTTACTTTATAATTGCTTCATGGAGATAAAATATGAACAAATAATAACAATAGTTATTTTAGATTTTAGTGTGATTACAGTTTAAATATTTGTCTTCTCATTTTCACAAAGCTACTTTATGCTCGCCTTCTTAACCCTCTCTGACATATGATGCGATTTTGAGCCTATTGGGGATACTTTAAAGCCTTTGTTACCATCAGGGGTATTTATAAACCTTTAGTTTAGTTACTTCAACCTCTGCAGTTGTCTTTGAGTTAGCTGTGTTGAGCCTATTGGGGATACTTTAAAGCCTTTGTTACCATCATGGGTATTTATAAACCTTTAGTTTAGTTACTTCAACCTCTGCAGTTGTCTTTGAGTTAGCTGTGTTGAGCCTATTGGGGATACTTTAAAGCCTTTGTTACCATCAGGGGTATTTATAAACCTTTAGTTTAGTTACTTCAACCTCTGCAGTTGTCTTTGAGTTAGCTGTGTTGAGCCTATTGGGGATACTTTAAAGCCTTTGTTACCATCATGGGTATTTATAAACCTTTAGTTTAGTTACTTCAACCTCTGCAGTTGTCTTTGAGTTAGCTGTGTTGAGCCTATTGGGGATACTTTAAAGCCTTTGTTACCATCAGGGGTATTTATAAACCTTTAGTTTAGTTACTTCAACCTCTGCAGTTGTCTTTGAGTTAGCTGTGTTGAGCCTATTGGGGATACTTTAAAGCCTTTGTTACCATCAGGGGTATTTATAAACCTTTAGTTTAGTTACTTCAACCTCTGCAGTTGTCTTTGAGTTAGCTGTGTTGAGCCTATTGGGGATACTTTAAAGCCTTTGTTACCATCAGGGGTATTTATAAACCTTTAGTTTAGTTACTTCAACCTCTGCAGTTGTCTTTGAGTTAGCTGTGTTGAGCCTATTGGGGATACTTTAAAGCCTTTGTTACCATCAGGGGTATTTATAAACCTTTAGTTTAGTTACTTCAACCTCTGCAGTTGTCTTTGAGTTAGCTGTGTTGAGCCTATTGGGGATACTTTAAAGCCTTTGTTACCATCAGGGGTATTTATAAACCTTTAGTTTAGTTACTTCAACCTCTGCAGTTGTCTTTGAGTTAGCTGTGTTGAGCCTATTGGGGATACTTTAAAGCCTTTGTTACCATCAGGGGTATTTATAAACCTTTAGTTTAGTTACTTCAACCTCTGCAGTTGTCTTTGAGTTAGCTGTGTTGAGCCTATTGGGGATACTTTAAAGCCTTTGTTACCATCAGGGGTATTTATAAACCTTTAGTTTAGTTACTTCAACCTCTGCAGTTGTCTTTGAGTTAGCTGTGTTGTGCCTATTGGAGATACTTTAAAGCCTTTGTTACCATCAGGGGTATTATAAACCTTTAGTTTAGTTACTTCAACCTCTGCAGTTGTCTTTGAGTTAGCTGTGTTGAGCCTATTGGGGATACTTTAAAGGCTTTGTTACCATCAGGGGTATTTATAAACCTTTAGTTTAGTTACTTCAACCTCTGCAGTTGTCTTTGAGTTAGCTGTGTTGAGCCTATTGGGGATACTTTAAAGCCTTTGTTACCATCAGGGGTATTTAGAAACCTTTAGTTTAGTTACTTCAACCTCTGCAGTTGTCTTTGAGTTAGCTGTGGGCAGAAAACTAATTTTGGAGAGGTAATTATAAGAGTGAGAGAACTATTTCTTATTGCTAGTCTGGCAACCTCTGCGTCATATGAGTCTGAAGGGGTTAATTTTCCTATTTATAAAATGTTACTGAATCTATATTAACCCTTTCAATACGGGTGATGTTTTTTCATATTATTCTAGCTACATTTAGACGATATTATACAGCTTAGGAAGGATCTGTGGTAGCTATGAGGGTTACTCCAGACAGTTTGTAGCCATTTGATCGCTAGAGGTCCTTCGTAAGCTGGACAAAATCGTCTAATAGTAGCCAGAATAAAATCAAGAGGACATCCCCCGCACTGAAAGGGTTAAATTGTATAAAGTTTCTTTCTTAGCGCTGGAGTTGAACACAATTAATTTCGTTGGTCTTTAATTTGCCTATTTATATGTTACTGAATCTATATTAACCCTATTAGGTGCAGGGCGGGCCAATTTAGATCCTCCCAGTTTTACTCCATTAGCTTGGAGATTTTAAGACGTTTCATCGCATTAGCATGGACGTTGGTTGAGAGACTCAGACCAAGAGTGAGAGCAGTGGAAATGAATTACTTAAGGAGTGCGTGCGGAGTTACATGGAGGGATAGACAGACTAATGAGGAAGTAAGAAGGAGGTGTGGTGTGGAGGTAGATGTGCTGGAAAGTGTGAAAAGGAACAACTTGAGATGGTTCGGCCATATGGAACGTATGGAAAGCGAGAGAATGACTAAGAGGGTGTACGAGAGCGAGGTGGAGGGACAGAGGGGGAGAGGTAGACCGAATATGAGGTGGAAGGATGGAGTGAGGAACTACATGAACGAAGGCGGTGCTGGTTGGGGGGAGGGGCGTCGACTGACTGGGGACAGAGGTGCATGGGGGCGGTTCGTTCGTGGCCACCCCTTCGGGGATCACGGCGTCAGGCAATAGATAGATAGATAGATCGCATTAGTTTGGCGATTATATGATGGTTCAACCCAATAAAGTGTGGGCGAGCGATAGCGAGCCTTCAATTTGGGAGAAACCGGCCTTTGGCCGGGACATTTTTCTACCGAAAAATGTACACATTTAGCTTGAAGGGGGTCTGGGGGACAATATTTTTTAGTTTGAAGGGGGTCTGGAGAGGCGTTTTTTAAAGTCTAGGGGTAAACTAAAAATACATTGTTCTCAAATGGCAAAGACAATTAAAGAGCCCTCCATAATTAAACAAAATACCAAAATAACCCCCAAGACGTTGCACCAGATAGTGTTAAATTGTATAAAATTTGTTTACTTAGTGCTGGAGTTGGGCGCACGGGAGCGTTCATTGTGATTGATGCCATGTTGGAGAGAATCAAGCATGAACGAACGGTAGACATCTATATCCACGTTACCTGTCTCCGAGCCCAGAGGAATTATATGGTAAGTCTATCACAGATTTGGTTTTCAGGACTATAAATTAATAACTTAAGCCGGTATCACACAAGCGCTTTTTCACTCAACATTTATACTCAACACTGGTCTGGCAGCTTATTAGGTCAATATTTATACTTAGTTGGTCACCTAAATTCATCTACCATCAATCTAGTTTCCGATGCCAGTGCAAAATATTCCAGAAATGTTGCCAGAAATTTTTTAATTATCGAAGAATGTTGACTATAAAATCTCTCGTGTGATACCGGCTTAACCCTTCCTCCCCGGGCTGTCTTAGCTAATGACGGTCGCCCCTACCCGGGCGATATGGCCGAAAAACGTCTAGGCCTAGGCTACCATATTTATGTTTATTTTCACTGCTAGAACTTTCCCACTCATCTATAATCGTAGTGCAGTTTTCAATCTGTATTTTGGCATTTAGTAGAGCTCTGTAAGTCAACTGGTTCAGTTGTGATGACGATTTCAGTGGAGCCAATATTGCAGAGATGTTGCCAATATGGGGGCTTTTTAGACACTAATTTCGTCATGACGTCAGAACAATAACATTGAGGAGTCTTCTCCTTCTTTTTTTCGGAGGTGCGGTGACGAACGCTTGGGTTTGTTGACATAGGTCGTACGCACGGCGTTCGGACCAAGCTTAATTAGGCTATTAAGCTCATGCCTTAGATAAGGCATACCGGGTAGCGGCCCTTCTTTCATGCTGTCCTTACCTAAGGCAGCCCGGGTAGGAAGGGTTAAGGAATATTGACATTATAATTGTACTGTGGGAGGGAAGTTGCTTTTGGCTGTCAATTATATTTATACAGTAGAATCTCGCATCCCACGATTTATTGGTACCGAAATATTACCGTGGGACCGGAATTCGTGGGATGCAGAGTATTAAAGTAATGGGGAAAATTACAAAAGTACTGGAGGCTATCGTCGGGCGACTATTGACCATCACTTTACATGCCAATAATCAAAAGTAAGTTGCTTTAACCCTCCAGCTACGCATTCTATAATACCGGTACATCCCCAAAACCTGGGGGATTTGGCCAAAAAAACGTCTCGCCTAGGCTACCGTATCTTTGTTATTTTGACTGCTTCCGCATTCCCACGCATCCCCAAGCGTAGATGTGTTTCGTTCCTGTAGAATGGCGTTAAGTAGAGCTCTCTAAGTCAACTGGTTCAGTTGTGATGACGATTTCCGTGGAGAGAACTTTGTGGCGATGTCAGCCACTTTTCACTACTTTTCACTACTTAACAATAACACAGCCACACACGAACAAGCGACGCCTTACCAGCTGTTGTTTACATGCGTCGGACGGACGCCTTTCAAAACAAGCTTACAGGCTTTCAAGCTGCTATGAAAAGAAAGGTAAATAAAACACAAACAAAAAACTTAGAAAAGTTGATGAGGTGATTATTGTGATGGATGTGGTGATAGACGGGAGGCGGATGTTAGATACCACCCTCCGTGGCCCCACTCTCGTTCTCCGTCACCCCACCGTCGCCGCCAAAGCCGTGGGAATCGTGTGGTTTTTCGTGGGATGAGAATTCAGGTAGCCATTGGATAGTACCGTGGGATGCGTAATCGTGGGATCGAAATGCGTGAGATGCGTGACTACTGTATGAATGCATTGACAAATGTCAAGGTGAAAAATATATTAACCTACGGTCTGTGTCAATCATGTTTTTTAAAGTGCCGCCAGTGCGGAAGAATTAGCTTCAATTCTGATAACATTTGTTAGTTGTGTTATCCCTATTCTTGCTCTGTCTTGAGTCCTACAGTAACATCACCGTTACTGTATGGGTTAATCACATATTGCTTCCATTTCACCGACAATATATACTGTATATATATTATTTTATGTGCCATCTTTCGGAAGTTGAATGTCGCATCCGTCCAGTAAAATATTCCGGAAGGAATGTCGTAGTTTTTGGATTAAATGATAGTTTTAAGGTCAACCTAGAAGTGAGACATGGATGTGGTATATCACCATGGTTGATTAATATACAGTAGGGTCCCGCATAAAACGTGTTCACATAAAACGAGTCTCGATTAAAACGAGCGACCTAAAATATTAATATTTAATTTTCGATAAGAATGAATGTGATCACATAAAACGAGTCCGCCGCCAAAGTGGGGCAAATCCGAGGAGTTTTCATACAGAGCGCCGAAATATCGTACAAAACTTACGAAATATCGTACGCTCCTGACGGAAATTTACGCTTCCAGTGAACATTGACGATATTGGGCCACCAAAATGCTGTGTTCACATAAAACGAAATCGCATAGAACGCCCTCGTTTATCGACCAATTTCTCGTTTTATGTGAGACCCTACTGTATACTGTACAGTACCTTTAACTGTCTTGATGGTGTAATGGATAGAGCATTATTATATGTTCTGTTTGTGGTATCCTGTCTTCCAATCCTGGGAGGATCACATGTTTTTATTAATTTCATTTGGGGAGTTATTGGTGTTAACATCTTGGGTGCGGCACTTGTCATATGACAATTGCTTGGTTACCACTGTACCATATGGGGGTTTTGGACTAAAAGTAACCGTCATTCCCTGCACATTTTCATGTACTGTATAAATAAGAGCTAGAATGTATTTCAATGATATATCCCTGAAAGTAGAGGAATAGACCTTTCCAGTGACACCTGAATCATGTCTGTACGACCACTGGTTGCCGTGCAATGATATTGCACAGGAAAAAATAGCGAGTTTGAGCGGTTTTCGCTCTCCCCGAGTCTGTAAGGGAATTGGGGATGTCTCCCACTGCCACTAGTGATGGCCCAGACACGGGGGTCTATGGATGGGACCGTTCCGCGCTGCTTATACTCGCTCGCCTGCCTCCCAGTCCTTGTTCAAGACAGAAATTTGGCAATTGTCTTTTTACAAGTGCCGCAGTGATGACCCTATTTTTTATATAACAGCCCGCAGTCATTGAGTTAAGAACGATGATCAAAATTATTGATGGATGGAATAATCTGTATGTGGACAATATTGTCCTGTTGGTAGAAACTGTGGGAGAGCTTCATAGAGTGATCACTGACTTTTGGTCCAACAGCCATTACTATACAATAAAGCCTTGCTATTGGCACTGTCTTGGTATGGCACTGCCACAGTTGGTGAGGCGCATTATGTAATGTAGAGTTATTTTTTCGTCTCCGATATATCACGGAAGAAATTCGAAATTGAGAAATTTGTATGCATAATATGCAAAGGTGAGCTTGTATTCAATGACCGGCTCGAGAGTGTTAACTTTGGTAACGAGGCACTGGAGATAGTGCACAAGTTTTGCTACTAGGGTGATACCATCTCTGCCGATGGTGAGGCTGAGGCCGCCACTATCGCCAGAATAAGATGTGGCTGGGGAATGTTTAGAGAATTTTGCCACTACTCACCAACCATGAGAAGACTCTCTCCCCTTGAAGGGAAAGGTGTACGCTTCATGCGTTAGAAGCGCAATGACATATACTGTACTTCAGAAACGTGGCTTGTCAAAGCGGATGATATCAACAGAATGGAACGCAATGAGATGAGAATGGTGAGATGGATGTGTGGGTCCAAACTGCAAGATAGGATATTAAGTGAAGAGCTAAGGAGAAGGTTGGGTTATCAAGAGTATCACTGATGAGATGCATACAGTACTATAAAGTACTGTATGGTTTGGCCATGTGGAGAGGAAGGATGAATTAAGCTGGGTGAAAAGATGCAAAAGTCCATGAATGTGGAGGGAGCTGCACCAAGAGGCTGACCAAGAAAGACATGGGATCGAACCCTCAAGTCTGATCTTAAATCAAAGCACCTGACAAGTGAGGCAGCTCTTAAAGGGGGGATGGGCCGGTTTTCTGGACCACTTTCTCCCTCATGTTTAGCCCCATTAGTTTTCAGATGTTAAGATGTTTGCCCCATTAGTTAGTCGATTTTAAAACCTTTCGCCCCATTTCGTCGTCAATATTTAGACCTTTCGTGGTATTTAGGTATCGATTTTTTCCCTGGCGAACGATAGTGAGCCTGTAATGTTGGAAGAGCCGGCCTTCGGCTGGGACATTTTTCTAACGAAAAATGTACAAATTAATCTAGAAGGGGGATCTAATGGATGTTTTTTTTTTAATTTGATAAAGGTTACTTGTTACTTGGTGTGGAGTTTCTCAGCCGCGCTCCGTCACTAGATGTGACGCTCGTCGCAGCTGCCCTTTAAACCATCTAGCACTTGTAGTCTTGTCTCACAGTGCCATCTTCTAAGTCATAACACTCCCTGAACAAATGTGTTTTTAGTGACTTTTTAAAGGCCTTTATGTTCGCACACCTTTTCACATTAACTGGTAGATTATTATAAAGTCTCGGTGCACTCTTTTCGAAGGCCCTAAATCCAAATTCATGATTGCACCGTGGCTCATTCAATTGATGCAGCACGTTGCCATGTCTCAGCATCATATCAGTGCCAACATTGAAGTCTTCCAATAAGTCTCGCACATATTCCGGCTTTCCAAAGTTCAAAGCTTGATACACTATAACACACAGTTTGAATATGATCCTCGCTTTCACCGGTAGCCAATGCATGTCAATTAATGCCGGCGTTATACTCGCACGGAATGGTAAACTCTTTATTAATCTTGCTGCTCTATTCATTATAAGTTGTAGTTTTCGTAGCAAGTAATTTGGTAGTCGATAATATAGAGAATTACAATAGTCTAATTTACTAATTACATGATTGTGGATCAACATTTTGGTTGTATTAATATCCAGATATTTTCTCACAAAAGCAATATTCCTCAGATGATAGGCAGAGATTCGCACTGTTTGATTAATCTGGTTTTTAAATGACAGTTCACTATCAACCAAGACTCCCAAATCCTTCACCACACTACTCACAGTCATCACACTATCATTGATATTGAGGCTTTGCACGCCCAGTCTCTCAAGGTTCACCCGTCTGCCTACTAATAGGCATTCAGTTTTATTTTCATTTAATTTCAGTTGCTTTGACTCCATCCACTTCCCAATGTCTTTTAGTAAACCACTAATCTTCTCCTCAACATTCACCACGTCACTTAGTGCCAGATAGAATTGGGTGTCATCCGCAAACAGCTTGAATTTCACTCCATGTTTCATTAATAAGCTAGATAGTGCAATTGTATATATACAGAATAGAATTGGTCCAAGAACACTCCCTTGAGGGACGCCCCTCTCTAGATGCTTCATCTCTGAGAATTTATTACTTATTTGCACACAATAAGTTCTGTTAACTAGTAAGGTAACTTTGAAGATATTCCAGCGCATTACCATCAATACCAATAGCTTTACAGTCTTCTATTAGTAAGCTATGCACCACTGTATCGAACGCAGCACTCAAGTCCAACAAAATTAAGATTCCACACTTCGCATTGTCCATTTGCACGAGTAAATCATTAATCACAGAGCACATCGTGGTTTCCGTAGAGTAAAGTCTTCTATATGCGGACTGGTTGTCTGGGAGAGCCTTCACTAAACTCAAGTGATCCCATAACTGACCCAGAATTACATTTTCAGTAATTTTTGATAGAAATGTTAAATTGGAAACAGGCCTAAAAGAGCTCAAGCATTGAGAATCAAGGCTCCCTTTAATAATAGGCTTCACAATCGCATTCTTTTCAGACGATGGAAATACATTATTTGCAATGCTACAGTTTATTATGTCAACATATATGTCCAGAAAACTGTCCGTCATAGTAAATTCTGTTAACTTAGTCACAGTAGGCTCAGCTACAACAACGTCTTGAGTCTCGACTACTCCAAAATTTCCAACAATGGCATTAATTTTATCACAAAAAAAGTCAGAAAAATCATTTGCCAATGTCATATCCGGAATCCCTTCTGGTAACTTACTTTTCTTCTTGTTTCCCGGTCAAGTTGTCAAGTACCACATACAGCTTATTCATATCAGATCCAGCTTCTTTTGCTTTATTCATATAGTATTCACGTTTTCTAAGCACAATGAGCCTGTTTTCTATATTCCGAGCTCTTTTATAGTTATCTCTTGCCTCTTCGGTTCGTAGACGTCTCCATAGCCTCTCCTATTTCTTCTTGGCCTTTTTTGCTCTTTGAATATCAGCATTAAACCACGGCGCACTATCAACTATTACTATTTTCTTTTCAATAATGGGGCACATATCTTCGTATTTTTCTCTAGCAATGCTGTTATACAGATTAGTGAAACATGACGTACAGTCATCTATTAATTCACCGTGAGCACAGTGTTCTCTTTTCTTAATTAGTATTTCATTCGCAACAGTCGATATTAGTAGTTGTGGCTCAAATTTTCTTTTTGACCTACACTTTATTGTCTTAGATTGTCTAGGTTTACTTACAAACGGCATGTTAAAAGTAACTAGTTTATGGACCGGCGAAATACAACACTCATCTTCAACATACAGCTCATTTATCATATCGCTTTCTCTATTCGTAAAAACCAAGTCTAATGCATGACCACCTCTTGAAGTTGCAGTATGCACTTTATTTATCAAGTGGAAAGACTCCATCAATTCTATAAAGATAGTAGCATAGTAATCATTTGGAACATCCACCCACAGATTAAAGTCACCAAAGACGAATGTATTCGTACTAACCATATCAATTGTTTCCAAGTATAATCTAAAATCATCAATAAATGTACTGGCACTTAAATTTGGGGGTCTATAAACAACAATAAAAGTACATTTCCAGCCTCCAATCTCACAGCCCACCTGTATATGTTCAAAACTACCGAACCTTGCAGATTTACATATTTTCGTCTTCTTAAACGTGTTTGTAAGAAAAATTCCCACACCACCACCTCCCTTCCCTCTTCGTGGATTGTGCAAGAAGGTATGCGTTAAAGGAGTCATTTCAAGTATTTTAGCAGTATCGTATTCACTCAGCCATGTTTCAGTTACCGCTAGTACATCATATTTTGCCTCATTAATTAAGTCTCGAATTTCAAAGGTTTTATTTCCCACTGATTGAATGTTTATCAGTCCCCCCTTTATCTTTATTAAAGCACTAGATTCCATGATCAGTTAGGTCTCTCACCTTGACTATCTCACTCGAAAAGACCGGGCACCGGGTATCTGATGATGAATGATACACGTCTTGTTTCCCGTATCTCATACAATTTATGCACTTTCATTACACACTTTCATTACACATGTTGGGTGGGGGTGAAAGAATGTGAAGAATGTTGGGTGGGGGTGAAAGAATGTGAAGAATGTTGGGTGGGGGTGAAAGAATGTGAAGAATGTTGGGTGGGGGGTGAAAGAGTGGAAGCGACTTTAGAGCAAGTGCTGGTAAAATGCCTTTTTTTTTTCTCTCCTTATCTTTCTTTCTCTGGCTTTTATCCACATTTTTCTACCGAAAAACGTACAAATTTATATCGAAGGAGGGTCTTGTGGATGTTTTTTTAAGTTTGATAGAGGTTTAGAGAGCAAACAACTAAACCCCTTCCTTAACCCATTGAGCCGAACCAGTAAATTATGCTGCACAATACCGTCTGAGCTCCCTTAAGATATAGAAGATAATATTTACAACGTATGAAGACGGGCTGAAGGAAAGCCTTATAGCATTATCACCACTATAGTCCATTGCTTATAGGTAGGTCTTATATCCACATCTTAATGGCACGAGAAAGCTGCATATTGACAAAGTAATGGGGCGAAAGGGATTAAAATCACCAAACTAATGGGGGGAAAAAAAGTGTTAACCCTTCGAGTACCAGCGACGCGTTTTATATCTTATTCTAGCTATAATTAGAAGATATTATGCAGCTTAGGAAGGATCGGTGGTAGTTAAAAGGGTGGGGTGAGATAGTTTGAAGCATTAATATTACTGGCAGTCCTTCTTAAGCTGAATACAATCATCAGATAGTTGCCAGAATATGATAATAAGACGTCCCCGGTACTGAATGGGTTAAAATCTCAAAAACTAATGGGGCTAAACATTAGGGAGAAGGGGGTCCAGAAAAAAACAAATACCTCCCCCTTAAAAGAAACACTACTGTTCTCTCTTTCTCTGGCTTGTATCCATTCGGCCCCATTCAGCTTACTGTTGTAAGACGTTTATCCCCATCCAGGTGCCAATTTCTTCCTGGTGAGCGATAGCGAACCAGCATTGTATGGAGAAATCCGGCTTCGGAGAAATTTGTCTATCGATAAATGTAAAAA
The DNA here is from genome assembly GCA_032716605.1 of Paralithodes platypus. Classification (NCBI taxonomy): domain Eukaryota; kingdom Metazoa; phylum Arthropoda; class Malacostraca; order Decapoda; family Lithodidae; genus Paralithodes; species Paralithodes platypus. The sequence goes on along the minus strand of JAVRFV010002213.1, from coordinate 400,655 downwards.
TTTAGCCTGCGGTCAAAAACATTAACCAAAATGTTGGCTAGCTACCGCTCGCCAGGAAAAAATCGACACCTGGATGGGAGTAAACGTCTTAAAACAGTAGGCTGAATGGGACCAAATAGATACAAGCCAGAGAAAGAGAGAAAAGGAGAGGGAAAAAAGCCTGTGACCCCCCCTTAAGGGGAGAAACTAACAAATATATGTAATTATTTTGTACATGGGTCTCAATAAAATCATAGACCACTCCTCAAATTGCCACGAGTTGAAACCTGGGAAGTTTCTATATCCTGATAATTCTAGGTAAATAAGTACCACCCGGCCTGTTCTATATTCTAGGTAAATAAGTACCACCGGCCTGTTCTATATTCTAGGTAAATAAGTACCACCCGGCCTGTTCTATATTCTAGGTAAATAAGTACCACCCGGCCTGTTCTATATTCTAGGTAAATAAGTACCACCCGGCCTGTTCTATATTCTAGGTAAATAAGTACCACCCGGCCTGTTCTATATTCTAGGTAAATAAGTACCACCGGCCTGTTCTATATTCTAGGTAAATAAGTACCACCCGGCCTGTTCTATATTCTAGGTAAATAAGTACCACCCGGCCTGTTCTATATTCTAGGTAAATAAGTACCACCCGGCCTGTTCTATATTCTAGGTAAATAAGTACCACCCGGCCTGTTCTATATTCTAGGTAAATAAGTACCACCCGGCCTGTTCTATATTCTAGGTAAATAAGTACCACCCGGCCTGTTCTTAATTAACCTCTGAAGTGCGCATGGGGGTAATTAGACACCTCTCCCTGTGTGCATGTATTTGAGGTGTTTCCGTCACTAAAATATTCATTGTGCCATTAATAGCATTAATACTTATCCATATGCGCCTATTATGGGTTGATTATAAAGGTATTAACCTGAAACAACAATAAAACCAGTGAAAACAGCGTTTGGATGGTCAAAATCGGAAATATAGCCCGCGAGTTGTATAATGTATGGGTGAGGCAAGCTGCTTTCCCGCCAATTTCCCCCAAGGCCACTGAGACACAGTCGATCGATACTCTCTCTCTCTCTCTTGCATTCGCTTGCTATCAGTGATGACCACACCCTGCAACCGGATTTCTAATGTTAGCACGAAAATATACCTCAGAATAAGGGAATAACAGGGAAAATAGGTGATAACTGAAGGAGAGGAGGAAAGTGGGGAAGGAGGGGAGGTAGAGGACTGAGATTTTGCATGGCCCAGGGGCCAATTATTTTAAGGTAGAGGACTGAGATTTTGCATGGCCCAGGGGCCATTTTTTTTTTTTTTTTTTTTTTTTTTTTTTTTTTTTTTTTTTTTTTTTTTTTCGATGTCAAAAGTTGATTTTTTTTTCTCTGACTCTTAAAAGTCTCCCCGCAGTCTGCCGGGGGAACTCTTAAGAGTCTCCCCGCAGTTCCCGGGTTAAGGGGGGATGGGCCGGTTTTCTGGACCACTTTCTCCCTTATGTTTAGCTCCATTAGTTTTCAGATGTTAAGATGTTTGCCCCATTAGTTAGTCAATTTTAAGACCTTTCACCCCATTTCTTCGTCAATATCTAGACCTTTCATGCTATTTAGGTGTCGATTTTTTCCCTGGCAAACGATAGTGAGCCTGTAATGTTGGAAGAACAGGCCTTCGGCCGGGAATTTTTTTCTACCGAAAAATGTACAAATTAATCTAGAAGGGGGATCTAATGGATGTTTGTTTAAATGTGATGGAGGTCTAGGGAGGAAACTAGAAAAATAATGAATACATGCAAAAATCGCCCAAAAAGTGAATCATCTCCCCTTAACATTAATCATCAATTACAAACCCCAATGTACTTGAATAAACTAATGAAAGCGTATGGTCCTCCCGGGATTCCAACTCGGGACACCACACCCAGAACACAAGCACCTAAACCATTACACCACCAACACAGTTAAAGGTTGAGTACACGATCACAATTAATATCCATTTTCGAATTCTGGATATCAATCTAATCATGTACCCAGACCCAACTGCATTATGGAAAGCCTAATGTTTTAGTGAGAGGAAAGAACATTTAATGGGGCCAAAAATGTAGACCTCAACCCCTCATACTTAAAAAAGAATTCACTAGAGTTATCGAGCTAATATTTCTACCATTTAGGAAGGGTCAGCCAAGGAACAGATGTGGACATTTGCACCCCATTTCTCGAGCACTTTTTGAGTTACAGTGGATAGGTCACAATTTCTGGCCTACGCAATTAAGCTATAATTGTTATTACTTATTCTCCCTTCAGTACTAGCCCCAACACGTTGGGGAACGATGTAGGTGAAGGGGTGTGTATATGTGAGTGTAGGTGCGTGTTTATGCCTGAGCACATAATTGTATACTGTAATTGGAAGTGTCTCTAAAAAAATATTAGTTACCCATTAATATCCGCTTTCTTTTATTACCAAATTACAGAAAACTATACTTTCTCCGGAGTAACTATTATATAAAATATGGTTTTGTAGAAATATCTTACGTTAATTACTCCTATTTATACAAACAATATACACATTATATTATAAACATTTAATTGTGAATTACCTTTACGCTTTGTAATCTTTCTACCGACATTTTACAGACTTTCTATGATGTAGATATTTAGAGGAACTTAGGTTGGGATCGAGCTAACCAGCCTTGTCATTCAACTACTTCACTTGAAACGAAACACATCATTTTATATTTCCTCTTGTGAATTACGTTGTGATTACGTATTTGGTGACCCATCTCAGTGCAGTTCATTCCTAACGAGTTGCGCAAGTTCGTAACGAGTGTATATATAGTTATTTTAACAATTATAAATTAAAATATATATAAATTATAATGAAGAATTGGTCACGATCTGTCAAGGAATCGTGGGGCGATTCTCCTGCTCCTAAAAAGTTGGTATCTGAAAAAATGGATGCAACCCAGGACACGGTTGCATTCAAAGGTCAAAACTACTTGCAAGGAGTGACCCAAAAGGACCATAACAAGGCCCCTAAGGAGAGGTATGTGACTCGGTTAGTCGACATTGCTCCTGATGAGCGAGGCCATCTGATCGGGACAGCTGGGCTACGGGTTAGGGCACTACAGTCGTACTTCGGGGTGCAGATCAAGATCTTCAAGGAACCTTCGGAGTTGGTGCGTGTCCGGGGTCCGGAGGACAAAGTCAAGGATGCGGTCGATGCATTGAATGAAATGTATGTGGCACCACAAAGGCGACGTTGGGCTAAGGAGGAGGAAAAGGAGCAGGAGTTGAACAGGGCTCGTCAACGGATGATGGGCGAAATGAAGAAGATAAAAATTGATTACGATAGGCAGAAGGCTTTTCTGATTGGCGAGATTCATTGGATGAAAAATAAGTTTATTGTTTAAGTGGTGTAGCCTTGGCCTCTCTTATGAGTTATTTGTCGGATACATATGTATATATTTTAATTATCTTCTTGTTTTTCTTGTGGTTCTTTTTTACTCTATTTAGGCATGAACTTTCCTTCCGTATTTTATTAGCCTGTATTTTTCGTTTGTTAAATTTGGGTATATTTATGTGTCGGCTTATTTTAGGATATATTTGCATCCTTATATCTCAAACATTTTGGCTCAAGCTTTCGTAATACTGTAAATTTACTGTGCTGTATACAAGTATCAATGCTATATAGTTGTTGTTGTTGTTGTTGTTGTTCCCTAAGCTGCCTGGCCGAACAGCCCCGAGTCCATGAGAAAGGCCATGGCCACGATCGGGCTTTCCCACAGAGCTCTCATTGAGTGTAGATTGTGTTGTTGGCGTAAGTGGTTGTGTGAAATGCAGTCTTCTATGATGTGTTTAATGGTATGGGGTGCTGTGTTACATCCCGGGCAGGCGTCGACAACGGAGTCATCCAGTCTCTTCTGATAGCTCAGGAGAGCTGGATGGTGTCCGCATCTCAGCCTGGCCAGGTGGACTCTGTCCTCGCGAGGAAGGGAGGAAGGATGGATTTCGGGAGGTCGTGCATGCAGCTGTGTTGTCTGTGAGTGAGTGGATGGATCGGTGAGAGATATGAGTATGGATGTGCTTCTGGATGTTGGTTCGGGGTGGGCAGGGAGGGAGAGAGGACAATAATTGTGTGTGATACCGTGTGCTGGGTGTTGTTTTGATATTTCTTGGTGTCTGTGTTGCCATGTAGTTTAGTGGGTGGTCTTGGTTCGTGGAGGCTTCTGCCAGGAATTGAGTGCCTTCATGTCCAGATGGTCTTTGACTTTGAGGATTTTGGTTTCTTGATGTAGGTGATCTGTGGGTGCAGTAGCTGTGCAGCCTGTAATGATCTTCAGGGCTTTGTTTGAATAGTCTGTAAGGTCTTATGATGTGTTTCAGCTAGGTTAGAAGCCCAGGCTGGGCTTGCGTATTCCATCACTGATCTTATGTATTGTTTATATACTGTGGTGGTAGTTTTTGTTGTGTCCAAATTTTGTGTGAGCAAGTGACCTGAGGGCGTTAAGTCTGGGTGTCAGTTTCTTTTAATGTTTGTGGTGTGCTGTTTGAATGTCATATGAGTATCATATGTTACTCCTAGGATTTTGGGTGTGTGTGTATGTGTTAGGGGTGTGTTGTTTATGGTGAGTTGAGGGATGTATTCGTGTTCTCCTGTCCAACTTGTGAGCAGGGTTGCGGTGGATTTGGCTGGGGCTAGATTAAGTCTGTTTGTAGTGCACCAGCCATGTAGTGTGTTGAGATAGGGTTGAAGGAGATCTGTTGCTCTTTTTGGGTCATGGTGTGTGCATGTGAGTGTTATGTCATCTGCATAGGAGGCTAAGTTTATTTGGGGCGTATTGGGTGTAGTTATATCGTGCATGTACAGATTGAAGAGTGCGGGCGATAGGACGGATCCTTGTGGGACTCCGTTTGGAAAGTTTCTGATTTTAGATGACTGACCGGCAAAAGATACGTGTGCACTGCCTGCTAGGAAGTTGGCCAGCCACCGTTTTGTGTTGTTGTGCATGTTTGTGTTGTAGATTTTGTTTGTTAGGTTGTGGCGGGGGATGGCATCGAAGGCTTTACTAATGTCGAGTGTGGCTAATAGTGATCTGTGTGGTGGTCTAGCTGAATTGATGCCGTCGAAAGCTCTTTGTGTAAGGTCTGGGAGAAGAGTGTTTGTGGAGTGCAGTGGCCTAAAGCCATGTTGTGTTGGAGCTAGGGGTAGGTCAGGTGTAATTAGTTGTAATACTAGGCGTTCCATGACTTTGGAGGGGGAGCAAAGGAGTGTGATGGGGCGGTGTGAGGAGGGTAGCGTGGGGTCTTTGTTGGGTTTGGGGAAAGTGATGATGATACCATGCTTCCAAATGTCTGGTATTGTGTTGTGTGAATAGCTGTAGTTTGATATGTTAGTGAGTGCTTGTATGCCTTGTGGTCCCAGGTGTCTGAGGTGTATTGCTTATGTTGTCTAGGCCACAGGCGGGTGAGTGCTTGAGATTGTTGATGATATGCTTTGTCTGGTGATTGGTGAAGGGTGTATAGTCAGGGTCTGTGGGGAATTGTCTCTTACGTCGGATGACACGTCGGTCGTCTTTGTGAGGTTTTAGGTGGCTGACATGTGAAAAGTGATTGATGAGAGTGTTTGCTTGTTGTTTACATGAAGGAGTAGAGTCTGTTGTTGTGATTGCAGCATGTGATTGTGTTGTTGCTGTTGGAAAGTGTGATGCTGTTTAGTGTTTTGTATAGTTTTTGGGGTTTGTTTTGTGATCAAGTGTTTGTAGGAAGTTATTCCAATTTAGTTTTTGTTATTTTGTTGTTAGTTTGGGTGTTGAGTGCTTGAATTTGTTGTGTGATATCTTGTGTGTGGGGTGCTGGGGAGTGTTTCAGTATGTCGCGTTGTCTGATGAGGTTTTGAATTTCTGGTGTGAAGTTGGGGTTGTGTCTTTTTCTGTTACCTCTTGGAATGTGTTTCTTGTCAGCGTTTTGGATAGTTTTTTGAGTATGTGTACAGCATTGTTGATGTTAGTGATGGGTGTACTGTTTAGAGTTGTGAAGTGTTGTTCTGTCTCATTTGTGAATGCTTCCCAGTTAGCTCTTTTATAATTGGTGTATGTGTGTTTGTGGCTAGCTGGGGTGAGTCTGTTTTGGTGGTGATAATGATCGGGAGGTGGTCAGAGCCTAAGGTTCTGACCACCCTCCAGGATGTTGTGGGGGCGAGTTCTGGGGAACAAAAGGTGATGTCTGGAGATGATGGGTTATAGAGGGCTTGGTGAGGAATATGGGTATGTGATGGATGTCGTTAAGGATGATGAGGTTATCGGTTTGGTTTTGTAGTACCAGCCCTCTGTCTGTGTCGGGGTTGTCGACAAACCAGGCCGACGTCTTGGCGTTGAAGTCACCACCCAGGATGATGTGTGGGGTGTGTGGGGTGTTTGTGATGTGTTGTAAGTGTGGTCTGTATTCATTTGGTACTGTAGGGGATGTTTGGGGAGGGATGTATGTGTTTATGATGGTTATGTTGGAGTTGTTGCCAGTGCGTATTTTAATTGACTGTATTTCTGTTGTGTTATCATTTGGGGGGAGGAGTGATTTGGTTTGTACACTGGTTACTATGTATGATATTTCTTTGTGTACCAGGGTGATGAGTCCACCGCCCCCGCCGACAGCCCGGTCTTGTCTGATGGTGGTGAAATTATGAAATGTGGGTGTTTTTGTGTTGTGCGGAGTTTGTTTCTTGTAAGATGGCAATGTGTATGTTGTGTTGTTTGATGAAGTGTGAGAGTTCGTGTTTCTTTGTGTTGATGCCATCTATGTTCAGTTGAAGAATGTTAATGTTATGTGCACGATGTACGTTGGGTGCTGCTGCACGAGGATGGGGTGGGGGTGGGGGTGGTGATGGGGGGGGGGGGGGGGTGAGGGAGGGGCTGGGGGTTGGGATGGGTGAGGTGGGGGTGGGGATTGGGGAGCAGGAGATGGGGGTTGGAATGGATTAGGATGGGGTGTGGTGTGTTGAGTTGAGGATGTGGATGGTATGGGAAGGTTAGGTGGGTTAGGGAGGAGGTGGACGGGTTTTAGGGGGGGGAGTGGATGATATGGGAAGGTTAGGTGGGTTGGGGAGGAGAGGTGGACGGGTTTTAGGCGAGGGATTTGACTGGGAGAGGGAGGGGCATGAGGAACAGGTCCAGGTGTTTGTGTAGTGTTTCTTGGAGGCAAGTGTTGTGCAGGTGAAGTGGGTCCAGTTCCCACATGAATTGCAGAGAACTGAACCCTTAGTATGGCGACTCGAAGTGATGGGTTTTGAGCAAGTTGGACATATGTATGTGAACGTGGGTCCTGGGTTGCTCTCAATGTCTCCGGCTAGAAGAAGTCTTCGAGAAATGACAGCCGGAGAGTCATTGCTATATAGTTACAGTATATGCCTATAATAATGGCCAACGAATCGTATTATCTTTTCACCTATTATTATTTGTATTATTTATTTGTACTTAAGAATTATAGTAGCCTATTCTAAATCCTTAATTAACGCTATCAATAAATACGAAACTCATTAACCTCCTAATGCGGTACATTTATAATTAAATTTGATGTTTTGGTTAATCTAATGCCATAAATAAATATCCTTGTTAATAATAGTCTAATGAAAAGAAGTTTCACACCATTTATATGCTTACAATATTAATCTAGTGCCATTCTTATCATTATATTCTGGCGACTATCAGACACTTTTATTCAGCATAAGAAGGATGTCTACCCATTAAAAGGTCACAGACTATTTCAATTAAACATTTTAGCTACCATATATCCTAACTAAGCTTCCAAAAATCGTCTAAATGTATCCGAAATCAAATAAAAAGACGTCACTGGTACCGAAAGGGTTAAGCTTCCTATTGTATTTCAAAAGTTTGGGCCATAGTTTGTGGGTAAGGTTGCAATGATGCCGTAAAATATAGCCAGCCGTAAAATATAGCCAGCCTCATATTTGGGATCTTCACTTTCCAGCATGGAATTAGTGGGTAGAGGCGAGCAAGAGGAGGAAAGAGAATGGTTGCTAGAGGGAAAGAGAATGGATGTGGTGAATGAGTATAAGTACTTAGGAGTGATAGTGGGAGTAGATGGGTTTGAGAGGGAAATGAATGAAAAGGCGAAGATGGCTCGCTGATGTAGTGACTAGCGTCTTGGACTTCCACCCAGAAGGTTCCAGGATCGCGCCCAAGCTCGGCGCATTAAAGATTTTTCACAAGCACTGAGTCGTTACTGTCCCTCATGAGCAAGGGGATGGGGTAGTAGTACAGGACCCCAATGGAAATATGCCTAATCGGCCTTATTTGGGCTATCCTTAGCTGGCTTAGCATGTGCTAGCTTTAAGAACTATTATTATTATTATTATTTTAAGGCGAATATGATGTGGGGACGATTGTTGAATGCAGTGAAAGAGAGGACAAATGTATATGAAGTAACCAGAGGCATATGGAAAGGATTAGGGGTACCAGGGATCATGTATGGTATGGAAGCGATAGGGTGCACAGGAAGAGAAGTTGAGACACTAGAAGGAGTACAGAATAGGATAGGTAGACTGGGACTGCGTGCTAAAAGCTGGACGGCAGTGGAGGCGATTAGAATGTTGGAAACACTTCAAAAAATTGACAGAATTAATATAAAAACCATATGAGGAGGAGCACTTTATTGACGTTTCGCAGATAGCTTCTCCAGGTCACTAGCGTCTGTTAGTGACCTGAAGAAGCCATCTGCGAAACGTTGTCAATAAAGTGCTCCTCCTCATACGAGGCGATTATAGGTGAGATGGACTGGAGCACCTTCGAGGAAAGAGTGTCCAAGGCAAAGATAAAGTTCAAGATGAGACTGGGAGAGATGGTGGAAGAGACGTGGGAGAGGAAGGTACATTAGTGGACAAGCGAGAAGAGTAGATGGGGAAGGGAATGTTGGAACAGACTGAAGAGGATTGGAATGAAAAGAAGTAGAAATGGAGAGTTAATGTGTGAAACATGGGAAAGGGTAGAGAAGAGAGGTAAAAACCTTAAAAATATTCTAGTGAAGAGATCAAGCTGAGGGATCGGGAAGGTTGGAGGAGGGAGATGGAAAAGAAAATGACGCTGGAGAGATATAGGAAGAAAGAGAAACCAACGAGTTTTTGTATGAGGGAGATTGGGCGTCGCAGTTGTTACTTCAGTTTAGAACAGGGTCAGCAGAAGTCAATGCAAGAACGTGGATATGGAATGGAGGGGTGAAAGAATGTGAAGGATGTTGGGTGGGGGGTGAAAGAATGTGAAGAATGTTGGGTGGGGGGTGAAAGAATGTGAAGAATGTTGGGTGGGGGGTGAAAGAATGTGAAGAATGTTGGGTGGGGGGTAAAAGAATGTGAAGAATGTTGGGTGGGGGTGAAAGAATGTGAAGAATGTTGGGTGGGGGGTGAAAGAATGTGAAGAATGTTGGGTGGGGGGTGAAAGAATGTGAAGAATGTTGGGTGGGGGTGTGAAAGAATGTAAGGAATGTTGGGGGGGGGGTGAAAGAATGTGAAGAATGTTGGGTGAGGGTGAAAGAACGTGAAGAATGTTGGGTGGGGGGTGAAAGAATGTGAAGAATGTTGGGTGGGGGGTGAAAGAATGTGAAGAATGTTGGGTGGGGGGTGAAAGAATGTGAAGAATGTTGGGTGGGGGTGAAAGAATGTGAAGAATGTTGGGTGGGGGGAGAAAGAGTGGAAGAGACTTTAGAGCAAGTGCTGGTAGAATGCCTTTTTTTCTCTCCTTATCTTTCTTTCTCTGGCTTTTATCAAAATTTGTCTACCGAAAAATGTACAAATTTATATTGAAGGAGGGTCTTGTGGATGTTTTTTTAAGTTTGATAGAGGTTTAGAGAGCAAACAACTAAACCCCTTCCTTAAACCATTGAGCCGAACCAGTAAATTACGCTGCACAATACCGTCTGAGCTCCCTTAACACCTAATGAGCGGCCTAGGCGGTAATTTATATGTCCCGCTCAGCGGGGTGTTTTTACCCTAAATAGGGTTTTTTACGTGATCATTTTCATGCTTAAATAAGACCCAGCGTAAAACAAGTATCTATCCCTGAAAGGCCATAAACAGAGCTTTCCAATGACACCCCAACCATCCTTGTACGACCACTGGTTTCTTGCAACGATCGCAACACGAGTGCAAAAAACATGTAATTAGGTACTTGCCCTACATAATTCCCTGTGTAGCGAGTGTGAGGGGGGATGGAAGGGTGGTTTTCACTTCAGTTGGCCCACCGCGGGTCATAGCCTTACTATGCTCCTCACACGCTCAGCTCTCTCTGCAACATTAGGTGCTGAAAATAGCACACGACATAAGTTGTGAACAGCCACTTAGTCCAAATTTCTTTCACACGACATAAGTTGCGCGCCGCCAATAAAGGGTTAAGATATAGAAGATAATATTTACAACGTATGAAGACGGGCTGAAGGAAAGCCTTATAGCATTATCACCACTATAGTCCATTGCTTATAGGTAGGTCTTATCCACATCTTAACCCTCTCCGACATATGACGCGAATTTTGAGCCTATTAGGGATACTTTACAGCCTTTGTTACCATCAGGGTATTTAAAACCTTTAGTTTAGTTACTTCAACCTCTGCAGTTGTCTTTGAGTTAGCTGTGTTGAGCCTATTGGGGATACTTTAAAGCCTTTGTTACCATCAGGGGTATTTAGAAACCTTTAGTTTAGTTACTTCAACCTCTGCAGTTGTCTTTGAGTTAGCTGTGGGCAGAAAACTAATTTTGGAGAGGTAATTATAAGAGTGAGAGAACTATTTCTTATTGCTAATCTGGCAACCTCTGCGTCATATGAGTCTGAAGGGGTTAATCTAATCATGTTCATACTCCCACCGCACCATGGTAGCCTAATGTTTAACCCGGGAACTGCGGGGAGACTCTTAAGAGTTCCCCCGGCGGACTGCGGGGAGACTCTTAAGAGTCAGAGAAAAAAAAAAATCAACTTTTGACATCGAAAAAAAAAAAAAAAAAAAAAAAAAAAAAATTTTTTTTTTGGCCCCTGGGCCATGCAAAATCTCAGTCCTCTACCTCCCCTCCTTCCCCACTTTCCTCCTCTCCTTCAGTTATCACCTATTTTCACTGTTATTCCCTTATTCTGAGGTATATTTTCGTGCTAACATTAGAAATCCGATTGGAGGGTGTGGTCATCACTGATAGCAAGCGAGTGCAAGAGAGAGAGAGAGAGTATCGATCGACTGTGTCTCAGTGGCCTTGGGGGAAATTGGCGGGAAAGCAGCTTGCCTCACCCATACATTATACAACTCGCTGGCTATATCTCCGATTTTGACCATCCAAACGCTGTTTTCACTGGTTTTATTGTTGTTTCAGGTTAATACCTTTATAATCAACCCATAATAGGCGCATATGGATAAGTATTAATGCTATTAATGGCACAATGAATATTTTAGTGACGGAAACACCTCAAATACGTCAGCACAGGGGGACGTTTCCAATTACCCCCATGCGCACTTCAGAGGTTAAGGGGAGATCTCCACTTGAGGGATTTTTTTCTGGACCCCTTTCTCCCTCATGTTTAGCCCCATTGCTTTTAAGATTTTAAGGCGTTCGCCCTAGTAGTTTGGACATTTTAAGACATTTTGCCCCATTTCTGTCAATTTTAAGACCTTTCGTGCCATTTAGGTGTCGATTTTTTACTGGCGAGCGTAGCGAGCCTATAATTTAAGAGCAACCGGCCTCCGGCCGGGAAATTTTTCTACTGAAAAATGTACAAATTTACCTTGAAAGGGGGTCTAGGGGGCGTAATTTTAAGCTTGATGAAAACGTAGGGAACAAACTAAATACCTCCCCTTAAGTGAGAGGTAAGAATATTCCTGGGGCACAGATCATATAGACCGGCCTCGCTACCAAATATCCCTGAACCTACTGATAATCTACATAGGTAAATAAGTAACACCCCGTTCTTAACATTAATCACCAATTACAAACCCCAATGTACGGTCGTGCTAATTAATAAGTCATGTTCCAGCTGTCATTACTTTTGGCATGTTCTGTGGTGTATTATGTCTGTCAGATGTTGAATAGGGTGGGTAAGTGTAGGAACATGTTTGTATATTTCACTCGATATGAAGAAATGAAGCTTAATAGATATTGCTATCTATCTATCTATATGCTCAGGCCCATTCCCCATTTTTCCTATTTTTATTTTCTATTTCATTCTATTATATTATTTTTTTTCATTTATTCTTGGGGGTGGCCGACTCAAGACAGAGCCAGAACAGACAACACAAAAACAACATAAAACAACGAACAAACACAGATAAAAACACAAATTCACACACATCTAGATATTGCTGATACCAATTATTGATCAAAACATACTTGGTGCCGAGACATCACTTATTAGCACGACTGTACTTCAATAAACTAATGAAAGCGTATGGTCCTCCCGGAAAGAACATTTAATGGGGCCAAAAATCTCGACCTCAACCCCTCATACTTAAAAAATAATTCACTAGAGTTATCGAGCTAATATTTCTACCATTTAGGAAGGGTCAGCCAAGGAACAGATGTGGACATTTGCTCGAGCCCTTTTTGAGTTACAGTGGATAAAGGTCATGACTTCTGGCCTACGCAATTAAGCTATAATTGTTATTACTTATTCTCCCTTCAGTACTAGCCCCAACACTTAGAGGAACGATGTAGCTGAAGGGGTGTGTATATGTGAGTGTAAGGGCGTGTCTATGCTTGAGCACATAATTATATAATGTAATTAGATGTGTCTCAAAATATATATTAGTTACCCATTAATATCCACTTTCTTTTATTATCAAATTACAGAAAACTATACTTTCTCCGGAGTAACTATTATATAAAATATGGTTATGTAGAGACATCTTACGCTATTTAATCCAATTTACACAAACAATATACAAATTATATTATAAACATTTACTTATGAATTAACTTTACTCCTTGTAATCTTTCTAACGACATTTTACAGACTTTCTGTGATGTAGATAATTTAGAGAAACTTAGGTTAGGATCGAGCTAACCAGCCTTGTCATTCAACTAATTCACTTGAAACGAAACGCATCATTTTTTATTTCCTCTTGTGAATTACGTTGTGATTACGTGTTTGGTGACCCATCTCAGTGCAGTTCATTCCTAACGAGTTGTGCAAGTTAGTAACGAGTGTATAGGCCTAGTTATTTTAACAATTACAAAATATAGACAAATCATAATGAAGAATTGGTCACGATCTGTCAAGGAATCGTGGGGCGATTCACCTGCTCCAAAAAAGTTGGTAACTGCAAAAATGGATGCAACCCAGGACACGGTTGCATTCAAAGGTCAAAACTACTTGCAAGGAGTGACCCAAAAGGACTATAACAAGGCCCCTAAGGAGAGGTATGTCACTCGGTTAGTCGACATTGCTCCTGATGAGCGAGGCCATCTGATCGGGACAGCTGGGCTACGGGTCAGGGCACTACAGTCGTACTTCGGCGTGCAGATAAAGATCTTCAGGGAACCTTCGGAGTTGGTGCGGGTCAGCGGTCCGGAGGCCAAAGTCAAGGATGCGGTCGATGTATTGAATGAAATGTATGTGGCACCACAAAGGCGACGTTGGGCTAAGGAGGAGGAAAAGGAGCAGGAGTTGAACAGGGCTCGTCAACGGATGATGGGCGAAATGAAGAAGATAAAAATTGATTACGATAGGCAGAAGGCCTTTCTGATTGGTGAGATTCATAGGATGAACAATAAGTTTATTGTTTAAGTGGTGTAGACCTACCCTCGGCCTTTCCTATAAGAGTTCTTTTGTTGGATACATATGTATATTTTAATTATCTTCTTGTTTTTCTTGTGTGTTTTTTGTTTACTCTATTTAGGCATGAACTTTCCTTCCGTAATTTATAAGCCTGTATTTTTCGTTTGTTAAATTTGGGTATATTTATGTGTCGGCTTATTTTAGGATATATTTGCATCCTTATATCTCAAACATTTTGGCTCAAGCTTTCGTAATACTGTAAATTTACTGTGCAAGTACAAGTATCAATGCTATATAGTTACAGTATATGCCTATAATAATGGCCAACGAATCCGTATTATCTTTTCACCTATTATTATTTGTATTATTTATTTGTACTTAAGAATTATAGTAGCCTATTCTAAATCCTTAATTAACGCTATCAATAAATACGAAACTCATTAACCTCCTAATGCGGTACATTTATAATTAAATTTGATGTTTTGGTTAATCTAATGCCATAAATAAATATCCTTGTTAATAATAGTCTAATGAAAAGAAGTTTCACACCATTTATATGCTTACAATATTAATCTAGTGCCATTCTTATCATTATATTCTGGCGACTATCAGACACTTTTATTCAGCATAAGAAGGATGTCTACCCATTAAAAGGTCACAGACTATTTCAATTAAACATTTTAGCTACCATATATCCTAACTAAGCTTCCAAAAATCGTCTAAATGTATCCGAAATCAAATAAAAAGACGTCACTGGTACCGAAAGGGTTAAGCTTCCTATTGTATTTCAAAAGTTTGGGCCATAGTTTGTGGGTAAGGTTGCAATGATGCCGTAAAATATAGCCAGCCGTAAAATATAGCCAGCCTCATATTTGGGATCTTCACTTTCCAGCATGGAATTAGTGGGTAGAGGCGAGCAAGAGGAGGAAAGAGAATGGTTGCTATAGTCTATTCGCTGTAAGTAGGCGAGAAATCATGACCTCTATCCTCTGTAACTCAAAATGGGCTAGAGCAATTGGCTGTAAATCTCCACATCTATTCCTTGACTGACTCTTCCCAAATGGTAGAAATATTAGCTCGATTACTCTAGTCGTTGTTTAGTTACAGAGGTTAGAGGTCATGATTTCTCGCCTACTTACAGAGAATAGATTATAGTAGGCTAGAGAATGGATGTGGTGAATGAGTATAATTATAATCATAAATATGATGGAGGTCTACTGTAGGGAGGAAACTAGAAAAATAATGAATATATGCAAAAATCGCCCAAAAAGTGAACCATCCCCCCTCAAGCCGGTGTCACACGAGCGCTTCAACACTGGTCTGGCAGCTTATAAGGTCAACATTTAATATATTTCGGTTACCTAAATTTATCCACCATCAGTCTAGTTATTTATACCGGTTCAAAATATTCCAGAAATGTTGCCAGGAAAATGTTGATTATCGAATGTTGACTATAAAAGCTCTCGTGTGATACCGGCTTAAGTTTCACTATTACATATTATACATACCGAAGAGCTATGTAGCTAGATGGATGGATTCATAGAAGGTTGGTATATTTCTTAGTTAACCCACTGAGCACCAGGTAATATAATAGAAATGTACACTCCAGGACCAGCAGGTTGTCAAAAAAAAAAAAAAAAACACAAACAAAAACAGAAAACACCTGGAATGGGTTAGGCATGAAGGAATAACCACACAAAAAAACGATCCCCTAGGTCATTAACCCATACTCTACCATAGGATACAGTAATAAAAGTCCCCCCCAGTCCCAAGCAATGTGGCCAAAATTGTAAGAGAGAACACCTTTCCACCTCAAGAGATGAGCAGGTACAGGCTTGTACATGCAGTTACAAGGAAAGTACATTACTGACGGCGCTGGGACTGGGGAGTTAAATATCTACTGATGGCGATTCGCCGTCGCTGGTATTGGAGTGTTTTTTAAAGGGGTCCTACGAGGTGCTCGAAAGTCGGAATTAACATGCGGAAATGGGTAGGCAAAAACAGGTTTTTACGCGCTCATGCGCACGCGGCTGGACTTTGAGGGTTTTCAACCGTTGGCATTGTTGTGTGGGATACTTACGCAGTTCCCATACAAATCTGAGCCCTCTAGGTGCAAGGCTGCAGTAATTAACCGCGACTCACCCTATGCGGCGCTGGGGTTTAGCATTACATACATTGCCGACACATAAGGTGCGTCTCTTGTATTCGAGGGGTTAAGGGGGGTGACCTGCTTTTTTCTCTCCTTTTTTCTATCTGGGGCTTTTATCCATGTGGCCCCATTCAGCCTACATCGGGGAGCCCCAGTCCGATTGTCCTCTAATTCTCTTGTTGAAATAACTTAGAAAGGTTTGACAGAATGAATAATAACACCAAATAATGAGGAGTACTTTATTGACAACGTTTCGCAGATAGCTTCTTCAGGTCAGTCCTGAAGAAGCTATCTGCGAAACGTTTCCAATAAAGTGCTCCTCCTCATTTGGTGTTTATATTCTAATTCTCTTGTTGTTATATATGGGTTTTGTTTCCTTCACACTTCAGCTCCTTGTACCACACACTTCTGCGAGCACGGTCGAGTTTAGTGCCTACCAAAACACAGATTGATGATGCAGTTTTTAGCGCCGTGCACTCCATTAATTGACAGGGCTAGGGTGTGCCCTTGTTACAGAGATTTAACTGAACATTTGCCATGAATCGCTAGACCTAGCTGTCCAAACTCATGACATCTACCAATGATACGGGGTGGGATCGAACTGCCAACCCTTTGATCAGCAGTCAGACGCGCTACCGACCATGCCGCAGCCCGTGACAATACCCATATTTTAATGTTATAATCCATTTTACTTCTCCACTTCTTTCCTCGGACAGAGTTTGTAGGCTGCATCTATACCAAATAGTTAAACCTAGATTCTGTATACTTGTTGCTATACTTAGACGATTTTGTGCAGTTTAAAAAGGATCTGTGATACTAAAAAAGGTTAAGTGAGATAGTTCGAAGCCTGGTAATTGCTGGAGACCCTTTTTTAACTGATTTTCTTTACTTCCAGACCCGTGTACCGCCCACTTCTGCGAGCGTGGGCGTGTGTGTCGGCTGGATCACTTAGGCCAGCCCCAGTGTGAGTGTCAACCCTTCTGTTCCCGGCACCGGAAGTTGGTGTGCGGCAGTGACGGCCGCTTGTACCTGAACCACTGTGGACTCCACCGGGCTGCGTGCTTCACCGGAGCCAGGATCCACATAGACCGATCCCGCAAGTGCTTCAGGAAAGGTAAGAGTCAAGAAAGAGGGTTGTTGTTGTTGTCATTCCCTAAGCTGCCTGACCGAACAGCCCCGAGTCCCTAAAGTAACCGTCACACTATACCGAATTAAGTGCCGATGCTTCACGACTTAAGGAGTGGCGATACAAGGGGGAGACCACTGCCGAGTAACATGGGTGATCGCGGGACGGGACGCCCACAGCGGGCACTATGGACGGGCACGCTGCCTGACGGCAACTGGACGAGGTCGAGCGGCGACCATGCAAGACCTAAGGGAGATAAATATCGCCGCCGGGGCGGCGTCATGCGCCGTAGCACGCAAACTGGTCGGTTACAATGCTCCCGACGAGCGGCGCCTATAGGTATTACTACGGCGATGGACGGCCACCCTGTCACACTGGACGCCTACTCCATCATGCTTGACCCCGACCGACGCAAACCGGTCCGTCGGAGGTACATATAAAGGTACACCAAGGATGCCCCCCACCTCAGTATACCTCCTGTTACGTTGTCCCGTGCGACATTGCCACGTCGCGGACTCACGGTATGCCCTCCCCCTATGACGCCGCCTGGGCGCCGACTCAATACAACTTCAACATTCGTCTTTGCTCATGGTCGCCATCAGGCGGCGACCATGGACGCCGACTACATTTTGCTGGTCGCCGACTACATTTTGCTGGTCGCCGTCTGACGGCGTCCCACTCCAGTTGGGTAGCCACAAAAAATATTGCCGAGCCCTTGGGACGGCGTACGCTCGCCGCAGGTTGTTACCTTATAGCGGCGTCTGACGCAGACAGGTCGGCTCCCTTGTACCGTATGGCGCTGACTGGACGCCGCCCAATGCCGCCCGCCTACCGTCCCCGTCCCGTCCATTTTCTTGACCTCACTTGCCGCCGACTCAGCTTATGAGAGTTGTGCATGTCAAACTTTTCCTGAAGCCTGTGACGACCTCTCCCGCCCTTTCCCTTGAGTTGGCGCCCACCCACGATGCGCGGCGATTTATGCAAAGACCTCGTTACAACCCTTAAGTCGTGGATCATCGGCACTTAAATCGGCATAGTGTGACGGGTGCTTAAGGAAGGCCATGGCCACGATCGGGCTTTCCCACAGAGCTCTCAAGGACTGTAGATTTTGTTGTTGGCGTAAGTGACTGTGTGGAATACAGTCTTCTACGATGTGTTACATGTTATGGGGTGCTGTGTTACATCCCGGGCAGGTGCCGTCATAGAACGCTGAATAAATGGTTAGGAGGGAGATATTGGCGGTTGAGAAGAGGATGATCTGATGTTGGAAGTTTGGAAGAAGGGGTTGGTTGAGAAAGGTTAGTGAGGGTTGGGAGGGAGAGGAATTATTGTTGGAAAGAGATGGAGAAAGAAGAGGGAAAAGTTGAACGAGACTTCAATGAGTGTTGGTGATGGCGGAGATGGCCGGGAGGGAGGAGCGCGCAATTGAGGTGTTTAAAAATGCCGCGTAAGCTAAAATTAACCTTCGATTCTGACAGAGTTCGATATATTTACCATGTAAAGCATTATTTCTTCTATGTGCGTTTATTTTACTTATATGATGAGCATATGAACAGTGAAGACCAGAAAATATGTGTAAACAGCAAATATCTAGTGAAAAACTTATATTTGTGGCAAGAGGTGGTGAATGAAGGCGAGAGAGAGAGAGAGAGAGAGGCATAGATCTGCTTCCTGAGCCTGCTTGAGGTACACTGAGGCTCTAGCTATCTCTCGTTCATGTGAAGGGGAGGAGAGAGGGTTACTCACCATATATCGTGCATGGAAAGGGAGGAATGACAAAAATAAGAGGAATAATAGCCAATAATTGAGGAGGAGGGAAATAGGGGGAAGGAGAGGGAGGGGTGGGGGGGGGGGTAGGACACATACAGGGGACAGAAAGGAAGTACTGGAGAGTGTTTATACTACCTAATCACATATTGCTTCCATTTGAGTGCACGTGAGGCGTTTTTGGGGTATATTATCATGGGCTGTATTCCTTGAGGCCTATCACGTTCGCTATACAGATACTTCTGTGAGGCCTATCGCGCTTTTTCAGGTTAGGGGTTGGGAGGGAATATGTTAGAAGTAGAAGAGGTGGAAGTTAAATATAATTATGAATAAGAGTGTAAGCTTTAAGCCATGTGAAACGACTCTGATGATTGAAGAGAAGTAACAAATATACAGGGTTGCAACATTGGGATACGTTCTTGCAACAACGATTTGGCAACTTCCATTCGATATTAAACGCGATACAACATGTCCTGCGTTGGAAGTATACCGTGTTGAAATGTGACGAAAGCGCTGATGGCGGGATGGGCGTATTTATTGGCTCATTTATGAATATTTTTAGTATTTTATTAGTTTCCTCCCTGGACCTCCATCAAGCTTAAGATAAAACCCGCCCACGACCCTCCTTCAAGATAAATTTGTACATTTTTCTATAGAAAAAAAAAACGACACCTAAATGGCACGAAAGGTCTGTCAATTGAACACGAAATGGGGTGAAAGCTGTTAAAATCGTCAAACTAATGGGCCGAACGTCTTAAAATCTAAAATCCAATGGGGCTAAACACGAGGGAGAAGGTGGGCCAGAAAACCGGAT
The DNA here is from genome assembly GCA_032716605.1 of Paralithodes platypus. Classification (NCBI taxonomy): domain Eukaryota; kingdom Metazoa; phylum Arthropoda; class Malacostraca; order Decapoda; family Lithodidae; genus Paralithodes; species Paralithodes platypus. The sequence goes on along the minus strand of JAVRFV010002213.1, from coordinate 381,070 downwards.
GAGAGCAGCTATAGATCTTTTTACACTGAGCCACAAAGGCCTCAAATCACTATAGTCAGTTCAGTCTAGGTGGGGCAGAAATCGTAACCTCTCACCTCTGCAACTAAAAAAAGACTAGAGTAATCGAGCTAATATTTCTACCAAATCGGAAGACGTGGCTAGGGAATAGGTGTGGAAATTGACAGCTCATTTGCTCTAGCCCTTTTTGAGTTACAGAGGTTAGAAAGTAAATAAAGCCTGTGAACTGTGATTCCTGGTTTTCGTCCATATCTTCTCTTGTGCATGCCAACTCCCTGCTGACATCATAATAAACCCAAGTTGGTGCACTTTAACACTTACGCTGCGGGTATCTTTCCGCCTGTTTCCGCCATATTAGGGCTCATTCAGGCACTCCTGATTGATTAAACAAGTGTCTGAATGAAATTAAATGTACTCAGCCAAAAACTAGAAGAAAATCGCTTCAAAATTACGGCAGAACGAGTTTTGTAACGCGCGGGATTCACCCGCAGCGCTCCCATAGACATCGGAAAATATTCGCTAATTATGAGCAATGTCGCGCTACATTTGCCTTTGGCAGTGTTGCATTGTCTAACGAGATGTGAGGCCCGAGTCTCAGTGCCCCAGCAGCCATGCTGGAGAACGGAGGGGAGCCTCCCGCGCTCCCACTCACTTACACTCATCCCCACAAGCTTTAAGAGCCTGTAAATTACCTTGCATTGAATTGCCAGAGTGTTCCAGAACGTCTCCCGCAGCCAATGGGTTTAAATAGCCGCACAACCATCACTAACCACTAACTATTACTAATCACTACTTCTCCTATCCCCCAGGATTGATGCCGGTGACTTGGGACAACACCCCCCTGCCCGCCACCCCCCCACCCATGGAGGAGGATCAGCCACCCAGGGACGATCCACCCACCGTACGTATATGGGGGGAATGTTAGGATCGCAGAGAGAGAGAGTGTGTGTGTGAGAGAGAGAGAGTGACTGTGAGAGAGAAAGAGAGCTGTATACAGTTGGATGTTTTATGTATTTATTTTTGTATTGGCTAAATCTATCATGTTGGATGAAAAAGGAAAAATAGTGGTAAAAATACACTTACCCATTTCTTGCCCTAAATTATGTAAACAATGTCATATTTAGTGAGTTGAAAGTTGTTGAAATTTATAGGTAGAACACATATAATTTGCATGGATTCGAGACACTATCCTCTTGATTTACAAGAAATTGAGAAATGGACATACATATTATTTGAGATGACCGGACAACTCAACCAGTAGACCATTTCAACCAGTAGCTCTCAACCAGTACCAAATCAACCAATACGGTTAGGTTAGCTTAGGTTAGTACTCTATTTTGGCACTGGTTTGGTTGGTCTTGGTTGTTTTAAGGCACTGGTTGAGAACTACTGGTTGAGATGTCCGGGAACCCATTATTTGAGTATTCTCGAGTTCTTGAAAGATGATGTTGATATCTGCACATGAAATAAGTGTGAGGCGGTTTTATTCGCAATGTTATAATAATTGAAATTCAGTTTTGACGTTGCCTAGCAACATGATGTCAATCGATGTAAAAGGTGTGTGAGAGAGAGAGAGAGAGAGAGAGAGAGAGAGAGAGAGAGAGAGAGAGAAAAATAATAATAATAACAATAGCAATTAAATATATAACTAACCCCCCCCCCCCCTCAGATGGTACAGGAGGGAGGAGTTCTAACCACACGCTCACCCCTGGAAGACCAACAACAACAACAACAACAACAGGAGGGGGAGGAGGAGGAGGAAGAGGATGGAGGGGAGGAGGAGGGTGACCTTGACCAGAGGGAGGAGGAAGGAGGGGAGGAGAGGGAGGAAGGGGAGGAAGGGGAAAGAAGGAGAGAAAACACCCGAGCATCGCCAGGCGCACCGTGTTCTATGCAGCAATACGAGATTCTCAAGGTAAGACAAATGTACAAATTAATTATATAAAACTTGAAGACGAACTCTTCTCTCTTTCTCTCTGTTACTCTCTCTCTCTCTCTCTCTTTTTCTCTCTCTCTGTCTGGCTCTATCTTTCATTCTTTATCTCTCTCTCTCTCTCTCTCTCTCTCTCTCTCTCTCTCTCTCTCTCTCTCTCTCTCTCTCTCTCTCTCTCTCTCTCTCTCTCTCTCTCTCTCTCTCTCTCTCTCTCTCTCTCTCCTCTCTCTCTCTCTCTCTCTCTCTCTCTCTCTCTCCTCTCTCTCTCTCTCCTCTCCCTCTCTCTCTCTCTCGGTCTCTCCGCTCTCCCCTCTCCTCTCTCTCTCTCTCTCTCTCTCTCTCTCTCTCTCTCTCTCTCTCTCTCTCTCTCTCTCTCTCTCTCCTCTCTCGCTCTCTCTCTCTCTCTCTCTCTCTCTCTCTCTCTCTTCTCTCTCCCTCTCTCTCTTCTCAAGCTCTCCTCTCTCCTCGTCTCTCTCTCTCTCTCTCTCTCTCTCTCTCTCTCTCTCTCTCTCTCTCTCTCTCTCTCTCTCTCTGCCTCTCTCTCTCTCTCTCTCTCTCTCTCTCTCTCTCTCTCTCTCTCTCTCTCTCTCTCTCTCTCTCTCTCTCTCTCTCTCTCTCTCTCTCTCTCTCTCTCTCTCTCTCTCAGTGGATGATAGTAATAGGAAGGGATCCGTCTTTGACCAGGTGCTGTGATCTGGTTGGTTCCCTCAGATAATCCTCTCTCTCCTCCCCTCACATACAGAGAGAGAGAGTGAGAGAGAGTATGTAAGTTTCCCCTACTTCCTTTTTTATAATCTTTTGTTTCCAATTTGTATAGGCGAATATTGGGTCCATCTTCTTAAAAACATTACTTATCCTTGAACATGACGATGGTGTGTTATGTGTGGGGATTAGTTTTCATGGGAAACAGATTAACTTGCTCATGTAGTAATGTACACCCTATGTGGTGGATTGTGTTCTTTTATTTATAAATTATTATTTCACTTAAGCGTTGTTTCCACATAGCGACTTTGATTAGTTGTGTTGTCTTTTTACTGTGTTCGTCTGTTTTGGTTTGTTAATTTTGCAAGTTTTACATTATAATTCTCCCATACAGGACAACCTACTGCTCTACTACCATGCCCGACTTATGGCAGAGAAGGGTAGAAGATTATTATTATTATTATTATTATTATTATTATTATTATTATTATTATTATTATTATTATTATTATTATTATTATTATTATTAGGGGTTCGACTCCTACGGGGAACCCCTATTGTAATCATTAAACCTGGTTATTCATCCAAATTATCTTTACTCGCTGGTCTTGACGCAATAACTCCAGAACTGCTTTTTGGATCGGGATCAAACTTTCACAAGAGGTGCGTTTTTGTATTGGGCAACTTTTGATATGCTAAACATTCGGCATGGCGGCCAAACAGGTCCGTGGCAGCCGATTTCCCGAAAAATTTGACGCCTAAATACCGTCTCTCCCACTCATAGGAAATTTTTGGGCTTTGGCATAATTATGGACTCCACTACTAATGCTCCGCAAATGTTATAGAGAAGGTTTTGCTTTTGCACGTGGGTTTTTTTCCGGCAATATTGAAAAAACCTCGAATTCCACTTAAAATTCCACATCTTGAAAACTACGCCGATGATCAAAACCATTTTTGCGTAGTTGGGTGAGGCTCGCGATTCTGAACGTTTTTATACCAAAAGAATATAAATGGGTGGAATAGTTTGGCCGCAGCATTGAAAACTGTCTATTCTTAAATGACTTTAAAACCGCATTCGCTACCCACACAAAGTTTACCATCTACAGTCTATAGGCTTCCACACATCGCCCAGTTTTGCTTAATAACATAGTCGATTTATTATTCAGATCTATTATTTTTTTTTTTATTTAACTCTCTCAAAACAGTTCGAGTCCCTACGAATCCCACCAATTATTTAGCCAGGTTCAAGAAGTATTGCACGCTTCCATAAAAATATATATAGTCCGGTTTTTACGCAATAACTCCGGAACTGCTCGTCGGATCGGGACCAAACTTTGACACAAGGTGCATTTTTGTATTGGGCAACTTTTGATATATCCAAAATGGTGGCCAGACACGCCTGTGGCAGCCTTTCACACCCAACCCATCTCGTCCTATCTAATTTTATGTTGAACTCTATTGTTCTTGATCCCACTATAGGAATCGGTAGCCAATTCCACATATCTACAACTCTGTTACTAAACGAATAGAGGCAGATCCCTTACACACCCAGTCTCTCTCTGTCGCTCGTTTGCTTGCACACCGGTACAAATGAGGCAGATCCCTTACACATGCAACTAAGATGAACATGGGAATCTGCAGAGAGACAAGTGGCCCACAAAAGGCAGATCCCTTTCACATCCAACCCATTTCGTCCATATGACTATCTGATTTTATCTTGAAACTCTATTGTTCTTGATCCCACTATAGCACTAGGTAGCCTATTTCACATATCTACGACTGTTACAAGAGAGGCAGATCTCTTACACAGCCAATCTCTCTCTCTCTCTCTTATTTGCACACTTGTACAAATGAGGCAGATCCCTTACATATGTTACCAAGATGAAAATGGGAGTCTGCAGAGAGCCGATTGGCCCACACACGGCAGATCCCTTTCACACCCAACTCATCTCGTTCTATCAAATTTTATGTTGAAGCTCTATTGTTATTGATCCTACTTTAACGTTCGGTAGCCTATTCCACATATCTACAACTCTTATACCAAGCGAATAGAGGCAGATCCCTTACACAGCCAATCTCTCTCTCTCGCTCTTGTTTGTTTGCACACCGGTACAAATGAGGCAGATCCCTTACATATGCAACCAAGCTGAAAATGGAAGTCTGCAGAGCCAAGTGGCCCACATAAGGCAGATCCCTTTCACACCCAACCCATCTCATAAATGTTACCTGTTATTTACACTACTTACTATACACCCATGTTATCATATACCTGCAACCAAAACATAATTGTAAGAAATAGGAACATAAGAAAATGGGAGTCTGTAGAGAGCCAATTGGCCCACACAAGACAGATCCTTTTCACACCCAACCCATCTCATAAAAACTCTCTCTCTCATTTATCTCTGTCTTCCTTACATTTATGACATCCTAGTCTCTGTCTCTCTCACAAATGAGAACATATGAAAACCGGAGTTTGCAAAGAGCCGATTGGCCCACACATGTCAGATCCCTTTCACACCCAATCCATCCCACGCTCTCTCTCTCTCTCTCATATTTATCGCTATCTTCCTTACGTTTACGACATCCTATTCTCTCTTGCCATACTCTCTCTCTCTCCCTCACAAATGAGAACATAAACAAAATAAGGAGACGGGAGTCTGGAGAGAGCCAATTGACCTACACATGGCAGATCCCTTTCACACCCAACCCATCTCGTTCTATCTAATTTCAAGTTGAAGCTCTATTGTTCTTGATCCCATTATAGCACTCGGTAGCCTATTCCACATATCTACAACTCTGTTACTAAACAAATAGAGGCAGATCCCTTATACAGCCAATCTCTCCCTCTCTCGCTCATGTTTGTTTGCACAATCTGTTCCTTCTGTAGTTTCTCCATGCCCGATAAGTTAAATGATCTTTTGATATCTGTGACACAGCTTTTGTATCCAACACAATACCCTGCTTGCAAAACCGCTCGAACCCCAGACAACGTTGCTTGCAACTTTAATTATTATTATTATTATTGTATTATTAGAAGCAATCGGCCTTCGGTCGGGACATTTTTCTACCGAAAAATGTACAAATTAATCTTGAAAGGGGGCCCCGAGGGTGTTTTTTTAAACTTAATGGAGGTCTAGTGAGAAAACTCAAAAATATATTTATAAATACATATACAGACCAAAAAAACAAGCACTACCCCCTTAAGTGATTTCATTATGACACTGTTCACTAATTAGCGATGCAGCTTATATCGCCGTACATGGAGGAAATGGTTACGGAAGGAGAAATCTAGAAGGCGAATATATATTGGAGTCCTGTGTTGCACTCAACATGGTTGTGTGTAACACAAAGTTCAAGAAAAGACAGAGCCACCTGATCACATATAACTCTGGGGTCTCCAGTAGCCAGATAGATTACTTCTTGGTTAACAGGAAAGACTGGAAACTAGTTCGAGATGTAAAGGTCATCCCGAGCGAAGAATGTATCCCCCAGCATAAGCTACTTGTGTGCGACATGAGCTTATACAGAGATCCTAAGCGCAAGAAGGTATACATACCCAAAAGGAAAGTGTGGCTGCTGAAGGACAAGGAAGTTAGGGATAGGTTTCATAATGAACTGGAGGAAATGAATAGAAATAAGGAAGCTAGGCCTAACGATGTAAATAGTCAATGGAACTTTCTTAAGCATAGCCTTATCGCTGCCACTGACAAAGTCTGTGGGAAAACAAAAGGTCACCCCAGGAATAAGACCTCCTGGTGGTGGAACAAGGAGGTAGAACATGCTATAAAAGAGAAAAGGAGATGCTTCAAAGCATGGAAGAAAGGAGGCAGCAAGGAGGAATACCAGGCAGCTAAACGAACTGCCAAAAGAGTTATTTACAATGCTAAAAATCGCATTAAGGACCTGGTCCTCGAACAAGTGTGTAACACTGACAATCCCAATGGGATCTTCAACCTAGCTAGGCGAGTTAAAAATTACAGTAGGGATATTATAGGTGAACAGTGTGTTCCAAATGGTAATGGAAAGATTGTGTATGCAGATATGTTGTTGTTGTATGATATGACAAAATTAGTGTCTGAAAAGCTCCGATATTGTCAACATCTCAGACAAATTCGCTCCACGGAAATCGTCATCACAACTGAACCAGTTGTTGTTGTTGTTGTTGTTGTTGTTGTTCCCCAAGCTGCCTGGCCGAACAGCCCCAAGGCCCCGAGCAATTCCTAGGCCATAACCGAGCCCCCCCACAGAACCCTCCCTGCCGACCACAATAAAGCCTGGGTGACCGAAGCCACTCCATGGCGGGGAGCTGAGGAGGGTGTGGAAACGCCCGGGAAACCAAAGCCCCACCCAGGGCCCTGTGCCCCTCAGCAATTATGAAGAGAAAGTTGAGGGGCAAGGGAAAAATGTGACGCTTTGGCTTCCAATCTTGGTAGATTGGGAGGTCAATCCACGGAAAAGACGCCGTCACTTGAGATCTAGAAAATATATAAGTTAAAGGAACAGTCAGAGTAAGCTATGGGTAAGGCAGAGATCGCTCAGTTCTCACTCTGATAGACCAGCCCATCACCACATGAACCACTGAATCAGTTGACTTAGAGAGCTCTACTCAATGCCAGTCTACAGATTGGAAATCGCACTACGTTTAGGGATGTGTGGGAAATTTCTAGCAGTTAAAATAACAAAGATACGGTAGCCTAGGCCTAGACGTTTTTCAGCCAGATCGCCCGGATACGACCTCCGTCCTTTTGTAAGGCAGCCCGGGTAGGAAGGGTTAAGGGGGTAGTGCTTGGTTTTGGTCTATGTATATATTTATTAATTCATTTTTTGAGTTTCCTCGCTAGACCTACATCAAGCTTAAAAATACATCCCTAGACCCCCTTTCAAGATAAATTTGTACATTTTTCGATAGAAAAATTTCCTAGCCGTTCTAAAATTACAGGCTTGCTATCGCTCACCAGGAAAAAATAGACACCTAAATGGCACAAAATATCTTAATATTGACAAAGAAATGGGGGCGAAAGGTCTCAAAATCGCCAAACAAGTGGAATGAAAATCTCAAAATCTCAAAACTAATATATATGCTAAACATGAGGTAGAAGGGTGTCCATAAAAAGCGAGTACTTCCCCCTTAATTGTAATACTGTATAATCATGTAATAATAAGTAGGCCTACCCTTATATATCATTGCAGAGTATAATGCACTCTTTGGTAAAATGCATCACATTTTTATATATCACAGATCATTATTCCTGGTCATATTCACAAATATTTACTTGTGGAAAAATATTGTGATCTGACATGTACAATCTCGATACTTAGTGGAAAAATATTAAACTGCAGTGTTTCTACGTCCTAATATTGCCAACTTTTCACAATTAACAATATATTTGGCTACACAATGTCCGTACTCTACTGTACATTGTATAAGACATGGTCGCCTGGAATGTGGCCATTTAGGATGTAAGACTAACCACACTCTCTATGGACGAAACAGTCTATAAAGTAGTATGTATGTATGTATGTACAGTATGTTAAAGCTTCCGACTGGTGCCAAATATTATATTTAACCCCTTCTTTACCGGCAATGTCTTTTACATTTTTTCTAGCTAAATTTAGACGATTGTTTGCAGTTTAAGAAGGATATGTGGTAATAAAAAGGGTTGTTGTTGTTGTTGTTGTTCCCTAAGCTGCCTGGCCGAACAGCCCCGAGTCCCTGAGAAAGGCCATGGCCACGATCGGGCTTTCCCACAGAGCTCTCATTGAGTGTAGATTGTGTTGTTGGCGTAAGTGGTTGTGTGAAATGCAGTCTTCTATGATGTGTTTAATGGTATGGGGTGCTGTGTTACATCCCGGGCAGGCGTCGGCAACGGAGTCATCCAGTCTCTTCTGATAGCTCAGGAGAGCTGGATGGTGTCCGCATCTCAGCCTGGCCAGGTGGACTCTGTCCTCGCGAGGAAGGGAGGATTCGGAAGGTCCTGATGTGGCGGCGTCTACGCCGTGGGGCCACCTCCCGAGGCTGCCAACCGCGGATGGCTGCCGACCCTCCACGGCCGAAGACAAAATCAACGACCAGTGGAGGAAAACCGGATGCCGGCCGCGGGGAGCAGTTTCGGGAGCCAAACCGTCACAACCATCCCCTGCCCCCTCCCTGGGGGCACGGGTCCTTGGAGCGGCTTCGGTCGCGCCGGGAATAAAAAGGGTTAAGTGAGATAGTTCGAAGCCTTTTAATACTGGAGGCCTTTTTTAAACTGAATAAAATCATCTAATAATAGCCAGAATAAAGTTAAAAGGACGGGACCGGTAGTGAACGGGTTAACAAGTGAACCTGTAAACCAGTACTAGGGACAGACAAAGGCTTCTGGGAATGAACCGACTGCCCAGCCTCTCCCGACCTTTCCTCGGTCTCATCCTCACCTTCAAACAAATCATCACTGTCTACATTATATTTGTCACGACCCTCTTCGTATTTGTAGGCTTCATCATATTCCCTCATGCGGTGGTGTACAGATATGTGGATATTATAAGTTTGTTACAGTCCATCCTCCAAATATGCGAGTTTGAAATATGCGATCCTCCATATTTGCGAGGGGGAGGAAAATTGGAAAAAATATAATATTCCATTGCGAGGTCGATTCCACATGTGCGAACCAGCCCGTAGAATTATACGGGAAATCCGCCATTTCCTCTAAATTTGCGACCCCCTAATCCACATTTGCGAGGAAGAAGCGGCGGATGATAGGCGAGGAGGACGAGCGGGGTGGGGGAGAGAGAGGCGGTGAGGCCCAGTAGGGTTGCCTCGCCTCGCATCGGAACCAAAACGTTAAGCCAATTAAGTCAACAAACACTTTATTTAAGGTAACTGACACATCCTTTTAATGTGTTCTTATCATTTACAACTATTTATATTTATATTTCTAATATGTTTCGGGTTTAACCCTTCCCGCCCGGGCTCGCCCTCCTAAGGACAGTGTGGGGTACCCGGGCGATTTGGCCGAAAAACGTTTAGGCTTAGGCTACCGTATCTTTGTTATTTTAACTGTTAGAAATTTCCCACGCATCTCTAAACGTAGTGCGGTTTCCAATCTGTAGACTGGCGTTGAGCAGAGCTCTGTAGTCAACTGGTTCAGTTGTGATGACGATTTCCGTGGAGCGAATTTTTCCGCGATGTTGACAATATCGGAGCTTTTCAGACACTAATTTCGTCATATCATACAACAACAAAATTGATCCGATGTCTCCTTCTTGTTTTCGGAGGTGCGGTGACGCAATGACCGGCTTTGTTTACATGCGTCGGACGCACGGCGTTCAGACCAAGCTGAATAGGCTTTCAAGCTTACTGCCTGTTATAAGGACACCCGGGGTCCTGCCCATCTGCCGGGTGTCCTTATGAAAGGACAGCCGGGCTGGAAGGGTTAAACTCCCGCTCGAGTCGGCTCGAAGGAAATCGATAATGGTGGCACTTGAGTAAACCGGCGGTAAACAAAACCACACGCGTATCGGTTCGGCCAAGATTACTCAGTTTATATAAGTTTATTATGAAATATAATTTAGTATTATGGTAAGTTGGCTACCTACTACAGGTATTATGTTTATAAGATATAATGATAATAATAATAATAATAATTTTACTTATTTAACCCTCGTGACCCGGGCTGCCTTTCCAAAGGACGGAGGTCGTATCCGGGCGATCTGGCCGAAAAACGTCTAGGCCTAGGCTACCGTATCTTTGTTTTTTTAACTGCTAGAAATTTCCCACGCATCTATAAATGTAGTGAGGTTTCCAATCTATAGACTGGCGTTGAGTAGAGCTCTGTAAGTCAACTGGTTCAGTTGTGATGACGATGTCAGTGGAGCGAATTTTTCCACGATGTTGACAATATCGGAGCTTTTCAGACACTAATTTCGTCTGACGTCACAACAATAACATTGATCCGACGTCTCCTTTTTTTTTTTTTTTTTTTTTTTTTTTCTATGTGATTGAGGGAGGCAAAAGGCATAACTGCCTATAGCGAGTGCCTCCCCCATAGTTGAAAGAGTGACAGGGCCAAAATCAAGGGACGTTCGAGCCAAAATGCCTGGACACACGGAGTTTGAAGCAATTTAAGTCATAGGAAGAGGGAAAGACTGATTCTGGGAGAGAGTTCCAGAGCTCAGATGTTGAGTAGAAGAAAGTTTGAGAGTAACGTTTCACTCTTGGGTTGGAGAGTTGCACAGAGTAGGGGTGGGATTGAGTTGCAAGACGGGTACCACGTGCCCTACGTAAAGGAGGTGGTATGCACTGGGATAGCTCTGAGGAACACTGATTATTATAGTAGCGATAGAATAGCGAGAGAGATGCAACATTGCGGTGGAGAGAGAGAGATTGCAGAGAGTTGGTGAGTGGACGGGAGTTAATGATACGAAAGGCCTTCCTTTCAACTTTGTCTAGGAGAGCGGTGTGAGAGGAACCTCCCCACACATGTGAACAATACTCAATACAAGGGCGCACTATGCCCCTGTACAGAGCAAGAAGCTGTGCAGGGGAAAAGAACCCCCTAAGGCGGTTGAGCACACCCAGCTTCTGGGAGGCTGCCTTAGCAAGACTGGTAATATGGTCCTTCCAAATGAGAGCAGAAGAAAAAGAGACACCAAGAATATTGAGAGAAGATGAAGGGTTGATTTTTGTATTGTTGAAGAATAAGGGATAGTCCGCTGGGAGATCCTGGGAGATAGGTGGAGAACTTGGGTTTTGGAAGCATTAAAGTTAACAAGGTTTTCTCTGCCCCAATTGGAAATAGTATTAAGATCAGAATTTAAGAGTTCTATGGCTTCATTACGTTTGTCGTTGAGGGATTGCTGGCTGGGGCGTTCTGAAAAACTAATGGAGTAGTGTAAGGTTGAGTCGTCTGCGTATGAATGGATGGGAATTAAGGTACAGTTAGGGAGATCATTTATAAAAATTAGAAAGAGAATAGGAGATAGGACAGAGCCCTGAGGAACACCGGAGTTTATAGGGTGAGGAAGTGAACAATGGCCATCCACAACCGCAGCTATGGAACGGCCGGAAAGGAAATTAGAGACAAAGGCACAGATGGAGGTATAGAAACCGAAGGAGGGTAGTTTAGAAATTAAAGATTTATGCCAGACTCTATCGAAGGCTTTCGATATGTCTAGTGCAATAGAAAAAGTCTCACCGAAGTCCCGAAAGGAGGATGACCAAGAGTTAGTAAGATATGAAAGAAGATCACCAGTTGAGCGACCCTTAAGGAAGCCTCCTTATTGTTTTCGGAGGTGCGGTGATGCAACGATCGGCTTTGTTTACATGCGTCGGACGCACGGCGTTCAGACCAAGCTGAATAGGCTTTCAAGCTTACAGATTTTAACAGGACACCCGGGTTCCTGCTCATCTGCCGCGGTGTCATTTTAACATGCTGCCCGGGCCAGGAGGGTTAAAAGAGCGCTCAATCTTTAACCCTCCAGCCCCGGCTATGTATTATATATATATTCCCCGAAACCCGGGTGTTTTGGCCGAAAAACGTCTAGGCTAGGCTACCGTATATTTGTTAATCTGACTGCTTCCCGCATTCCCGCGCATCCCCAAGCGTAGCTGTGTTATTTACCTGTAGATTGGCGTTAAGTAGAGCTCTCTAAGTCAACTGGTTGAGTTGTGATGATGATTTCATTGGAGATAACTTTATGGCAAAAACAGCCACTTTACACTACTTTTCGATACTTAACAACAACATACAGGCACACACGAACAAGCGACGCTCACCTTCTAGTGGCCGGAGATGCAGGGCGTCGGTCCAGCCGGCTGTTGTTGACATGCGTCGGACCGACGCCTCGCACACGAAGCTCACAGGCTTTCAACCACTGGGCGTTCAAGAGCCCTTCCGGGTACCTGTTATATGCTTTTTTATGGGCGTTCAAGAGCCCTTCCGTGGTGAGAGGGTTAAAATGAATTCGCAAGCGCTCGAACACAAAACACAATTTCAATAAAACTACATTAACATATTTACAACACAATTTACACAGTTATTAATACAATAATTATAACCACTAAACTCTATAATCATCTGTCACTACACCATTCCCCAGGTCGCAACACTTTTGAAACATAAATGTCTTTAAATGCTTCTTGAATGACTCAACAGATATAGACTGCTTAATACAGTCCGGCAACCGATTATACAACCTTGGAGCAGCCGTGTGGGAGAAAGCACGAGATACAAAAGCCGACTGATAAGCAACAGTAGGCTCATCCAATCTCAAAACATCATCCCCACTGCGCAGAGACATACAGGGTCGATCCCGTTGGGGGAGCAAAAGTTCAGGCAGGTATTTAGGCTCACCAAACTTAACCCCTTTGAAAACCATAAGACAAAGCTTGAATTCAATTCTGGCCTTGATCGGGAGCCAATGCAACTCAATCAAACTCGATGTAGTAGGCATTCTAGGTGGGAGGCCAAAAACCAGTCGAACAGCACGATTTATTACTGACTGCAGTTTTCGTAGCAAATATTTGGGTAGGTCAAACCATAGAGAGTTACAATAGTCTAGTCGAGACATGATTTGAGAGTGCATCAGTGTCAAAAGACACAGTTTGTCCAGCGATTTTCGGACAGCATATAAGTTACGAATCTGGTAGTTGCAAGTTTTGACTATTTGATCAATTTGCTTTTTAAAACTAAGTTATGAGTCAAAGAACACACCGAGATTCTTGACACATACAGCAGGAGAGAGTTCTGCTTCACCAATTTTAAGTGATCCAAAGTCGTTGACACCAGTCCTGTTTCCATGAATAACAATTAGTTCAGTTTTCCCATCGTTCAGTTTCAGCTTTCTGCGAACCATCCAGATCTTTATATCCGACATCAAAATTTTCATTCTGTCCTTTATATCTCCTACATCATTTATCTTAACATAGACTTGAGTGTCATCAGCATAAAAATTATATGATAATCCATGGGCACGAAGAAGAGATGCCAGACTGCTTGTGTACACAGCAAATAGAATAGGGCCCAGCACAGAACCCTGAGTCACCCCACACAGTAGAGAAACTGGATCAGACATAGCATCACCCACCATCACTGATTGGGTTCGATTAGACAAATATGATTCAAGCAAAGCAAGTGCCCTGTCACTAATTCCGGACTGCTGTAGGTCGTCTAGCAACAACCGATGATTGACCGTGTCAAAAGCAGCAGAGAGATCCAACAAGACCAATAGAGATGAGTTACCGGCACAGCACTCCATCACCAGATCGTTATGAACCCTACAGAGAGCGGTCTCGGTAGAGTGATGTTTCTTATAAGCAGATTGAAGGTGGGGAATAGTCCCGTTGGCCTCCAACACAGGTAGTAGCTGGTCTAGGATAGCGCGTTCCATAATCTTAGAGAGGAATGACAAATTTGAGACTGGGCGGTAGCTTGACAAGTCCTGCACGTCAAGACCTGATTTTTTAATGAGAGGATGTACAATAGCTGATTTCTCAGTCTGAGGAAATATACCTTCAGAGAACGATTTATTAATGATACTACAAACAAGGTCAGCTGCGTGTTCGTAAACGTCCTGTAACCTTGATACATCGAGAGGATCAAGATTGCAAAAGGTCTTTTTAGAGTTCCTAATATAGCAAAGAACATCACTGACCTCAACTGGTTGGAATGTGGAAATAGTCAAATAATTGCTGTGGTGAGTTTGGAACCTAACAGAGAAATCATCTGGCACGTTACATATATTTAATTCATCGCGTATACCCGACACCTTGGAACTAAAGAAGGAGGCAAGCTTCATATCACACTGATGCAGGTTTTGAAGATGAAAAAAAATGTCCAAGTAAGTTTCTCAGAATGCCATAATGTTTTCTCTGGTCACCACCACAGGACACAATCCTGGATCTATAGTAATCGACCTTGCGTTGCTTTACAGCCAAGAGAACAGCATTTCTTGCATTCACATATTGGGTACGAGCTTCATCCGTCCGCATCATACGCCAGTCACGTTCAGCCTTCCTACGATGTCGCCGGAGAGAAGTGATGGACGAATCATACCAGGGGCAATCATCACGTACAATAATTCTCTTTTCATTCTCGGGGCAGTATCTAGTGAAAATCAAGCTCAGCAACTGATTATGTAAAGGCGGGTGCCCAACCCCGAAAGGGGTTGAAATAGGGGAGCTATCCTCCCGCCAAAGGCGGCTTTCTAGGGCCTTTCCTAGCAGATGCTGAGAGGACTGGGTTCTAGTCATGTGGTGATGGGCTGGTCTATCAGAGTGAGAACTGAGTGATCTCTGTCATACCCATAGCTTACTGTGACTGTTCCTTTTACTTATATATTTTCTAGATCTCAAGTAACGGCGTCTCTTCCGTGGATTGACCTCCCAATCTACCAAGATTGGAAGCCAAAGCGTCACATTTTTCCTTTGCCCATCAACTTTCTCTTCATAATTGCTGAGGGGCACAGGGCCCTGGGTGGGCCTTTGGTTTCCTGGGCGTTTCCGCACCCTCCTCAGCTCCCCGCCATGGAGTGGCTTCGGTCACCCGGGCTTTATTGTGGTCGGCAGGGGGGTTCTGTGGGTGCGCTCGGTTATGGCCTTAGCCTTGCTCGGGGCCTTGGGGCTGTTCGGCCAGGCAGCTTGGGGAACAACAACAACAACAACTGATTATGTAATATAACCAACTCATCAGTAGAGAGATCAGACGGGTCGACAGAGTTGAGAGAAGTACGAACCTCACAAAATAACTGTGTATGATCAATACTAGCATAGTTTCTGAATTTGATTGTCTTGTTGTAAGAGGGTGGTCTCGGGACATCAAAGCTAAAAGTAACCAGAGCATGATCAGACAGCACTGAATCAACAACATCCACCTCCACATCTGCAACGCGATCACAATCAGAGGGAGACAAGACTAAATCCAAAATATGACCCGCGACATGTGTTAGAGTAGTGACGAGATTTACAAAATTGTTACCATCAATTAACTCGAGAAATTGAATTGAATAAGGCTTGAGGGATGGATGATCAATCCAGAAATTAAAATCGTCACATATCAGCAATGATCCAGACTTCTCAGCAAAGGCCTCCAGAAACTCTCCAAACTCGTTAATAAAAACTCTATCTGAACCAGGGTGGGGAGGACGATAAACTACTGCAATCCTAATCACCTGCCGATGAAGATTGATAAGCACTTCCACGAACTCAAAGGAGGTAGCAACGAGGTCACAAGTAATAATTTGGCTAATGTTCATCAATGCCTGAGAGTAAATTATTGCTACGCCACCACCCAGACGTGCGCCGGGTCTGGGGACACTGATTATGGAATAAGTTTTGGGCAATGCAGCACAAATTATGTTCAGATCTGACTCAGATAACCAAGTTTCAGTAAGACAAAGTATGTCAAGATTGGATTCATTCAAGATCTCGCAGATATGATCCATCTTATTGCGTAAAGACCGGATATTCAAGAGACCCAATTTCAGCTGGCTTGTTATTGCTTTCCTGTCCTCACAAACCTTTCTTAATCTCCCACTCTCTCCATATTCTGACTTTCTCTCCTGTTTCTTGTCTCCTACTCCTCCCTCACTATCACTTTGTCTTCGATTTGATCCACTACCTGACTCACTGTCTCCATCTCCTGCTCCTCCCTCACTATTTCTTTGTCCTTGATTTGATCCACTACCTGACTCACTGTCTCTTTGTTCATTTCTCGTATTTTCCGTTCTTTCTGACTCTGAATATACCACTTCTTTAGTTTCTGACTCTGAATATACCACTTCTTTAGTTTCTGACTCTGAATGTACCACTTCTTTAGTTTCTGACTCTGAATATACCACTTCTTTAGTTTCTGACTCTGAATGTACCACTTCTTTAGTTTCTGACTCTGAATATACCACTTCTTTAGTTTCTGACTCTGAATGTACCACTTCTTTAGTTTCTGACTGAATATACCACTTCTTTAGTTTCTGACTCTGAATATACCACTTCTTTAGTTTCTGACTCTGAATATACCACTTCTTTAGTTTCTGACTCTGAATGTACCACTTCTTTAGTTTCTGACTCTGAATGTACCACTTCTTTAGTTTCTGACTCTGAATATACCACTTCTTTAGTTTCTGACTCTGAATATACCACTTCTTTAGTTTCTGACTCTGAATGTACCACTTCTTTAGTTTCTGACTCTGAATATACCACTTCTTTAGTTTCTGACTCTGAATGTACCACTTCTTTAGTTTCTGACTCTGAATGTACCACTTCTTTAGTTTCTGACTCTGAATATACCACTTCTTTAGTTTCTGACTCTGAATGTACCACTTCTTTAGTTTCTGACTCTGAATATACCACTTCTTTAGTTTCTGACTCTGAATGTACCACTTCTTTAGTTTCTGACTCTGAATATACCACTTCTTTAGTTTCTGACTCTGAATGTACCACTTCTTTAGTTTCTGACTCTGAATATACCACTTCTTTAGTTTCTGACTCTGAATATACCACTTCTTTAGTTTCTGACTCTGAATATACCACTTCTTTAGTTTCTGACTCTGAATGTACCACTTCTTTAGTTTCCCTTCCTTTACTCTCAAAAAAAAAAAAAAAAAAATCCTCATCTGACAATTTTTGATTCTCATCGTCAGCCCTCGCTTGAACTTCTCTTAACTTTTCCCTTTCTTCTATGCTTAAGTCCTTTTTCACCCTAATATGTTTCATTTCAGTACACCTATTTAGCCTCCAGCTTACAATGGTTAATGCTTCAACCACTGACCTAGATTTAAACTCTGCTTTTATCGGTCTCATCTCACCCTTTTTATATCTTCCTAGCCGTCTTACTTCGTCCAGTTCTTTCACCCAATTACAGCCTTCATCTAGACACCCCCAATATTTTCTTTACTTGGTCCTCATCCCTTCCCCTTCTTTCCCTCATATCTGCTAAATGTTCTTCAATGTCTCCAAAAATTATTATACTTTTACCTCTATCTATTGTTTCCCTCACTACCTTCTCCTTACTCTTCAAAACCTGCACTACATTCTTCTCAAACTCTCTTTTCTCTTTTTCTCTCTCTTCCTCCTGCTCCTTCATGATTTCTTCCAATGCCTCTACCTTAGCATTCCCCACCTTTGTCCACTCATTTTTCTCCTCGCTTATTACTCCCTTTACTTTCTCACTTAAATGGCCCTCATACTCCTTTAGCTGCTCCTTGAGTGCCATGTTCTCTGCCTCCAGCTCGTCTACTTTCCTTATCACAGCATCTAGGTTAGCAATTAATGGCCCATCTGCAGCTGCTGCTGAACTGGCTCCACATATTTCTGTCAGTGACTCCACCTTCATACCTATATTCCTCCTCCAATTCTCCATAACTCCCTTCCATCTTAACAGACCCATCATCTGTCTCTTCATTACAGTCAATTGATCCTCCACTTCATTACCCTCTGCCAGAAATCCCTCAAATTCATAGCTCTCTTCATGTCCCAATAAACTCTGCCTCCGTTTGCCTTGGCCGGCCATTGTTTATATTTATGTAGCCTACAATTAAAAATATACAAAACACTTAATAAAATTACAGTAAAATTAAACTACTACCTGGGATAAACCCAGGTAGCGCCGCCCCCGTTTGTGTCGCCCTATCTTGAAAAAAGAATAAATGGAAAAAATAAATAGAAATGGGTGTTTGCGAGGTCACCACGAGCAGGTGGGGTACGACTTGATTACCTTCCTAAGAAGGTAACCCAACCGAGGTGTCGCAAGTACTAGGCAAAGATGAAATGTGAAAACTTTAACCGTGTTTTGGGCCTTCAGCAGTAGCAGATGCGTCACTCAGGAAAATTAAACTTCATTGGTTACGATACTGCCACTGCGCAGTATCGCAGTAAGTACTGTAATGATAAGTAAATGATTGTAGGCCTATATCGGCGATGTCGATCCCTCAGAATGTTGGTGCTTCAAATAAAAAAAAATTGAAAGTCATAAACAACTTTACTTTATTTATTTATATATCCCATGGCCTGTCCGGGAATTGGCGAGGTTCAGATAATGACAGGTCTCATATGGGGGAGATTACTGTATGTATAAATGTGTCCCCCAACCGATATAAATGTACTAATTAATACGGAAATTCGGCGGATGCCGCCCATAAGTAATTATTCCCATAAACTACGTTGTTTGAAATTTGCGAGGTCACATGTCGCCCATAATCTTGCATATTTGGAGGATGGACTGTATTTTCAAAGTTTAATTTCCAATAAATTTTAAAGCATTTTTCCACATAGATTTTGTATACAGTAGGCTCACATATCTCGATCAATCTCATCTCGATATTTCGCATCTCGATGCCACCTTCAAGCTCTCCCCAATCACAAATCTCGATGAAAAACGTTAATCTCGATAGCTAAATATCGATGCTAGATGCTTATATACTAATATAAACAGAGTAATCTTGACCAAATCGATTTGTGAACCTCACAATCATTGTGTTTTGTTTACCTGTACAGTATACTAATGTACCGCTAGTATCGAACCTTTTCCAGCGGTAGTCTAACCTGACTCATCTATGATTTGTGAACCTCACAATCATTGTGTTTTGTTTACCTGTACAGTATACTAATGTACCGCTAGTATCGAACCTTTTCCAGCGGTAGTCTAACCTGACTCATCTATGATTTGTGAACCTCACAATCATTGTGTTTTGTTTACCTGTACAGTATACTAATGTACCGCTAGTATCGAACCTTTTCCAGCGGTAGTCTAACCTGACTCATCTATGATTTGTGAACCTCACAATCATTGTGTTTTGTTTACCTGTACAGTATACTAATGTACCGCTAGTATCGAACCTTTTCCAGCGGTAGTCTAACCTGACTCATCTATGATTTGTGAACCTCACAATCATTGTGTTTTGTTTACCTGTACAGTATACTAATGTACCGCTAGTATCGAACCTTTTCCAGCGGTAGTCTAACCTGACTCATCTATGATTTGTGAACCTCACAATCATTGTGTTTTGTTTACCTGTACAGTATACTAATGTACCGCTAGTATCGAACCTTTTCCAGCGGTAGTCTAACCTGACTCATCTATGATTTGTGAACCTCACAATCATTGTGTTTTGTTTACCTGTACAGTATACTAATGTACCGCTAGTATCGAACCTTTTCCAGCGGTAGTCTAACCTGACTCATCTATGATTTGTGAACCTCACAATCATTGTGTTTTGTTTACCTATACAGTATACTAATGTACCGCTAGTATCGAACCTTTTCCAGCGGTAGTCTAACCTGACTCATCTATGCCACTTTCATTTACGTAGTAATATAAATTACTTTACCATGTTTTAATATACGTAAATATTTGTATGAGGAAAATCTAATCTATAATAATAGTAAAGACAAAAGAAAACTTAATTAAACTGTATACCATGGAAAATGTATTGAAGTCGGTAGATTTGCGGCCATTTTAGCAACTTGTAGCCTCACGATACAACACATGTTGATCACCAGTCGTACAAATAGGAGAAGGTGAAAGACATAGGCAGAGATATGAGCGGGAAGGGACAGGAGAAGGAAATGTATCAGATATAGAGCCAGTGACACAACTTGAATCTGACAGAGATGGAGAAAATAGCGTAGAGGAAGAAACAACAGATTGAGATGAGATGACAAATAGTGAAAATTTGGTGTTTAAGCTTATTAATATACAAGGGCTGACTAAACTTAAATATGAAGAAATTAAGCAAATGCTAAATAAAAATACAATTTTTTGTTTAACCGAAACACAGTTAAAGGTAAGAAACATATATATTGATAAAAACATTAACGTATATGAAAATATGCGAGACATAAAAGACAAAAAAGGAGGAGGGTTAATGTTACTATTGGAAGACAATGACAAAATAAATTTAAGTAAAATAGAATCTAAAAACACAGATTTTTTGTATGTAAAGGGTAATATATATGGAAAGGAAACTCATATATTTCTAGTTTATTTATCAGTAAAAGATGAGGGAAGAAACTCTGAAATTAGGAGAGAAATTGAGAATCATTTGGATAAGTTAGAAGAGGATAGAATTATTGTACAGTACTTGGAGACTTAAACGCACATGTCGGGTTTAAGGGAAAGCAAAAACTTAATAGAAATGGACAAATTATACTTGAGTGGATGGAGAAATATAAATTAATCATGTTAAATGATGACCCAGGATGTGAAGGGGAAGTGACATGGAGGAGAAATGAACAATACAGTACAATAGATTATGTTTTCATTTCAAATAAAATTTATGTTGACTTCTGAAAAATGAAAATAGATGAGAAACAGGAAATGTTTGATTTGACAGATCACAATATGATACAGGTAGATTTTGACTGCAAAGGGAGTACAGGTAAAGGCAAAGGTTTTAACAGGAAGAAGTGGGAAACAAGAGAATATTACAAAACAGATAAGGAGGCTTTGTCAAAATATATAACAGAACTGGAAAGACGACTGTTAAAGAGTGAAAGCAATGATATACAAATATTCAACCAAACTATGAAGGAGGTAGCAGATGATAAACTTAAAACTACATACAGAAGAAGAATAGGGAAGGATAAAACTAAAAAAGAGGCACCATGGATAAATGACAGTATAAGACAAGGAATTAAAAAGAGGAGACAGTATAACAGAAGAAGGAGGAACGCAAAAGACAGAGACGAAGAAGAAAGATATAAAACTTTGTATATAAAACAAAAAGGTAAAGTACAAAAGGAAGTTAGGGAAGCTATCTATGCACATGAGAAAAAACTAACTAAAGAAATAAAAGATAGTGGGGATACAAGTAAAAAGATGTGGACACATATAAATAAACTAAGAAATAAAAATGTAAGCCAGAAGAATGAATTACAAATTTATAATGATCAAGGGAGGCAATTAACAGATGTAGAAACAGCTGAGGAGTTAAAGAATTTCTGGAGCAATATATATAAAATGCATGAGAATAAGATTGACGAAGTATGGAATCAAGATATTCAGAATCAATATAGAGAAGATAGGGAGAGAGAAATGCAAGACAGACAAGGGGGGGAAGTAAGGAAAAATAAGAATAGGAGTACCAGTAGTTGAAGACCATAACTATAGTACCGGTATCCATACAGTAACAGTAACAGAAGAGTTAACGGAGCACATGGATATGGCTTTTAAGATTGATAATTATATTAAATATATGGATAGACCCAAAATAACTATAGGAGAAGTTAAAAAGAGTTTGAAGAAGTTAAAAAATAGGAAAGCAGCTGGGTTGGATTCATTAAAACCTGAGTTTTATAAAGCTATTATTCAAAGCGATATATGTTTAAAGAAACTGACAAGCTGCTTTAATAGAATCTTAGATACTAGCATAATACCAGAAGTTTGGAAAAAATCAAAGACCGTGATGATACCAAAAATAAGTAAACCAAAGGTGAATGAATTAAGACCATTGGCACTTACAGATGTATCATATAAATTATTTATGACAACTGCAATTAAAAATAAAATAGAAGAACATGTAACATATAATAAAGAGGTTAGAGAGACTCAAAGTGGATTCACAAGTAAAGGCAGAATAGAAAATAACCTCTTTATCTTGAAGTACTGTATACAGAGAGCTTTTGAACTAAAGAAACCACTAATTGTCATCTCTATTGATTTTTCTAAAGCGTACGATTCAGTAAGAAGAGAGAAGATGATTGAAGTGTTAAAGGACTATAATATAAATTCAGATATAATTAATGTAATAAGTAAAGTTTATATTGATGACAGCACAATTATAAATAAAGGTTATAAAAATGAAACACAGATTCAAGTCACTAGTGGCATTAGACAGGGCTGCACGGGATCGACCACACTTTTTAAACTTTTAACTTATGAAATTATAAAAAACTTGGAAAAAGAAGGAGGATTCACAGATGAGTTTTTTAAAATAAAGGCGCTATTCTATGCTGACGATGGTCTACTTATGGCACATACAATAAAAGAGGCAGAAAAAGCAATAGAAGATCTAATTAAAATAGGAAATGAATGTGGGCTAAACATAAATAAAAATAAAAGTCATATATTAATATTTAATATGAAGGAGAAACCAAACAATATCAAAGAAATAGAAGTAGTTAAGCAGATTAAGTATTTAGGAATAAAAGTAAATGATACTAGAAATTGTTTCAAAGACCAGAAATCTGAGGCAATAGGAAAAGCGAATAGAATGGCTAATATGACCTATCCGGTAATAGCACAAAGCTGCAACAAAATTCTAATTGGTAAAACATACTGGAAGAGTGTGGTACTCCCGTCGGTCCTGTATGGCTCAAGCATAATAGGATTTACAAAAACAGAAATAAACAAGTTACAAAATATTGAAAATCGGGTATTTAGACAAATATTAGGGGCACCGAGATATGCACAAAAAGTGACCCTGAGAGGGGAGATAGGAGCATCCACAATGGAAGCAAGAATTATGGAAGGAAGTATAAAATATTTAAAATATTTAAGAGGAGAAGACAGTAATGATTTACTTAGAAGAATAACAGAAGAAAAATTAAACAACAAAAAAGATCCATGGACAATGGAAATTAGAAAATATATAAAAATTTTAAATTTATGAGAAACAGATTTAGCGAGTATACTGAAGGAAGAAATTAAGAAGAAAGTTAAAAATTGTGATACAAGGAAATGGCAGGAAGAGCTAGGGGAGAAAAGCAGTTTATAAATATACAGGGCCTTTAAATCAGAAATAAAGGGAGAAGAAGAACTTTATGATAATACAGAAGCTTCAGTCATATTATATAGGTGTAGAACGAATAATTTAAATTTAAGAGACAGGAACAGGCATGTAGGAGGAGATATAAAATGCTTACTATGTAATGCTGAGATAGAGGACATCAAACACTTTATTTTATGGTGCCCTATATATATAGAGGAGAGAGTAAAGGAAACAGCGCTACAACAACCTTACGTTGAGGAGGAAAACCAAGTGATAGGAAATCTACTGTTCAAAGAAGAAAACCAGGAACGAGTGAAGAAGATGTTATATGGTATGTGGAGAACAAGAACCAAGAAAATGAAGGAGCTGGAATAAGAAGAAATAGATTATAATGCAACATATAGAAAAAAGAAAAAGAAATACAATATAATGTAACAGAGCACGTCACAAAAGGAAAATTACAAGAACCTCTCAGGGAAGTGCCGTTGTTAAGGCATTACTTCCCGAACAACATCTGATCTGATCTGAGTCGACTTTTGTTTTTGTTCAAGTGAAGATGCTTTGTTTAATTGATCAATTACATGGAATATTAAGAACATAAGAACATAAGAAAATGGGAGTCTGCAGAAAGCCGATTGGCCTAAGTAAGGCAGATCCCTGTCCCACACAACCCCAATTACAAAGCCCAATTATAGGCTCAACACTCTAATACCCTGAGGATCATCTTACCAAAACGGTTAGAGATTAACGCAGGATTACGGGGGTCTGCAGAGCGCTGATTGGCCCAACCCTGCTGATCCCCCTTCACACCCAACCCTTCTCGTCCATATGCTTATCCAATTTTATCTTAAAGCTCCCTATCGTTTTTAATCCCTCTATAGCACTTGGTAGTCCATTCCACCCATCTACAACTCTGTTACCAAACCAATATTTGCCTATATCTTTTCTGAAACGAAATTTATCTAATTTGAAACCATTGGTACGAGTTCTTTCGCTATCACTGAGCTTTAGTACATTTGTCATGTCCCCTTTGTTAATCCCACTAACCCAGATGTAGTTGTAGATGTAGTTGTAGCTGAAGGGTTAGGGAGCCATAAGATACACATATTGATCCAGATTGAGCAAAAGGGGGGTTAATACAGCTGGTTGGCGATCGTAAGTACAAGTTACTGGGTCAAAAGTGGTGATTGTCAGATTTTATGTGGGTTACTTGCCGACTCACTGGTCTCTATTGTATTTTATGTGGGTTACTTGCCGACTCACTGGTCTCTATTGTATTTTATGTGGGTTACTTGCCGACTCACTGGTCTCTATTGTATTTTATGTGGGTTACTTGCCGACTCACTGGTCTCTATTGTATTTTATGTGGGTTACTTGCCGACTCACTGGTCTCTATTGTATTTTATGTGGGTTACTTGCCGACTCACTGGTCTCTATTGTATTTTATGTGGGTTACTTGCCGACTCACTGGTCTCTATTGTATTTTTCCCCATAAGAAGTCAACTTCCCATCTCGATATTTCGAATCTCGATTGCTTTTTTCGGTCCCAATACTCATCGAGATAGTGATCCCACTGCAGTGTGTTTTTGTTTTGATAGTTTTTAATTTGAATGAGTTTGTTATATTAATTTGAACAGTAATTTTTGGTATTTTCAAGTTTTATATTTTAACCCTCTCACCACGGAAGGGCTCTTGAACGCCCATAAAAAAGCATATAACAGGTACCCGGAAGGGCTCTTGAACGCCCAGTGGTTGAAAGCCTGTGATCTTCGTGTGCGAGGCGTCGGTCCGACGCATGTAAACAACAGCCGGCTGGACCGACGCCCCGCATCTCCGGCCACAAGAAGGAGAGCGTCGCTTGTTCGTGTGTGCCTGTATGTTGTTGTTAAGTATCGAAAAGTAGTGTAAAGTGGCTGTTTTGGCCATAAAGTTATCTCCAATGAAATCATCATCACAACTCAACCAGTTGACTTAGAGAGCTCTACTTAATGCCATTCTACAGGTAAATAACACAGCTACGCTTGGGGATGCGCGGGAATGCGGGAAGCAGTCAGATTAACAAATATACGGTAGCCTAGCCTAGACGTTTTTCGGCCAAAACACCCGGGTTTCGAGGAATATATATATAATACATAGCCGGGGCTGGAGGGTTAATGGGCCTGAGCAAATAGATAGATAGATATTTTAATTCCCAGTCTTGGGCTCCTACATCACCAGGAGCTCTATTATCATGTCCGCTTAGTGGTAGTGAAAGATTGAGGTGGAATGGAGAATCTCAGTCCCCGCTCAGGAGAGGGGAAAGATTACCGGGTGACAATATCTCCGACAGTATTGGCAGAGGACGGACTTGAGGTATCCCCGGCTTGGGCTGTTGTCTTGTTGGCCAGCCAGTGTGCTATGTGGCCGGGAGGATCTAATCGACTATAGAGCCGGGATATTCTTACAGTTTCTTACAGTAGATCCTCTGGAAAAAGGCAAACTATGCCTGTGTATCCAGCTCTGTACCAGTACTGTACTTGCACTGCTGCGGTCGTTCACGGGATATACCCCTGGCAGGTGCCCGGTCCGTTGGAGGGCGATCGAACCACTCCCCATCCAAGGTCAGCCTGAGGAGGAGGATAAAACTCGGAGGGAGGTGTGAAGGCCTATAAAATAACTAAGACATCGGGCATGTAATCTTTAGGGCAAATGAATAGTAGGAAAGACTAGCCACTGTTTAGACCAACCTAATACTGTACTCATTACCTGCGGCCCTTATGTGAATTAAGGAACATATTTGCTCCGTATTATCCGCCTAACAGTATTTGGGCCTGAACCTGATGGTAGCACTCCAGGAGGCTGCAGGATTCAAAACTGCATGATAAATCGTAGGCTTGTGCATAATTCTTTAACTGTCTTGATAGTGTAATGCATAAATGCGCGGAATTTTGGTGTGAGTATCCTAGATTCGAATCCTTGGAGTGCCACATGTATTCGTTGATTTTATTAATTGAGTTTAGAAGTAAAGTTGGTGGGTTAAAAAATATGAATTGCGTGAATAATACCAGGCCAGCCGTAGTTCCGTGTACGCGAACATGATGCGAGCCTGCAGCTGGTTCTGGTGGGGTGCACCAGGGTCACTGGAACTTATCCCAGCACCAACTTTGCTGAATATGACAGATAATGTGCAGCATTATACTGTAATATCAGAGCTCTCCAATGAATCGGAAACGTAAGATTGCATTCCGGCTAATTTAGTGCAGGGATTCTCCTGCAACAGTGTTCAAGAGAGCCTCCTAAAAATGGTTGAAATTGAACTTTCTACAGCCTATCCTGCTACTTATTATGTGAGCCTCGCTGTAATGTTTTTTCCTTATTTCTGAACGCGTCACGCCCTATACATATCTATTATAACGTAGCCTGCCTCGTGATATTATACTTGATATTCCGTCATACGTATGTATTCTACTATACACAGAATAAATGGGATTGTCTCTATATTAGTGACGTTTGGAATACTCCACACCCAGATATACCCCTGAAACATGCCGGGGTAAATTGAGACCAAGTTCGCAGGTCTGAGACCGCAACCGCACTTCGTGTGGAGCACTCGGTCTTTAAATTTGTATATGTACAGTATGTTCCCGGCAGAACCCAGGTAACCAGGGATGCAAAACATAGCTATGCCCCAGCCAGACAAGATCCGGCTCAAAGTAGGAAACACGGTGCACTACCAGTGCAACCGGAAACCAACAAAGAGCGAGGAACGTCTGGAGCCAACGGCACGAGAACGATTATGATAGCCTGGAATTCAAAACACTGACATTAATGGCAGAGCATGCAAAATCACTGAACGGGCTATCTGTGCAAAGCATAGTTCATATCACATGCACAATACTGTATAATCAAAGTCAAGCTATACACAACATGCAATTAAGTAAATAGCATCTAAGTTAAAACTATCCTAATTAATGGAGGTGACTACTATAGCTTAGTCCAAGAGTTAGGGATTGTGTCAGAGTGGAGTCCAGGAGAAGACTTACCTTGCACATCCAATAAAAATAATACCAGTTTGTTGAGATGCAAGGAAGATGCAGCAAATTTACAGTAAGCCTAAACTAGGTTGGGAAAACCTTGTATATTATTAAGCCCAGGACGAGCACCCTCGCTTGGAGAGTGGTTGCATGTGGACCCCAAAGAATGAAGAATCTGAAATGTTACCCTAATACAATGTATCATCAAAACACATCCAGACAAAGCTCAGCCTGTGCTAGCTAATACAATCATGGTAGAAAACTAAATAAATGCTTGCCCACACCCAAATATATATTTCAGGAACGGCGGGGGGACATCATGGCATCCTATTTTCAGTAGGCGATCACCTGTTACACATAAAAAATACACTAAATACATACATACATACATACATAAAATTTTAAGACTGAGTGTTCCACACATAAGTGCAGTTTCAGTCTCTTGTCCTAATGGCGGCATTCCAGGCAACCCTGTTAAGGGCTGCTTCACTTGTCAAGTTCTTAGATTTGAGATCGGCGCGTATAGTCCGATCCCA
The DNA here is from genome assembly GCA_032716605.1 of Paralithodes platypus. NCBI lineage: Eukaryota > Metazoa > Arthropoda > Malacostraca > Decapoda > Lithodidae > Paralithodes > Paralithodes platypus. The sequence goes on along the minus strand of JAVRFV010002213.1, from coordinate 353,189 downwards.
GGTCTTCCTCGGTCCACCCCTTGGTGCAGCTCCCTCCACAATCACAGACCTGCATTTTTTCACCCAATTTTGTTCATCCATTCTCTCCACATGTCCATACCATCCCAGTCTACTTGTACGCATCACCTCGCTAATACTCTTTATACCTAAACGTCTCCTCAGCTCAACATTGTTATTCTATCCTGTAGCCTGGCCCCACACATCATCTCACCATTCTCATCTTATTACGCTCCATTCTGTTAACATCCTCTACTTTAACGGCCCATGTTTTTGAGGCATACGTCATTGCACTTCTAACACATGAGGCATACACCTTTCCCTTCACGGGGAGAGGCATTCTTTTCATGGTCAGGATTGGCATCAGTTCTCTGAACTTCCCCCAGCCACACCTAATTCTAGCAACAGTGGCAGCCTCGGCCCCACCACCGGCAGAGATGGTATCTCCTAGGTAACAAAACTAGCGTAAAATACTTCGTAACGCACTCTACACAACCCTAATATAACTCAGAACACACTAGGGAAGGCTAGGTTGCTTACTTGTGTTACTTGTGTGCGCTTAGGCTTACTGACGAGAGGAGGACACCGAGTGGAGGTAGTGGTAACACAGAGCAAAAGGACACACATGTACACAAAGTGATTGCCTACCATAGAAGGAAGCTCAAGGAGCAAGGCAAACGAGATGTCGCACTTGATAACAACAGACGTATGGGACGCTCAAAGTAACACAACATTATTTATTGTATTTGTGTATGTATATACACAAATATACATAGACAGACTAATGTGTAAGAAGGAGGTGTGGTGTGGAGGTAGATGTGCTGGAAAGTGTGAAAAGGAACAACTTGAGATGGTTCGGCCATATGGAACGTATGGAAAGCGAGAGAATGACTAAGAGGGTGTACGAGAGCGAGGTGGAGGGACAGAGAGGGAGAGGTAGACCGAATGAGAGGTGGAAGGATGGAGTGAGGAAGTACATGAACGAAGGCGGTGCTGGTTGGGGGGAGGGGCGTCGACTGACTGGGGACAGAGGTGCATGGGGGCGGTTCGTTCGTGGCCACCCCTTCCGGGATCACGGCGTCAGGCAATAGATAGATAGATAGATATACTGTACTCAGGCACATGCCCTATAGCTGGGGGTGGCTGTCTCCAGACAGTTCCCAAACAGGGACAAAAAAATATATACAGTATAAATAAATAAATATACAAATTCACACAAATTTATTAATTTAACATAATTAAAGTAATGTTTTTCCTTTTTATTATTCTCTAGAATTTAGTATTATTACTCTATAGTGGCATCCTTGAAAAATGACGTCCCATAGGTATTTTCAGTGTCGCCTGTGAAGATGGTTCCAATTTGTTGGTGGGTGTATGGGGTCTACCAGCTTAGCCTATGGGTTAAATAAGGGCCAAATATTTGTATTGGCACTTCGACATTTGAAATAGGAACCAATTACTGTATACTGGCTCGAACGTCCCTTGATTTTGGCCCTGTCACTCTTTCAACTATGGGGGAGGCACTCGCTATAGGCAGTTATGCCTTTTGCCTCCCTCAATCACATAGAAAAAAAAAAAAAAAAAAAAAATATATATAATATGTTTCAGGGCATGAAAGAAAGGGACTGGCAGATAGGAATATCTGGTAGCAAAATTAATTGCCAAAAAGGGTGTCCCATAAGTCTCTGGACTTTTCCTATTGCAGATTGCCCATGTTTTTAGTAGGCTACAGTATATCCATGTGGTGTAGATCAGAACTTTTTATGATCAATTGAATATGTTTAATCAATGTATGCTATATGTATGTGGGTGGGTTTGTGGTTGCGGCTCGTTGCATGTCTGCTTGCTGAAACCGGAACCTCTCCGGGTGGTCGGGGGCCGAGGGAATGCTGGAGGGACCTTGGTGATCCCTGGTCTCTGGGTCTTCTCCTGGGTGACCTAGATGTGTGTGAATTTGTGTTCTGTTTGTGTGTGTGTATTGTTTTCTGTTGTTATGTTGTCCCTATTCGGGCTCTGTCTTGAGTCGGCCACCCCCAGAAAAAAAAGGAAAAATGGGGAATGGGCCTGATAAAATAAATACATACATACTGTACATACATGCTATATATACTAATATGTTTTCACTGCATGAACAAATGAAGAAGAAGTGTCGTGGGATGCACCTTCCAGGTATGTTGCTGTTGCAGGACAATGCTCCTACACACACATTAAGTAACACCCCGTTCTTAACATTAATCATCAATTACATCAATGTTGAGCTGAGGAGACGTTTAGGTATAAAGAGTATTAGCGAGGTGATGCGTACAAGTAGACTGGGATGGTATGGACATGTGGAGAGAATGGATGAACAAAATTGGGTGAAAAAATGCAGGTCTGTGATTATGGAGGGAGCTGCACCAAGGGGTGGACCGAGGAAGACCTGGGATCGGACTATACGTGCCGATATCAAATCCAAGAACTTGACAAGTGAAGCAGCCCTTAACAGGGTTGCCTGGAACACCGCCATTAGGACAAGAGACTGAAACTGCACGTATGTGTGGAGCACTCAGTCTTAAAATGTTATGTATGTATGTATGTATGTATGTATACCCCAATGCGCTTAAATAAACTAATAAATGCATATGGTCCTCCTGGGATTTGAACTCGGGACACCACACCCAGAACATAAGCATCTAAACCATTACACCATCAACAGGCTTTAGTGAGAGCAGTAAGTTAATATAATTCCAGAATACTTCCTCACCTGGCTTAACCCTCCTGGCCCGGGCAGGCTCTCCAAAGGACGGAGCTCGTATCCGGGCGATCTGGCCGAATATCAACAAAAGTAAACTAAGGTTAATCTCGCTTAATATATTACCTACATTAATCAAACATGTATAGAAATGGGCGCCTTACCTTGCTGCATAGAATGGCGTTGAGTAGAGCTCTCTAGCTCAACGGGTTCCGGAGTGATGGTGATGGAAGTGGAGGTAACTTTTGCCGCGTATTTACCTCGGCGCGTCCGAACACTCAACCGCGGCCCCGGCTACGACGCCCAGTTGCACTCGTCGCTCCACCCGCAATTTTGCCGGGAAGCGATTTGATAGTGTTTTATTGGTTATTATGTCATTTATTATAGTTATTATGTTATTTTCACTCAATAAAGTTATTTACATGAACTTATTTGTGTCTCTGTCACTTATTACTTCGTTTTATTATTATTATTATGATTATTAGTGTCACTTTCACTGGACTTTGATAATTGGTAGTGTCATTTCCCCTTTTATGTGTTGTTAGGTAAGCTAATAATATATATAGTGTCACTGTCACTTGTTCATATTGTTATGAAGGCACTTATTATTACTTGTGTGTGTCTCTTTCACTTATACTTAGTTTTATTATTATTATACTGTCACTTTGACTGGCCTAGGCTTATTGAGTGTCATTTTCACTTATTTATTGTTAGAAATATATATTTTAGTGTCACTTTCACTTGTTCATATTGTTATTGAAGGCACTTATTATTACTTATATGTGTCCTTTTCACTTATACTTAGTTATATTATTATTCTTAGCCTACATTTGAGTGTCACTTTCACTGTTGTCACTTCCACTTCAAAAGTTTATTAGAGTATGGAAGTCGTTGAAGCAGGTGCCAGCACACAGTCCAACTTGACACTCGAGGCATTCCCAAGTGTTTTTTGTGTTTTTGCGGGGTCTTCTTGTTGTGTGGCTGCACACATGGCACCTCTTCTGACTCCTAGCGTTACTACCTGGTGCTTTGAAAGGAAGGGCGTTGAGCTGGTGCTTCCTGAAAAATTCAGCACACCCCGTTCTGTCCAGCTGGCCTGGTCCTTGTAGTGGCCTCCCTGGTGTACCCGCATGTTTAGCCAGGAGCTCAAGTATCACCTGCTTGTGGAACTTCCGCAGGGACTTGTACTTCTTGGCTCCTGGAGTCCTCAGACGGTAGATGTTGTAGGCATTGAGGACCGACATATCTACCGTATGCAGGATAAACTTCTTGTACCACCTGCAAGATGTTCGCAGGCAGTCGATGAAGCCCATATGCATGTCGGACTTGTCAACGAGGCGCATGTTGAGGTTATAATCCAGGACAGCAGCTGGTTTCTGGACGGGGTTCTTGGTTCTTCGGTCCACCTTCCCTGTGGCGACCATCTGGGCCTTGTGGCATGTGGTGAGGAGGTTGACCTTGCGCTGGTCATGCCAGTGGATGGAGAGGATGGGGCCACTCTTCTTGTGGAAGATATCCGCCTTCTTCGTCTTGGTTGGGTAGCCTGGCATGCCCTTCCTCTTGCCCTTGACTGTGCCGACAGTTCCGGTCTTGCGGTCATGGAGGTACTTGGTCAGGAGAGGCGACGTGTAGTAATTATCGGTGTAGAGGATGTGGTTTTTATTGAAGTGCCTCTCCATCATCTTCTTCACTACAGCGCCACCAAAACCAATGAGGGGGTCAGTCACAATTTCTCCAGCCTTGCCGCTGTAGACTATAAAGTCCAGCACATACCCCGTCAAACAGTCGCAGAGGACGAAGAGCTTGATGCCGAAGCGGTGTCTCTTGGACGGGATATACTGTCGGAAGTGCAGCCTACCACGGAACAGGACCAGAGACTCGTCGAGGCACATCTTCTGGAAAGGAATCAGGTAGGTGGTGAACCGATGACGTATCATGTCATACAGCTTCCTATCTATCTATCTATCTATTGCCTGACGCCGTGATCCCCGAAGGGGTGGCCACGAACGAACCGCCCCCATGCACCTCTGTCCCCAGTCAGTCGACGCCCCTCCCCCCAACCAGCACCGCCTTCGTTCATGTAGTTCCTCACTCAGCTTCCTGATCTTCCATAATGAGTCGGGAAGGTGGACTGCCATGTTGTTTGTCAGGTGGAGATAGGAGAGGATGTCGGAGTACCTGTCCCTGGACATGTACTTGCCAAATGCTGGAGTCGTTATGATGTCGCCAGTGATCCAGTAGTCTGCCAGAGCGTGCTTCCTGATATGTGTCATCAGCATTGTGAGTGCCAAGAACACATATAGTTCTGCCACAGTGACAGCTCTCCATGCCACCATCTTGGCACTGGTCTTCCTGCCAAGAAAGTTGGCACAGATCTCATGATGGTTGTTGGTTTCCTCGACGAGGTATTCCATGACTTCATTGTCGTAGAAGCCACAGAAAATTTCACTGGGGGTAGCAGCTGGGCCACAGGGAAATGTTGGTGACACCCCGGAACCCATCTGTACCTCGTCAAAGGCAGGACAATCTGGCTCAAAATCAGCCCCATCTGTCCACACAAACAGGTCGGATGCTGATGCTCGAGGTCGTGCAGGTGCAGCAGGCACACGCCCTTGGCCACGCGGACGCCCTGCACGCCCACGCCCACGCCCACGCCCACGCCCACGCCCAGGGGCAGCGGCGTCGGCAGACTGACCACGTCCACGACCTCGCTCTCTCGCTCGTCTTGTCGGGACTTCCTCTTCCTCTTCCTATTCCTCTTCCTCTTCCTCCTCAGGCGACGTCAGGTGATCTGGGGCAATGTTGGGGTCCAGCATCGTCTTCAGGAGACAATTCGGGTGAAGAAGTGACCGGGCGTCGGCGGTGTGGGGCGCGGGAGGCTGCGGGAGCTTCAGCAATGGGAGCCTCGGCCTCGGGAGTTGGGCTCCTTTTGCGGCGAGCCGAGGGCTTCTCCGCAGCAAATAATGCTCTGCGGTGTGTTGAGGGCTGTGGCACACTAGTAATACCACTTGAAGAGGCCCTTTGGTCATCCTGAAGGAGAGATGAAGCCGAGGGCTGTGGGTGACCCACGCGGCATCCTGGGTCAAGGCGTCGGGACAATGGAATGCGGGTGGTTGCTAGACCAGGGTCGGCGTCACTATCACTGTCTTGAGCTTCCCTATCCTTTTCTGCGGCTGCCCTGCGTGCTTTTTTAGCTGCACTTTTCACCAACGATTGTTTATAGAAATATTTGCCCACTTTCAAGGGCATACGGGCAGGCAAAGGAGAAGGTCCTGGGCTAGGGCTAGGCCTAGGCTGACATAGCAAAGATGGCGAGGGGGTAGGCCTAGGTTCTAGCACACTTGGAAGCTCAATGGCACCTTCCTGAAACACTTCCACATCAGGATCATCACTACTGTCTCCCCCCTCAAATAAATCGACATTATCGTCGTCTCCAAAGCCAACGAAATCGTCATCTTCACTTGCACTTATAAATTGTTGTTTGTCCACCAAGCTTTCGCCACTGCTCTCTTCACTATCAAAAAGTTGTCGCTGTATAGCGCTATCACTCAACAAACGCTTAACTTTCTTTCGTTGAGCTTTCTTCTCGGTTGCAACAGTTGTTGAAGTTGCGAGCGGGGTAGCACTGGGGCCCGCGGGAGGTTGCAGTGAATCGGACACGTCGGAAAACATTTTTTCAGTATAACTCGCTATGGCGGCCACGTACGAACTGATAACACTAGTAGTTGAGGCTTGGTGGCGCTGCGGTCGCTCCTGCAATGCAAAATTTGGCCGCGCGAATTTTGAAGCACGCTTTCAAGCACAGGGATTTTAAAATGACACCCGGGCACCTGCCCTTTTTTCGTGGTGTCCTTTTAAAATGATACCCGGGCTGGAAGGGTTAAAGGTGAATTACATAAGCTACATATCTCGTAAGATGTATATTTTGTATGCATCAAAACATATTAACACCTCCCGAGCGGCTAGTTTTGTAACGCTACTACCTCCCAAGCGGGCAGATTTACCCTAAACGAGCTTCATTCCATGCTCTTTTTCATGCATAAAGAAGAGCCAGAGCGTAATACAATTACAGTCGACCCTCGCAAATTCGGACTAAAAGAGACTGGGCCTTGTCCGAATTCAGGAAAAGTCCGGATTCAGAAAATAGTGTACGGGGGGGCCACACACGCATACACATACGCACACACATTATTAATATTAATAGCCTAGCAGTAAATAAAAGTTACGTAATATGCAGTACAGTAAACCCTCGCTATCTCGGACTAATTGGGGGGAGACCCAGTCCGAGATGACCGAAAATCCGAGATGTCCGAAGTCCGACTTATGTCCGACTTAAGAGAGGGAAAATTCCGAATTAGAAGAGGAAAGTCCGCATCACCAGAGAAATTGAGAGATTTTTTTTTTTTTTTTTTTTTTTTATATCTATTTAATGCATCTATCTCCCTTATACATATATATAACTATGTCTTATTTGGTCTTTTTTTAATCTATGAATCAATTCTAATACGATGGAATTGAAAACAATATTACCCTTCTAACACACAAATAATAAAATGAAAAAGAGAGTAAATAAAAATGTCTCCTTTGTCTTTCAGAAACATAAGTCCGTCTCGTATATGTTAGTATTTTATCGCTCGCTCGCCCCTAGCCACTCTCTCTCTCTATCTATTTATCTCTCTAATGCATCTAACTAACTAACTCCCTTAGGCGGGTGCCCAACCCCGAAAGGGGTTGAAATAGGGGAGCTATCCCCCCGCCAAAGGCGGCTTTCTAGGGCCTTTCCTAGCTGATGCTGAGAGGATTGGGTTCTAGTCATATGGTGATGGGCTGGTCTATCAGAGTGAGAACTGAGCGATCTCTGCCATACCCATAGCTTACTCCGACTGTTCCTTTTACTTATGTCTTTCCTAGATCTCAAGTGACGGTGTCTTTTCCGTGGATTGACCTCCCAATCTACCAAGATTGGAGGCAAAGCGTCTCATTTTTCCTTTGCCCCTCAACTTTCTCTTCATAGTTGCTGAGGGGCACAGGGCCCTGGGTGGGGCTTTGGTTTCCCGGGCGTTTCCGCACCCTCCTCCGCTCCCCGCCATGGAGTGGCTTCGGTCACCCAGGCTTTATTGTGGTAGGCGGGGAGGGTTCTGTGGGGGCGCTCGGTTATGGCCTTGGCCTTGCTCGGGGCCTTGGGGCTGTTCGGCCAGGCAGCTTGGGGAACAACAACAACAACAACAACTAACTCCCTTATACATTAACATAACTATGTCTTATTTGGACTTTTTGTAATCTATAAATAATTTCTAATGCGATGGAATTGAAAACAATATTATCCTTCTAGCACACAAATAATAACATGAAAAAGAGTCAATAAAAATGTCTCCTTTGTCTTTTCAGAACCAATTAAGTCCGTCTCATAATAGTTGTGTTTATCGCTCACTTCCCCTTCTGCAACTCTTTCTATCTATCTTGTCTTTTCAGAACCAATTAAGTCCGTCTCATAATAGTTCGTGTTTTATCGCTCACTCCCCCTCTGTAACTCTCTCTTTCTATCTATCTATCTCTCTAATGCATCTACGTAACTCCCTTATACATTAACATAACTATGTCTTATTTGGACTTCTTGTAATCTTTGAATCATTTCTAATGCAATGGAATTGAAAAATATAATATCGGACATTTTCCGAATACTTATAAATAGTCCCACAACGTCAGAGACTGTCGGAACGATGACGGAAATGTCCGAAATGCCGAAGTGCATGTCCGAGAGGCCGTAGCCAGTCCGACTAGTACGGGTTTCCGACTTCTAGAGGTCCGAGATGGCGAGGGTTTACTGTACTGTACAGTACTCACCTTATCCTAAATCTTCTATTTACACTATGTACAGGGGTTGATTGAAGGGGGTTAATCAGAATCCGAGGTCGAATCCACGACCATCGGATCATCCACCTCACATCCACATCCACTACTGGGACCCGGCTGAGGCTCCTGGGTGGTGGCTGGCCGGCGATGGTCGGGGGCACTACTGGGACCCGGCTGAGGCTCCTGGGTGGTGGCACTACTGGGACCTGGCTGAGGCTCCTGGGTGGTGGCACTACTGGGACCCGGCTGAGGCTCCTGGGTGGTGGCTAGGGTGGCTGTGGCTGGCCGGCGAAAGAAAGAGTGGATTTTCGTCTGCCTACCCACTTGGTGCTGCTTCAGTATGATTGCCTCCCTGAGTAAACGTAGCTGGGTGTAGTGTGACGCTACCTCAGGAGTGTATTCAGTGAAGGCAATTAGGTCGTCCACACTGGCCCTCAGTGACGATAGTTTGTGTAGGTTTACTGGTTCCTCTTCCTCGTCACTGCTCTCTTCTTCTGCTTCTTGGCTCTGGATCTGTTCTGCGATCTGTTCATGAGTGTAAATTTCATGCCCTGGTACTATCTCTGCCTCGTCCAGCCAATCTTGAACATCTTCCACAGTGACATCCTTTTCCCCAGCATTCCTCAATAGGTTGTGGAAATCAGCAGCCGCATCATTACCAAACCCCTCGAAGTCGTTGGGATCATCTTCGGCATGAAGGAATGGTTTCCAACAGTTGGCTAAGGTGGAAATTTGTAGGCTATCCCAAGCAGAGCAAAGATTGCAAATAGCAGAGCGGATGTTATAGGCTGTGATGTTAGCCAGTGTGCGTGCCCCACGAGTGTCCTGTACTGAGTCGGACTCGTCCTCCAGCACCACCAGGACTTCATTGAGGTACTTCCTGGTATATTTCCTCTTGAGGGTGCTAATAATGCCCTGGTCCATGGGCTGGATAAGTGCTGTGGTGTTAGGCGGGAGGTACACAACTTTAATTCGCCCGTCAGGTGAGACCAATATATCAGCGCTGGGGTGGGCTGGGGCATTATCCAACAATAGAACTGCCTTCACTTCGTCTCTGGGGATGCCCAAAACTTCCACTTGATATCTGATGACAGCTGGCACGAAGTATTCGAAAAACCATGCAGTAAAAATAGCGCAGTTGAACCAGGCTTTCTTGCTGTGGTAATACTTGGCTGGCAGTTCTGTTTCGATGTCTAGGTTCCTCATTGCATGTGGCCTCTTGCTTTTTACCACAATCGCCAGCTTGAGACGGTGCGTGCCACTGGCATTTCCCCCACACAGGGCTGATAATCGTTCCTTGGATAGTTTCTTTCCTTTTGTTTTCCCCTCATGCTTCGTTACCTGGGTATTTTTGGGCATAGAACGCCAGTAAAATCCAGTCTCATCGGCGTTATATACTTGAGAGAGGGTTAGGTTCTCTTCCTCCACAAGCTTATGGAACGAGCACGGAAAGCTTCTATCCCAGAACTGTCTGCACTCCCAATTTCCCCATGAGTTTTAACATTAAACAATCCATGTCGATTCCTAAACCGCCATAACCAACCATCACTACCCTTAAAGTTAGCTAGGCCTAAATTTTCAGCCAGCTTCACTGCGGCGGTCATAATCTCCACACCCCGTACATTCACGCCACTAGACCTCTCCTGAAGAAACCACTTCAGTACAGCTGCATCTAGCTGGGAATGATCAGCTGTGGTCATATTTTTCCTTGGTCTTGCTTTACCAGTTTTAGATTTATTGCCTTCGACACAAAATTTAGCAGCATAGTTCTTTAACTTGTCCTTGGTCTTACGTATATCGGAGACGGTTTGCTTCTTGCACCCATACTCCTCACAAACCTGGAGCACTGTACGACCATTCTCAAGCTTCCTTATCAGTTCTAGCTTTTGTTCTACACTCAGAGTAACCTTTACCCGCTTGACAGTCTTTTGAGGCTTGGGGGGGCATGGTGGCTGACAATGAAAGTAGATAATAACTTCACAAACACCTTAATAACCAGGTACAGTAGTCGCACGGCGGGTTGTAAACAAGCTTGAATGACTAGGCGGGAACGGGTGGCGTCACCCGTCGCGAGAGCCACCTACCGGACAAAATTTTAAGTATTCGGACAAGTATGCGTTACGGTACGCACTACCGGACGATCGGACCGGATTGTGTCCGGATTGTTGAAAGTCCGGATTGGTGAAGTCCGGATTTGCGAGGGTCGACTGTATGTATCCGTGAAAGGGCGATAATTGAGCTTTCCAATGACACCTGAACCATCCTTGTACGACCACGGGTTCAGCAATGATTTTGCAACACGAAGGGAAAAAACCCTAAAATACAGTAATTTCCTCAGTTTTTTCCCTTTATTGCGGGACCAGGGAGGTGGAGACATGTGGTGGTGGTGTCAGAGGCGGGACTATGTCCACGCTGAACGGTCAGAGCTCGCCCGCGCTCCTCCCACCGCTCGGACTCTCTCTCAGAGCCGATTATGTGCTCAACATCGCATGCTACTAAAGTCGGGACCCGCTCTATAGGCCTTGGTTCTCTAACCTACTAAAGTCGGGATCTGCCAAACAAGCGTTAAGGATGCTCAGGTTTGTGTATAATAAAGTAAACTTACGTCGGTAAAGAAAACAAATATTAAACAGTAGAATATCTGGCGGCGTCTGATAGTTGACTGTCTTGCAAATTTCGCGCCTTCCAGTATTGTGATGATTGCATAAATCCGATGATGACGTCATAAATCCCTATAGTTGTCAGGCAACAGAAATTTAACTTGACCCAATTTATTTTATATGTTAGGGGCAAATTTAAGGATATTCCCAATAATGGTGTAATACTAGAGCATTTACCGCTTTATGTTAGGGGGCAAATTTAAGGATATTCCCAATAATGGTGTAATACTAGAGCATTTACCGCTTTATGTTAGGGGGCAAATTTAAGGATATTCCCAATAATGGTGTAATACTAGAGCATTTACCGCTTTATGTTAGGGGGCAAATTTAAGGATATTCCCAATAATGGTGTAATACTAGAGCATTTACCGCTTTATGTTAGGGGGCAAATTTAAGGATATTCCCAATAATGGTGTAATACTAGAGCATTTACCGCTTTATGTTAGGGGGCAAAATGGTGTAATACTAGAGCATTTACCGCTTTATGTTAGGGGGCAAATTTAAGGATATTCCCATTAATGGTGTATTACTAGAGCATTTAACGTTCTGCTGAAGAACTTCTCACTTTTTTTTCATCTTTGTGTAATTCACCTACCCATCAGACCCGGCTATGTATTCCATACCGAAACCCGGAGTTTTTGGCCGAAAAACGTCTATGCCTAGGCTACCGTATCTTTGTTATTTTGACTGCTTCCACATTCCCGCGCATCCCCAAGCATTGATGTGTTTCGTACCTGTAGAATGGCATTGAGTAGAGCTCTCTAAGTCAACTTGTTCAGTTGTGATGACGATTTCCGTGGAGATAACTTTGTGGCGATATCAGCCACTTTACACTACTTTTCACCACTTAACAATAACATACAGGCACACACGAACAAGGACGCCTCTCCTTCTTGTGCTCGGAGATGCGCGGCGTCGGTCCAACCGCTGTTGTTTATATGCGTCGGACGGACGCCTCGCACACCAAGCTTACAGCTTTCAAGCTGCCGGTGCCTCAGAGCCCTTCCGGGTTCCGCGGGGGTGTTTTTTATGGATGCCTCAGAGCCCAACCGGGTCTTGAGGGGTTAAGGGGGGGGGGGGTTCACCTGCTTTTTTTATCTTTATCTTCTTTTCTCTCTTTCTCTGGCTTGTATCCATTCGGCCCCATTCAGCCAACTGTTTTAAGACGTTGATCCCCATCCAGGTGTCGATATCTTCCTGGCGAGCGATAGCGAGCCAGCATTGTATGGAGAAATCCGGCTTCGCCGGAGAAATTTTCTATCGACAAATTTAGCTTGCTGTCAAAACAAAAATATATATATGCTGGCTCGCTACCGCTCACCAGGAAAATATTGACACCTGGATGGGGGTTAATGTCTTAAAACAGTGGGCTGAATGGGGCTGAATATATACAAGCCAAAGAGAGAGGGAGAGAAAGAGCAAAAAAGCGAGGTGGGCCGGGTTAATCAGGTAATTTTGTTCCTCACCTGACTTTTTCCCGTGTTGGTGGTGTAATGGTTTAGGTACAGTACTTATGTTCTGGGTGTGGTGTTCAGAGTTCAAATCCCGGGAGGACCATATGCTTTCATTAGTTTATTCAAGTGCATTGGGGTTTGTAATTGATGATTATTGTTAAGGGGGGATGGGCCACTTTTCTGGACCACTTTCTCCCTCATGTTTAGCCCCATTAGTTTTCAGATGTTAAGATGTTTGCCCCATTAGTTAGATGATTTTAAGACCTTTTGCTCCATTTCTTCGTCAATATTTAGACATTTCGTGCTATTTAGGTGTAAATTTTTTCCATGGCGAACGATAGTCAGCTTGTAATGTTGGAAGAATCGGCCTTGGGCCGGAACATTTTTCGACCGAAAAATGTACAAAATAATCTTGAAGGGGGATCTAATGGATGTTTTATTAAATTTGATGTAGGTCTAGGGAGGAAACTAGAAAAATAATGAATACATGCAAAAATTGGCCAAAAAGTGAACCATCTCCCCTTAAGAACAGGGTGTTACTTTATTCACCTGATTTTGTTTTATGAGACTGGCATTAAAACCTGTGATGTGTAGCAGGAGAATCGTTCTGCAGCAGCCACATTCCTTTAAGGGAGCCCACCTCGCTTTATTTCTCTTTCTCTCCCTCTCTTTGGCTTGTATCTATTCGGCCCCATTTAGCCTACTGTTTTAAGACGTTTACCCCCATCCAGGATTCAACATTTTCCTGGCGAGCGGTAGCGAGCCAGCATATATATATTTTTGTTTTGACAGCAAGCTAAATTTGTACATTTTTCGATAGGAAAATTTCTCCGGCGAAGCCGGATTTCTCCATATAATACTGGCAATAATTGACAACTGGATGGGGATAAACGTCTTAAAACAGTTGGCTGAATGGGGTCGAATGGATACAAGCCAGGGAAAGAGAGAAAAGGAGAGAAAGATAAAAAAAAAGCAGGTTACCAGCTTCCCACAAGACTTCTCTTTTATTTGTTCATGCACTGAAAATACATTAGCTCATTTTCATAGTACTGTACTGCAGTATGTCAAACGAGAGGCGAGTCCATTATTTGTAGTCTTTCTTATCGTACTGTATATGTATAATTAGAATTGTGATTATTTGTTCACATTACGTCTTTAGAAGTGATAGAACGGCCAAAACAATGCTATTATTTGTTCACATTATGTCTTTAGAAGTCTGCTATTATTTGTTCACATTACGTCTTTAGAAGTGATAGAACGGCCAAAACAATGCTATTTCATGTCCATTATTTGTTCACATTACGTCTTTAGAAGTGATAGAACGGCCAAAACAATGCTATTTCATGTCCATTATTTGTTCACATTATTGTCTTTAGAAGTGATAGAACGGCCAAAACAATGCTATTTCATGTCCATTATTTGTTCACATTATTGTCTTTAGAAGTGATAGAACGGCCAAAACAATGCTATTTCATGTCCATTATTTGTTCACATTATTGTCTTTAGAAGTGATAGAACGGCCAAAACAATGCTATTTCATGTCCATTATTTGTTCACATTATGTCTTTAGAAGTGATAGAACGGCCAAAACAATGCTATTTCATGTCCATTATTTGTTCACATTATGTCTTTAGAAGTGATAGAACGGCCAAAACAATGCTATTTCATGTCCATTATTTGTTCACATTATGTCTTTAGAAGTGATAGAACGGCCAAAACAATGCTATTTCATGTCCATTATTTGTTCACATTATGTCTTTAGAAGTGATAGAACGGCCAAAACAATGCTATTTCATGTCCATTATTTGTTCACATTATGTCTTTAGAAGTGATAGAACGGCCAAAACAATGCTATTTCATGTCCATTTTTTTGTATTCCTTCTCATATTCATTCAAGTCTTCAAACAGAATTGCTACGGTTTGACACCCTGCTGTACTGTATATATTCTTCCTTAGACTGGATGGGTCTGACACTCCCAAGTGAGACTTTACACAGCCTCGACCATCAAAGATTCTGAGGACCCTGGTGAGATGTCCCTAGATGAGCATGTGTCTACCTCATTTTCATAATATATATTCTTCCTTAGACTGGATGGGTCGGACACTCCCAAGCGAGACTTTACCTCGGACACAGCCTCGACCATCGGAGACTCTGAGGACTCCGGTGAGATGTCCCTAGATGAGTTTATGAGCTGCCACACCAGCGAAGACAACAAGAGCTTTGAGAATCTCATGGCCGAGACACAGGCCAGGTTCAGGAGAAAGGTTAGCCAGATTAATGAGTCTTCGGTGCGCATGAGATTGGATAACTGCAGTGGTCGGCACAGCTAAAGCCTGTATCACACAAGCACTTTTTCTCTTAACATTTATCCTCAACACTGGTCTGGCAGCTTATGAAGTCAACATTTACAGTATTTCTGTTACTTAAATTTATTTACCATCAGTCTAGTTTCCGATACCAGTGCAAAATAGTCCAGAAATGTTGCCACAAAAATTTTAATCATCGAATGTTGACATTAAAAGCTCCCGTGTGATACCGGCTTAACCGAAAAGTTAGCTGAGATAACCGCTAATCCGCAAACTTAGAACGTAAGCTTCGATAATGCTGAATCGCTAAATTGCTAAATAAATTAGTGGAAGCTAACGATAACAGTTAACAGCTAACTTTTATCATATGAATTTAGCATTGGTTTGATTTTTTCCCTCTAAAAGCCTTAAACACAGACCTAGAAAGCTAAAACTATAAAATGCTGTAGGTTGTAGTTGTAGCTTACTGCTTAGATACAGCTTTCCTAAAACATAGGCTAGAAGAATCACAGAATGCCAAGATCAGATGATTAATGAATGTGCATGTGCATCCTGTTGTACATAAATAATTAAATGAACAAATTAAATAAACATTGACTTACAATAAAATCTATTTGCATACATTAATACAAGACTGTTCAGTATTACTACTGTATCACAATATTTACGGATACTGTTAATCAAAATTAAATTAAATATTTTTAGCGCGTTAATTAATGTTTCTCGTGAGTTATGTACAGCAGTGTCAGTATGCAATATCGTAAGAATAATAAGATATTAATAGATAATAAATAATATAAAACACTTAGTTGTTGTTGTTGTTCCCCAAGCTGCCTGGCCGAACAGCCCCAAGGCCCCGAGCAAGGCCAAGGCCACAACCGAGCGCCCCCATAGAACCCTCCCTGCCGACCACAACAAAGCCTGGGTGACCGAAGCCACTCCATGGCGGGGAGCTGAGGAGGGTGCGGAAACGCCCGGGAAACCAAAGCCCCACCCAGGGCCCTGTGCCCCTCAGCAATTATGAAGAGAAAGTTGAGGGGCAAAGGAAAAATGTGACGCTTTGGCTTCCAATCTTGGTAGATTGGGAGGTCAATCCACGGAAGAGACGCCGTCACTTGAGATCTAGAAGATATATAAGTAAAAGGAACAATCAGATTAAGCTATGGGTATGACAGAGATCGCTCAGTTCTCACTCTGATAGACCAGCCCATCACATTTATGATTGTTGTTGTTGTTGTTGTTGTTCCCTAAGCTGCCAGGCCGAACAGCCCCGAGTCCCTGAGAAAGGCCATGGCCACGATCGGGCTTTCCCACAGAGCTCTCATTGAGTGTAGATGTGTTGTTGGCGTAAGTGGTTGTGTGAAATGCAGTCTTCTATGATGTGTTTAATGGTATGGGGTGCTGTGTTACATCCCGGGCAGGCGTCGACAACGGAGTCATCCAGTCTCTTCTGATAGCTCAGGAGAGCTGGATGGTGTCCGCATCTCAGCCTGGCCAGGTGGACTCTGTCCTCGAGAGGAAGGGAGGATTCGGAAGGATGGATTTCGGGAGGTTGTGCATGCAGCTGCGTGTTGTCTGTGAGTGAGTGGATGGATCAGTGAGAGATATGAGTATGGATGTGCTTCTGGAAGTTGGTTCGGGGTGGGCAGGGAGGGAGAGAGGACAATAATTGTGTGTGATACCGTGTGCTGGGTGTTTTGATATTTCTTGGTGTCTGTGGGTGTGTTGCCATGTAGTTTAGTGGGTGGTCTTGGTTCGTGGAGGCTGCTGCCAGGAATTGAGTGCCTCTCATGTCCAGATGGTCTTTGACTTTGAGGATTTTGGTTTCTTGATGTAGGTGATCTGTGGGTGCAGTAGCTGTGCAGCCTGTAATGATCTTCAGGGCTTTGTTTTGAATAGTCTGTAAGGTCTTATGATGTGTTTCAGCTAGGTTAGAAGCCCAGGCTGGGCTTGTGTATTCCATCACTGATCTTATGTATTGTTTATATACTGTGGTGGTAGTTTCTTTGTTGTGTCCAAATTTTGTGTGAGCAAGTGACCTGAGGGCGTTAAGTCTGGGTGTCAGTTTCTTTTTAATGTTTGTGGTGTGCTGTTTGAATGTAATTTATAGGTAGTAGGGGTAGGCAGCCCCGCCCAGGGAAGTACTACCGCCAAGGTTTCGGGAGACTCAGGGAATAGCCTGAATTCCATTTTCTCTCCCAGGCCTTGGTAGCTGGATACATATCTTTCTGCCTCACACATCAGGGGTATCAGGAAAACCCTCTTTATATAACATACACATCCAACTTCACGACATTGCCCTACATCGCTATCCTCTATCCATAAAATACTACTCTTCCCACTACATACCATACATGTAACACCATACACGTACCTTAAATATGGCAGTACAATTGTTAAGAGCAAACCTGGTGGTCCCTCGGATATCCACCCCCGGCAGGGTTGGGTTATTGACACAGGGCCCTCCCGGTTCGTCATCATGCGACTGTGTCAAGAGCATTGCAACGTCCCAAAGCTGCTTGTCAGTACAGCTATTTCTTTAGTAATATAAGGGGACTTCACTCTAACATCAATTCTGTACACCAATTTCTTCAAGCAGAATCCCCTACTCTCCTTTTTTTGACAGAGACTCCATCCACATCTGACACATCTAGATTTAATTTTCCAGGTTATCAACTGCTCCAAAATTTCAGACCTAAAGGTGGTGTATGTTGCTTCGCAAAATCTGAAATTCGCCTGGAGGAGGTTACTAGTTTCAATTGTCCCTATTTTGATTATTCTATATACAAATTAATTTCTGCTGGTAAATTTAAATACATAGTTGCATCTACCGTTCCCCAAATACTCCTCCATAGCAAAGTCTTTTTGATTCTCTGTCCTCACAACTCAGTGTCCTCAACTTAAATGCTTCTTCTGAAATCACTGTGTTGGGTGATTTTAATGTCCATAATGTTGAATGGCTCACTCATTCAGCCAGGACTGATGATGCTGGTCTTGAATGTGAGCTATTTGCAGACTCATTTAATCTCATTCAACTAGTCAACCAACCCACCCGTGTACCAGATAATCCTAATCATAATTCCCACCTACTCGACTTATTTTTAACAACCAATTCAGAAAATTATGATGTTACAGTGAGGTCCCCGCTTGGATCTTTCTGATCACTGTCTGATACAGGCCACCTGTCTATCACCTACCACACCTTCCCACTCTGAACCTGTTTTGGTGACTAAATGGCATTACGATAGGGCATACTGGGAGGGTCTTCAAGGTTTCTTTATTGATATTCCCTGGACCTCTTTCTTTTCTAATGATGCACACTCCACCTTGAGCCACATACAAGATTTTGTAAAAATTGGAATGGAAACTTTTATTCCTCATCAAAAGTACAGTAAAAGATCTAATTCACCTAAATGGGTTTACCCTAATTTTGCTAAAATTACTGAACAAAAAGCAATAGCCTACAATGCATACACAAGATCAAAAACACATGAAGCCTTAATTACTTTGAAACATCAGAAATCATGCCAAAACTGTATTAAACCTAACTAAATCAAACTTTCTCCATAAGCAGGCAAATAAACCTTCTAATAATCCAATGATAACAAAATATTTTGGTCTACTCTTAACTCATTCAAATCCAACTTCACTACTGCTTCATCCATTCCACCATTAAAATCTCCGACTGGCAATCTTGTAAGTGACCCACGAGGTAAAGCTAACCTTCTTGCAGATATTTTTCTCCACCAACTCAACCTTAGATGACATAAATCAAGATGTCCCTGTACTTAATTTTAATTTCACCTGAAATTCCCTCACTTAAGATCCACACCAGACATGTCAAAACTATTTTGCAGAATCTCTCAGTAGATAAGGCTCCTGGTCCAGATGAAATTCCTCCAATAGTACTTAAGAATTGCTCCTTGGTGCTCGCTCCTGTATTGGCAAAATTTTTCCGTCTGTGTACTCATACCTCATGCTTCCCAGTACCCTGGAAAGAAGCAAACATCCATCCAGTTCCTAAAAAAGGTGCCTCTTCAGATCCATCAAACTACAGACCAATAGCTATAACTTCCACTCTTGGCAAAGTTTTTGAAATTATATTTAAATAATCACATAATTAAGCATCTGGAGAATAATAAATCATGATAGGCAATATGGTTTTAGACGATTGTCGATCAACTGCAGACATTCTTTGCCTTCTTACGCATCAAATCAACCAAGCTACAGACCAACTGGTGAAAACACATACAATAGCACTGGATATATCAAAGGCATTTGATAGAGTCTGGCATCAATCCTTATTGTCGAAGATATCACACTACGGCCTTGCATCATTAGTTCCACTAATTTCTTCTATCTTCATAACAGAAAAATACGTGTAATGGTAGATGGCCTTTATTCTCAATTTCACTCAATAAATGCTGGTGTTCCCCAGGGATCAGTTTTGGCCCCAACTCTGTTCCTCATTCATATCAATGATCTCATATCTACCACTCATAATCCAATACATTCCTACGCAGATGACTCAACACTCCACAGTTCCTTCACATTTACCAATTCTTTCACCCAACCCGATCTTATAAATTCAAAAATAAACACTGCAATTTCTCTGAACCAGGACCTTTCTAGAATTAATGAATGGGGACAAGAGATCTAGTTTCCTTTAATGCACAGAAAACCAAGTACATTCAATTTTCTAACCGACAGAATCTCACTGACTCCCATATATTTTTTAATGATGTAAATATTCCCACTTCCCCTAGTATTGACATTCTCGGTGTAACATTAACTACTAACTTGAGCTGGACACATTATGTTAGAAGCATTGCTAAGAATGCCTCTAAAAAACTGGGACTCCTGTACAGAGTTCGAGAATTCTTCACTGACGAGCAGTTGGCCGTAATATATAAAAGTCATGTGCGCTCTCAGATGGATTACTGTTCACCTCTGTGGTGGAAGTGGGGTGGTGGCATGGGGGCAGTGGGACAAAATTCAAAATAAAGCTATTAGATTAATCAAAACCCCTGCAATCACACAGGCCCTTCCTACATTAGCCAAAGGAAGAAACGTTTGCATCCCTTGCATTATTCTACAGATATTTTCACAGCAATTGTTCCGAGGAACTTGCTTCAATTGTGCCGCCTCTCCACATCTTTCCCCGTAGAACTAGGGCAGCTGAGAGCGCCCATGAATTTACACTTTCTCCTCCACAATGCAGAACTTCTGCTTATCAGAATTCATTTATCCCCAGAGCTACTACTCTTTGGAATTCACTTCCCTCGAATTGCTTTCCACAAACTTACAATCAACAAATGTTTAAATCCAGTTGTTACAAACATTTTATGAATGGAGGATGCCTTTTGGGCCCTGGACCTTTTTGTTTTATCTGTGTTTTTCCTTCCTCCATTCATTGTCTCTTAAAAAAAAAAAAAAAAAAAAATATGAGTATCATATGTTACTCCTAGGATTTTGGGTGTGTGTGTATGTGTTAGGGGTGTGTTGTTTATGGTGAGTTGAGGGATGTATTTGTGTTCTGTCCAACTTGTGAGCAGGGTTGCGGGGGATTTGGCTGGGGCTAGATTAAGTCTGTTTGTAGTGCACCAGCCATGTAGTGTGTTGAGATAGGGTTGAAGGAGATCTGTTGCTCTTTTTGGGTCATGGTGTGTGCATGTGAGTGTTATGTCATCTGCATAGGAGGCTAAGTTTATTTGGGGCGTATTGGGTGTAGTTATATCGTGCATATACAGATTGAAGAGTGCGGGCGTTAGGACGGATCCTTGTGGGACTCCGGTTGGAAAGTTTCTGATTTTAGATGACTGACCGGCAAAAGATACGTGTGCACATCTGCCTGCTAGGAAGTTGGCCAGCCACCTTTTTGTGTTGTTGTGCATGTTTGTGTTGTAGATTTTGTTTGTTAGGTTGTGGCGGGGGATGGCATCGAAGGCTTTACTAATGTCGAGTGTGGCTAATAGTGATCTGTGTGGTGGTCTAGCTGAGTTGATGCCGTCGAAAGCTCTTTGTGTAAGGTCTGTGAGAAAAGTGTTTGTGGAGTGCAGTGGCCTAAAGCCATGTTGTGTTGGAGCTAGGGGTAGGTCAGGTGTAATTAGTTGTAATACTAGGCGTTCCATGACTGGAGGGGGAGCAAAGGAGTGTGATGGGGCGGTGCGAGGAGGGTAGCGTGGGGTCTTTGTTGGGTTTGGGGAATGTGATGATGATACCATGCTTCCAAATGTCTGGTATTGTGTTGTGTGAATAGCTGTAGTTTGATATGTTAGTGAGTGCTTGTATGCCTTGTGGTCCCAGGTGTCTGAGGTGTATGTTGCTTATGTTTTCTAGGCCACAGGCGGGTGAGTGCTTGAGATTGTTGATGATATGCTTTGTCTGGTGATTGGTGAAGGGTGTATAGTCAGGATCTGTGGGGAATTGTCTCTTACGTCGGATGACACGTCGGTCGTTTATGATTGATCATATATGATTATGACTTATTACTCATGAGCTATGTAACGATACTTCTGTCGAATAGACAAATTCTTTATTGAGTTAGAAAACTTAGATAGGCATAGACAGTACAGTAGAACACAATCAATAAGCTTAACCCCTTCAGCACCATGATGCCCATTTACCTCTGATGCAGGATAAAGTTAGATTTTATGTACTGTAGCCTGTAGGCCCATGTTATTTAGAGGGTTTACCGAGATCATATTCACCTCTTTACATCCTGGATCAGGATCTTTTACAATCAGGAGTCACGACTAGAGTTATGAACGTACGAGTCGTCAGTCAAGGACTCAATAATAATGTATGCTGTGACACAGTGACACTATCTATGACACATTCTCTGCTGCTGGGTTAACCTCAGGTGCCGCACGTAAACACGTTGTGACGTACTATATGTGTCATAACATGACTCATGAGTCGTGTCTTGTCTACATGTGAATGTGACGTGATATAGTCAGTGTAATACTGACTTGTAATGTTGCAATTACATACTCGCATAAATATGTGTAATTTTAGGATTTGTAAACGTTTTTGACCTAATACATTTTTTTTTTTTTTTTAACCAGTGAATGCAAATTAGAGGACTTACAGCGGCAGTAAATTTAGTGGAAGCTAATCGGTCCATTAACGATTTTCAAAGTTAGCTTAAAAGCTAACCAGCTAACAAAAAAAATAGCTTCGCTATTATTAGCTGTTAGCTGATTAGCGGAAACCGTGCCCACCACTGGATATCTGTAGGTATTTTGATCCTTTACCTTTGCAGACCATGTCATTTGTTAAGTCTTATTGGTAACTACTGTAGACCTATTTGACAGTAGACACCTTGGGTACCATACTGGCAGTTAATAGTGATGGTATCTATCTATCTATTGCCAGACAACATAATCACCAAAGGGGTGGCAACGAATGAATCGCCCCTATGCACCTCTGTTCCCCAGTCAGCCGATGCCCCTCTTCCCATCCAACACCGCTTTCATGTATATATCTCTCAACTCCATTCATCCACCTCACTCTCGGTCTGCCTCTCCCTCTCTGTCCTTCCACCTAACTCTTGTACACTCTCTTAGTCATTCACTCGCATACCATACGGTCCGCTTGGCCGAACCACCTCAAAGTGTTCCTTGTCACACTTTCCAGCACATCCACACCACACCGCTCTCAGACTTCCTCATTCGTGTGTCTATCCCTCCATGTAACTCAACACGCACTTCTCAAGTAACTCATTTCCACCCCTCTCGCTCTTGATTTGTGTCTCTCCAACGACGTCCATACTTCACTCCTGTATGTCAATATCGGGATTACCACACTGTCATGCAAGGACCATTTTACTTCCATGCTGACCACCCTATTCTATGTTACTGCTTTCAGAGTTCCTACAACCCTCTTTCCCTGTCGTTCCCTCTCCCTCACTTCATCCTCCAATACTCCCATCTTTACTCAACACACTGCCCAAATACTTTAATGAGCTGACATTCTCCATAGCCTGACCATTCAACCTCACCTCACACTCTGTGACTGCACCCTGTTCAAAGACCATAACCTTACTCTTCCCCACAAATTATTCTCACCTTGTTTACTTTAATGCATGTAGGCCTAATCCATGTACAGTATGCTCAATTTCCGAAGTCATCCAGGCGAGGAACACACATTAGCAGATGGTTTGCTCAAAATCAATAAAGATAATTTAATATTTTAAAGGGCATAGATACATGCATACATGACATGGGGGAGTCAATAGCACAGTGGGTAGCGTGGTGGACTGTGGACCAAATGGATGTTAGTTTGAGTCTTCACCAAACGTTTATTTTTTCTGAGGTGATCTGATTATTCCCGCAGTTCAACACATATCCTGGCTACACTAACATGTCAAGAAAATACCCCCTATATCGTCACCAAATCATGGCATTATATTTGAAGATGCTGTGAACAACGGTTTTGATGTTCCCTGCATATCTATATGACGTATAAATATGGTGTCATTTAGTGTGACAGAAAAAAAAGCAAGCAACATATTGAAGCTCCACTGTCACCATCTTGTACGATACCCCCAGGGAAGTGTGGCTTGTGGGATTAACTGGATTATAATGTAAAACTTGCAAAATAAACAAACCAAAACTTCGACGAACACAGTAAAAAGACAAAATAACTTATCAAAATCGCTATGTGGAAACAGCGCCGCAGGATTCCCATAAAGGGCATCTTGAGGTTACAACAACAACATTATGAGGCACACAACACCTCGAAGCTTCCCTTGATAATCTCGGGGCCTCACAAATGTCACAGGCTACTGAACAGCCTAAAGTCTCGAACTTGAGACAGGGAGGGGTGGGGGGGTGGTTGTACTGTATTTACATATGAGTCTTGGTCACCTAAAGGTGGCCCTCTGTAGTGGAAATAGAGAGGTTAGTCCCCAAAGTCTGCAGCACAGCAGTTATATGGGAGCCCCTGACTTCAGCACCACTTTGCTACTTCTATAGTCTATTTGCTGTAAGTAGGCTAGAAATCATGACCTCCATCCTCTGTAACTCAAAAAGGGCTTGAGCGAATTGTCTGTAAATTTCCGCATTTAATTCTTAACCGACTCTTCCTAAATCGTAGAAATATTAGCTCGATTATTCTACTGTAGTCGTTTTTTAGTTACAGAGGATAGAGGTCATGATTTCTATAGGATCCAGCTATGGACTATAGGATCCATATGGGAGTGTTTGGAACAGTATACAGTACTGCTCCCAACTACTGTACAGGGCTGTATATCCTCTGGTGGCCAATATTTTGGGACAACATTTCAGTGATGTTAGCACTGGCTCCCATCTCCCGCCCTCCTTCCAGGTGCATAAACGCCGTTCTGAACTTAAGCGACTTGACTTCGCCTTATCATCTGATCAGTTTTTCAATGCCCCCTTCTCCCGGGCTGAGCTTGAGTCTAGCCTGGGAGCCTGTAAGGATACATGTGAAGGCCCTGACGGTGTCCATTACTTGATGCTGAAGCATTTATCTCCACCTGCGCTTGGCTTTCTCTTATCCATCTACAACCGTCTGTGGTCCACAGGCTTTTTTCCGGCTGAGTGGAGACATGCCATCCTTCTCCCATTCCTTAAGCCGGGTAAGTCGGGCCATGCACCAGCAGATTACCGTCCCATTGCCCTGGTCAGTTGTGTAGGCAAATTATTAGAACGCATGGTTCACTCCCGCTTAATGTGGCTCCTGGAATCAAGAGGCATCCTGTCACCTTTTCAATATGGCTTTCGCAAGGGCCGTAGTACTTTGGACCCATTATTGAGATTGGCGACTTCTATCCGCGATGCCTTTTCGGACACTAAGTCGGTTTTAGCTGTATTCTTCGATCTTGAAAAAGCGTATGATACTGCCTGGAAATACAACATCCTTCATACCCTTTTACGTTCTGGTGTGTCTGGCAACATGGCGGTATTCTTGAAGAACTTTCTCCGTGATCGTACTTTCCGAGTCAAGCTTCAGAATACATTCTCACGAACATACCCCCAACACGACGGTGTCCCATAGGGTTGTGTTCTTAGTACCATCCTTTTTATCCTAGCTATTAATGGTATTATTTCTTCTCTCCCTCTTGGTGTCCGTGCTTCTTTGTATGTGGACGACTTCGCTATTTACGCTGTGGGTTTGGATATCGCTGCCCTACAAAATCTCATGCAGAAGGCCATTGATGCAGCTGCGCAGTGGGCTACGGCCCATGGTTTTCGGTTTTCGCCCTCGAAATCTTGTGCCGTCATCTTCACAAAACGCCATACAGTCCCGCATCCTGTTCTTACGTTGTATAACCGCCCTCTGCCTTACAGGTCCTCAGCTCCATTCTTAGGTCTCATTTTCGATTCTCGGTTGACGTGGTACCCGCACATTACTTCGTTACTGACCTCCACCACCCGACGGCTTCAACTCTTACAAACCCTTAGCCACTTGTCTTGGGGTGCGGACCGGGCGACTCTTCTGCGCCTCCATACAACGCTTATTCTCTCCAAGATCGATTATGGCTGCCAGGTATATGCCTCCGCTGCGTGTGCAAACCTTAAGCGCCTAGACTCCCTTCCCCATCACGGTCTGCGCTTGTCGCTAGGGGCTTTTCGCTCTACTCCGGTTATTAGCCTTTATGCTGAATCAGGTGTCCCACCGCTATCATCCAGGCGGGATAAACTGACCCTTCGATGTCATCTTCGCCTTCTTCAACACAGTTCGGCTGGTTTTCCTCCCACGGTTTCCGGCTTAGCCCCATCAGTGTCTGCTACTTCGTTCCCCGGTCGGGTCTCTGCTTTACTAGCCTCCTTCTCTTTTCCCATTCCATCGGTGCTACCCCTCCGACAGTCAGAGTTCCCCCCATGGCTACTCCCTCGCCCTACCGTTTGTACAGCTGCCCTCCCCCCCTCTAAGGCCTCTTCAACCCCGCAGTTGCTTTATGCTCAGTTTGCGGAACATATGCTACGCCACTCTTCAGCCGTTCCAGTGTACACTGATGGTTCCAAGACCTCCGCCGGTACAGGGTTTGCGGTTGTGTTCCCGGACCGGACCTTCCAACGTCACATCCAATCATGTGCTAGTGTCTTTACGGCTGAGTTATTTGCTATTTTATTTGCCCTACGTACTATTTTTTGTTCACACCTGCATACCTTTGTAATTTTTAGTGACTCCCTTAGTGCTCTTCAGAGTATTCAGTCTCTTCCCGCTGTTAACCCCTTAGTGCTGGAGATTCAAGAATGGTTGTTCCGCATCACTACTAAATTGAAGTCCCTGTCTTTCTGTTGGGTCCCGAGTCATGTTGGAGTGCCTGGCAATGAGCGGGTTGATTTTTTCGCCCGCTCTGCTATTACCTCTCACCGCCTCGTGCCACGACGTATTCCTGCATCTGATTACTTCCCGCGTGTTACTCAATTACTACGTCAGCGCTGGCAGGACGAATGGACCTCCATGAGGGTGTCTGATGTCAAACTGCGTTCTGTCAAACCTTCCGTCCTACCTTGGAAGTCTTCCTCTCATCGCAATCGTCGATGGGAGACCGCTCTAGCCCGTCTTCGGCTCGGCCACACCAGGCTCACGCATGGTCATTTGATGTCCTGTGATGTCCCCACGCTCTGTCCTTGCTGCCATATTCCAGTGTCTGTCCAGCATCTCCTGATCGACTGTCCGCGTTTCTCCAATGCCCGACGGCAGGCATTCCCCTTCATATCCTCCCTTACTCGCCCCCTTGTCTTAGCCGATATGCTTGGAGAGTCCCCCACTTTCTCCCTCCCACATCTTATGCGGTTTCTCCTCCATACCCGTCTCCTTCAGCTTCTTTAATTAGTGTTTCCTAGTCTTCTCCTCTACTCCGTATTGCGCCCAGCCCCACAACACCTCCGGTGTTTTTTTTTTTTTTTCCACAAAGTTTCTTTTGGTGCCACATAGTCTTTTTAGGCTTGGTGCGATTCCCTATTTTAATAATAATAATAAAGATAGAGTACCATATTAACTTGGCTTGATACAGTGTCTTAAGGGGGGGTCACCTGCTTTTCTTCTCTCCTTTTCTCTCTTTCTCTGGCTCGTATCCATTCGGCCCCATTCAGCCTACTGTTTTAAGACGTCTATCCCCTTACAGGTGTCAGGTGTCGATTTCTTCCTGTCGAGCGATAGCGAGCCAGCATTGTATGAAGAAATCCAGTTTTGCCGGAGACATTTTTCTATCGAAAAATGTACAAATTTAGCCTGCTGTTAAAAAACATTAAATAAAATATGCTGAGCGGTATAAAATCGACACCTGAATGGGGAAAACCGTCTTAAAACAGTAGGCTGAATGGGGCCGAATGGATACAACCCAGGGAGAGAGAGAAAAATAAACAAGGTGGGCCCCCTTAATAGTGACAGGGAAGGGAGTGTGAATCAGAGGAAGAGTGTAGTGAACCTCCCGTCAGAGCTGCCAGGGGTAGAGTGAGTCCTCCTACCAGGGTGCCAAACGGAAGCAGAGTCCATTATAATTATTCTTTACAGGTACAATCACGCTAATAAGTGATGTCCTAGCTGTCATTACGTTTGGCTTGTTCTGTGCTGTGTCAATGTCTGTCAGATGTTGAATAGAGTGGGTAAGTGTAGGAAAATGTGTGTATATTTCACTCAATATGAAGAAATGAAGCCTAGATATTGCTGATACCCATTATTGATCAAAACATACTTA
This sequence comes from Paralithodes platypus, assembly GCA_032716605.1. Taxonomy (NCBI): domain Eukaryota; kingdom Metazoa; phylum Arthropoda; class Malacostraca; order Decapoda; family Lithodidae; genus Paralithodes; species Paralithodes platypus. Next base: position 325,511 of record JAVRFV010002213.1, on the reverse strand, counting down.
GTGCCGAGACATCACTTATTAGCGACTGTACAATCGAGCTAATAAGTGATATCTCGGTACCAAGTACAGCATATTTCGATCAATATTATTATTATTATTTTTTTTTCTATATTCCAACTTACTTTCTCTCGGGCATAGGCTGAGAGCCTGAACATTCACCGCTTTACAATGAACAGTGAAGCCCGTGAGGTCTTGCTCCAGTCTAGGGAGTGAGACATGTGAAGCACGTAGAGTACAACGAGCACCTGCCATCTTTCCTTCACATGAGGCACGGTGCTCACTCATGGCCCGAAGCGACCCCATCTCTGAAGCCACCTCATTCCCGTGCTTTACTGTCTCACCCCCTACACTCAAACTCTCACTCTTACACACACACACATTGGCAATATTAGCAATATCCAAACTTGACTTATTCATTTCAAGTGAGATATAGAAACATGCTCCTACACTTACCCACCCTATTCAACATCTGACAAACATTAAGGGGGTGACCTGCTTTTTGTTATTTCTGTCCTTTTCTCTCTTTCTCTGGCTTGTATCCATTCGGCCCCATTCAGCCAACTATTTGAAGACGTTTATCCCCATCTAGGTGTCGATTTCTTCCTGGCGAGCGATAGCGAGCCAGCATTATATGAAGAAATCCGGCTTCGCCGGAGACATTTTTCTATCGAAAAATGTACAAATTTAGCCTGCTGTCAAACAAAAATAAAAATATGCTGGCTCGCTACCGCTCACCAGTAAAAAATTGACACCTGGATGGGGATAAACGTCTTAAAACAGTAGGCTGAATGGGGCCAAATGGATACAAGGCAGAGAAAGATAGAAAAGGACAGAACAAAAACAGGTCACCCCCCTTAAATAACCAAATTGGAGACGACCCGCGCATGAGAGACGTCAACATGGTGTCCGAACGTCATGGTTGCGTCTTTTAAATTACTAGTAATTATATGTTTGTTTTTATATCTTCCTACTATCCATTATGTTTATGTTTGTTTTTATATCTTCCTACTATCCATTATGTTTATGTTTGTTTTTATATCTTCCTACTATCCATTATGTTTATGTTTGTTTTTATATCTTCCTACTATCCATTATGTTTATGTTTGTTTTTATATCTTCCTACTATCCATTATGTTTATGTTTGTTTTTATATCTTCCTACTATCCATTATGTTTATGTTTGTTTTTATATCTTCCTACTATCCATTATGTTTATGTTTGTTTTTATATCTTCCTACTATCCATTATGTTTATGTTTGTTTTTATATCTTCCTACTATCCATTATGTTTATGTTTGTTTTTATATCTTCCTACTATCCATTATGTTTATGCGTATAATAATAATTGTGGGAGATTACTAAAAAGTATGTACAGTTATTTATTAATCAGCACTCATAAATAATAAAGATAATTGGCGAAGCACGAATGGAATGTTTTTAATTACGTTCGGACGCAGCAGGATACCATCCCAACTTCCCAAGGCCACCCCGACCCCGTTTTCATTCAGTTTGGCTGTGGCCTTGACACTGTGAGGGTATGGTCGTCGCGGGGAAGGACAGATCATCTTATCGCGGACATTAGGGGTATATGGACTTATTAATTACGGTCAAAGGAAGACGGACACCAGGCAGGATGTATGGAAGTACTAGAGTAGTATTAGTGAAGTACTATCGGTGCGGGAAATACGACTCATGTCCCACGTGGATCATGGAAGATGACGCCTAAGTATAGAGTCGTCACTCCGACTCTATAGACGGACGATCAGAGAGCAAGGTGTGTAGGCTGTGTATTTATATATCATTTATTTATATATTTGTATCATTTATTTTTGATTATCAAGATGTGTATTTATTTATTTATTTATTTATTTATTTATGTATCATATATTGATTTAGCCTATTGCTATTATTTATTAACAAGGTGTGTAGCCTATGTGTATTTAGGCCCTATTTATGATAATTTATGTATTTATTTTCATGTAGGCCTACTTATTTATTTTTAGTAGGCTATGGTACCGGTAGGCCTATGTATTATTTCCTTGGCCAATGACATTCCACGGAGGGTTATGTGTTTAACTTATCTTTTATGTACCGGTATTTTCTTATAATTTATTTATTAATTATTAGCCTGATGATGATGTTGAGGGATAGCCTTAAGTATCGGTCCCTCGTTGGTCTTCTTACACCTTCCCCAGTTTTCTTTCTTCACTGTAGATGTATTATTTCTTCATTTTCTTACTGGGGTCCTTATTTTCTATAAATTTACATGTTTTCCAAAATATAGGCCTAGGCCTATTATCACTTTGTTTTTCTTTTTTCCTAGTATTAAACTTTTCTTGTTACACTTTTCTTACTTTCTTTTACATTTTTTATAAATTTTTAAGACACTTCAGCTCTCCTAATTTTTCCTGTGTTCTTAATTTTCTGTTCTTTCGTCAAGTTCTTTTATCTTCTTTTCTCTCTTTTTCCAACATCTATGAAAGTAGGCCTATTGTTTTATCTCTTCGTTTCCTTCTTTCTTGAATAGTAACTCTTATAAGTTTTTCAGTGTCTTGGATATATTATGGCCTGTGTAATCTTGTTATTTTTGTCCTAATTTCATTATATTCTTCACATTCCAGGATAAAATGTTCTAAGTTTTCTGTATCTTTAGTTATATTATTATAGTTATATATACCGTTATATATATAGTTATATATATATATATATATATATATATATATATATATATATATATATATATAGTTATATTATTAACTCCGTCAATGAAATTCGGCGAAGGTTATGTTTTCGCCTCCATTGTTTGTCTGTCTGTTGGTAAACAAGATATCTCACAAAGTTATGAACCGATTTTCACGAAATTTGGCGTATGTATGAATTACAAAGACTGCACAGACCTTGCGTCCTCTACTACGCAGTCCGGACTTAATTCTCAGAACAAATGCTAGGCTTGGCTACTAAGGCGAAGGGATGGCTAACAAATCAGAAGATATTTACATAGCCTAAATACACTGGCCATACAGACCTTACGATCCAAACGAGGTGGTCAGGACTTAATTCGAGAGAACAAAAAATATAGATACACTGACCACACAGACCTTACGATCCCAGCGAGGTGGTCAGGACTTAATTCTAGTAGAGATAGCTAAACCGAGAGTAAGGGACAGTGGAAGGAAAGGATAGCAAAGAAGAAGAGAGAGAGATAGAGACAATGACTATGAGGGTTGCTTGTGAATGTAACTAAGGGCTGGTATCATCGTCCATTGATCCATGGGTCGTCACTCAGCCTGGACATGGACATTAACGACCCTGTAAAGTGCGGTACAGGAATATCACCTGTCAGATACACGCATTTTGCTACACCTTGTTAGATTTGTTTTCTTTTCTGTTTCTTTTGTTTAGTTTGCAAGTTTTACATTTTAATTTAACTGTTTATCCTAGTTTAAGTTATATTAATATTTTGGTGTTTTTATTTTATACCGGTATTGTACTGTATTTTATACCGGTATTGTACTGTATTTTATACCGGTATTGTACTGTATTTTATACCGGTATTGTACTGTATTTTATACCGGTATTGTACTGTATTTTATACCGGTATTGTACTGTATTTTATACCGGTATTGTACTGTATTTTATACCGGTATTGTACTGTATTTTATACCGGTATTGTACTGTATTTTATACCGGTATTGTACTGTATTTTCATTTAGTTGTAATCTTTTGGTGTAGCCTATATATTTTATATTTTTCTGTTATGTTTGTAGTTATAATAATAATATATATATATATATATATATATATATATATATATATATATATATATATATAAATTAATAGAAAACCCAGCGCTGGGATGAACATCTTTATTGTGGGACGTTTCGGCTTACACACAAGCCATCTTCAGCCTAAAGTAAGACAAAAAGGGCCTACATAAATATTTGAATATTACTAATGGTTAATATTTAAAACGTGTAGGAGAATTATGATTCGGAGCATCGGGGTAGGTCATTCAGAACTGGTTTCCCTCTATCAAAACCTTCAAATTCGGCCATAAGAGAACACTGAAGCTTCAGGCCACCCAATACATCCTTCGGATTTCTCCATTCTTCACACAGCCGTAGACGACACCACACGCCTTTTATCTGAGTCTCTTTTATTTCAAAAACTACGCCCAACCCTGGGCACACACGAGACTTCCACCCCCTTACTTTGCTTCTAAGTATCTTGTGGTATGTTTTCCAGTTTTATTATGTAGGTTCTCTTCCATTAGCCTAGTTCTATTTTCTTATTAGATATGTCCACATTCTATACTAATTCCTTAACCACACTCTACTTTAGTTCAATGTCTGACTATATAGTTTTTCCCCCTTTGTACTATTTCAATGTGTTTTGTATTATAATTAAAACTTAATTTGTAACACTTTTATATATATTAATGCTTAGTAATTTGTGGTCGGGGGCCGGGGGAGTGCTGGAGCGACCTTGGTAACCCTGGTCTCTGGGTCTTCTGGGTGACCTGGATGTGTGAGAGTTTGTTTTTTGTCTGTGTTTGTTTTTTGTTTTGTGTTTTCCCTGTTCTTGCTCTGTCTTGAGTCGGCTACCCCCAAAATGGGGATTGGGCCTGAGCATATAGATAGATAGATAGATAGATTTTGTCTGATTCTCTGAATTATTAAATTAGTTTCTTAATTTTCAATTTCCATCTGTAATAATGTTACTCTAGTGGCTTTCTTATATAGTTTCACTGCCTTTCATGCTAATTTAATGTATTTCGTACATAACATGCATTTTCCGATTTTTCAAAAATCTTTGGTGTTTACAATTATATTTCCGCGACCCCATTCTACTTTAATGCGAACCCGTTTCTACACTTGTTGTTTTCAATATTGTCTCTCCCCTTTCGTACAATTTACTTGTATTTCGTGTTGCCAACCTACTTAATTTTAGTACCGTATATAATTTAATTATAATTATAATCATAATTCTCCTACACTTTTTAAATATTAACCGCTAGTAATATGCAAATATTGATGTAGGCCCTTTTTGTCTTGCTTTAGGCTGAAGATGGCTTGTGTGTACGCCGAAACGTCCCACAATAAAGATGTTCATCCCAGCGCTGGTTTTCTATTAATTATACGCCTCCGCTTCCCCCGTGAAGAGAGCATCGCTTCTATATATATATATACCTTTATGGGTCTTCTGTATTGGTTTACACAAACACACACACTGAAAAATACGCCAACTTATTATTTGCTGTTATTCTTTTCATTGCACACATACATACACACACACGTACATACATACATAGCCTACATACATACACACACACGCACACACATATATATATATACACACACGCACACACAAATACATACATACATACATACACACACTCACACACACACACACATTCATAAATACATACACACACACACACACACACACACACACACACACACACACACACACACACACACATACATATGAATACAGGACGTTTCGTCACCACCTCTTAATCACCCGTCACACCTAGCCGATTTGAGGCCAAGACTGTCCGCGACCTAAGGGTCCTGGACAGTCTTGGTCTACGTCGCCGCGCATCATGGGCCGTCGCCAACATAACAAAGAGGTCGGGATGGGTCTTCACATACCCCCTCAAAAGTTCAACATATCGAACTTTCAAAATCAAGTCGGCGTGGAGTGAGGTCAAAAAATGGGGACGTGAAGGGGACGGGAGGCTGATGGCGTGTCACGGCGCTTGACGGGAAAAGGTAGGCGTCAGTGCGGCGTCACACGGCACCAGAAATGAGGTCTGCGGTCAGGCGGCGTCACCATAAAAACCTACGGGATCAGCGGCGGCTTACGGCGACCCAACGATGCCCTAACGGTCAATATATAAATAAACGACATAATTAACCCGCTGAGTGCCAGCCAATTTTGACGGTGTGGTTCTGCCAGTGTCATATTTTTTTTATTTTTTATTTTTTTTTGGCTAAATCTATCAAGTTGGGAGAGAAAGGAAGGATAATGGTAAAAAAAACACTCCCCTTGTCCATTTTCGCCAGAAATCAGGTCCCCGATGTTCCCGAAAGTAGCTGAAAAGACACTATAGACTACAGAGACTTTTATGGTATCGGAATGTATGGGTAGGAGGGTGGTGGGGGGAAGGTAGAAGCGTAATTGACTCATGTTACAAATATGAAGCCGATTGGTGAGGTAGTTTCGCCACCACGGATTTTCCTTTTTTTTCCTTATCTTCGTACGGATACGCTGGAAGTGGGTGGTGGGAGGCGGTTGGGGGTGTGGTGGGGGGAAGGCAGAAGGGTAAGGGACTTGTCTCACAAATATGGAACCAATTGGTGCAGTCGTTTCGCCGCCACAGATTTTCATTTTTTTTCCTTCTGACGGGACCGACAGTCAGCGAGTGGGTGGGAGGAGGGATTTGGGATTTTTGTGTTGGGTAGCCAAAAGGGTAAGGTACCGGTACATTTAAACTTCCATGGCACTGGGCGTGACAACACCCTAGGACGTATATATACGTCCCTGGCACTCAGCGGGTTAAATAATTAAATAATAAATATATTATCAATAACCATCAAAATATAAGATTAGGTATATTAATTACAGAAAAAATGAAAAATAACAACATTCAATACATAATTAAATTAATAATAATAATAAAATAACAGAATTAACTGAAATAATCAGTTAATAATCAGCATCCATACTAAAGGGGTCGCAGTTCATCGGCACAGTAATGCATATTGACGCCGCCCTACCTCCTGTCGCCGCCGTTCGTCAACGCGCTACGCCGCAGATCGGCACTCCAGCGGCGACCTAGGTCTCACCTTCAGTCCTGCATGGGCGCCGCTCTACCCCGTCAGGTCGACGTCAGGCGACGTCAGGCGCCGTCAGGCGGCATGGCCATCCATACTGCGTCCCGTCCCGTCCAAAACTCACCCCCCCAAATCCTTAAGCTCTCCGCCGAAGGTCGGCACTCCTGACCACGACCTTGAGTCTTCCACGACCTTGAGACTCAAGGTCGTGGTCAGTCGTGGCTCAAATCGGCATGGTGTGACGCCTGCTTTAGACCCGTTTCGTCACCGCGATCTCGAACGTTTCGTCACCATAATTAGCCACTACCATTTCAAGGCCACTGGACCTTGATTTAAGTATTAATGGTTATAATTTGTGGTGAAAACTTAATGGTTCGTTGTTGTTGTTCCCCAAGCTGCCTGGCCGAACAGCCCCAAGGCCCCGAGCACGGCCAAGGCCATAACCGAGCGCCCCCACAGAACCCTCCCTGCCGACCACAATAAAGCCTGGGTGACCGAAGCCACTCCATGGCGGGGAGCTGAGGAGGGTGCGGAAACGCCTGGGAAACCAAAGCCCCACCCAGGGCCCTGTGCCCCTCAGCAATTATGAAGAGAAAGTTGAGGGGCAAGGGAAAAATGTGACGCTTTGGCTTCCAATCTTGGTAGATTGGGAGGTCAATCCACGGAAGAGACGCCGTCACTCAAGATCTAGAAAATATATAAGTAAAGGGAACCCCCCCCTGGGGGTTAGGGAATAGAATATGCCCCACGTGCCTTCTGCGTGTCGTAAGAGGCGACTAAAGAGGTTGGGTCGGTGGGCTTGCGACCCCCACCCGGAAAAAATAAATAAGCAAAGAAAAACGAACGAACAGCCTCGGATGCGGACGGAACCAACGTTGACGAACCACGACCGACTAAGGACATGCCTTCGGACATTCTGAGAATGGCTACGTGGAATGTTAGTGGCATGAATGATGGAACAAAAGAGAGAGAGGTTCTGGAAGTGTTAGTGAATGCCAGGCTGGATGTATGTGGAATGACAGAGACCAAATGGAAAGGTTCAGATGTGAGAGAATGGGAATGTGGAATGGGTGTGTGTGCTGGAGTGAGTGAAGGAACAGCGAGAGAAGGTGCATGTTTGTTTGTAAGTAGCAAATGGAAGGAATGTGTAAGAGAGTATGGGTCTGTGGGTTCAAGGATTGTGTGGGTGAGAATGAAAGTAGGAATACAAACGTGGGTGATTGTATGCGTGTATGCCCCGACAGAGGATATACTTGAAAGAAAGAAAGAGGAGTTCTGGATGAATGTGGAGGCGTGCCTGGAGAAGTTTGACAAGAACGAAAGAATATTTCTGATTGGGGATATGAATGGTAAGGTGGGTGATAGGAAAGTTGAGGGAGTGGTGGGAGGGTGGGGGGTACCATCAGAGGTGAATGGGAATGGTAGTGCACTTGTGGACGTATGTGTGGGGAGGAGGCTGTGGATAGCCAACACCTTCTTCCGACACAGAATGATCCACAGGTACACGTGGAAACGGATGTTGACGATGAAAGATAAGACAGTGGTGGAACGAAAGTCATTGATTGATTATGTATGTGTGGATGAACGAATGAAGAAATCTGTGATGGATGCTAGGGTGTATAGGGGTATTGGAGGGGGTCTGTCTGATCATTATGTAGTGGTAGCTAAGGTTAGGATACAAAAGAAGTGGGTGAGGAGAGCGGGAGGGAGGCGAGAGGAGGGTGGAATGGTGAGGAGGGTGGAGAGGTTGCAGGAGGAGGAAGTCAGGGAGGAGTACAGGAGAGCAGTGGAAAGACGACTAGGTGGGTTCGACCTGGAAGTTATGGAGGAAGTGGAGGAGATGAGCAAGGTGTTTAAGGATGAGATCTGTGCAGCATGTGAGGAGGTGTGTGGAGTGAGGAGTACAAAGGAGTACAAAGGAAATCAAGCAACAACAGTCTAGTGACCCTTCTAGGTTGCTTGTCCTCCAAAACACTGAGGATCAAGTGACCAAACAGTGGTTTAGAGTGGGTAAGGGAACATTGGAAAGGGAACTACTGCCCTGCCACTAACGTGGCAGGACTAGGAAGTTAGTAGGGGACATATGGGTTAGTAACTGAGGGGAGGATAAAGTTATTCATTTACAAACGCAGTCAGTCGCGGGTTTGATGCGAGATATTTGTCTAGGCGGAATTTAAATGAATCAACGGTGCTGCAGTCTATAACGTCTCGGGGAAGCCCATTCCACAAGTTGACAACTCGATTGAAGAAGAAATTCTTAGATTCGTGCGAGTTAAAAGATTTACCAATAATTTTGCAACCGTTTCCCCGCGTGTAATTAGATTGGTCGATAGTGAAGTACTTCCTACAGTTCATATTGTCGATGCCTTTGATGATTTTGAACACTTGAATTAAGTCGCCTCTTAATCTGCGCTGGGTTAAAGGAAATAGATTTAATTCTCTAAGACGCTCTTCATATGGTTTGTTCTTTAGGCTAGGTATCATTTTGGTAACTCTACGTTGAACTCGTTCTAGCTTGTTTATATCTTTTTGGTAATAAGGGCACCAGGATTGAACGCAGTATTCCAGAAGAGGGCGGACTAAGGAATTGTAAAGGGTTAGGATAACTTCTTTGGATTTATGCTCAAATGACCTGCCTATAAAGCCAATTATTTTGTTTGCCTTCTTAACAACTTCTGAACATTGTTGACTCGGTTTTAGGTTACTCGATATTGTTACTCCCAGATCAGTTTCTCTGTTTACATTCTTAAGCTGAGTGCCATTCATCGAATAGTTTGCTTTCTCATTTAGGTATCCGACATGTAGTACTTTACATTTATCCGCATTGAAACTCATTTGCCAAATTTGGGCCCAACATGACAATTTATCTAGATTGTGTTGCATATCGTCAACTTGTTCTTTTGAGAGTACGCTATTTGCAATTTTTGTATCGTCAGCAAATTTTGAGATTGTGCAGGTGAGACCCTCATCTATGTCGTTGATGTAAATTAGAAAGAGAATTGGTCCTAGTACCGATCCCTGGGGTACCCCGCTACTTACATTGGTCCATTTAGATGCCTTACCGTTTATGACTACCCTTTGCTTTCTGTTGCTGAGCCAATTTTCTATCCATTTCAACACACCGTCTTGTATTCCATGCGCTTTTAGTTTTAGCAGTAAACGTTTGTGGGGAACTTTGTCAAAGGCCTTTTGAAAATCAAGGTATATAATATCTACAGCTTTACTCTCATCGTAGAGGTTGAGGATATCGTGGAAGAAGTCTAAGAGGTTTGTTAAACAGGAACGTTTTTTACGAAAGCCGTGTTGAGTATCTTTAAGTATGTTATTTTCCTCTAAGTGATTTACGAGTCTGTCTCGTATGACCGTTTCTAGCATTTTACATACAACTGAGGTTAAGCTAATTGGACGATAGTTACTGGGTAGGGATTTGCTGCCTTTTTTGAATATCGGTGTTACGTTGGCTAGCTTCCACTGATCAGGCATAGTTCCAGACTGCAAGGATTTATTGAATAGTAATGTCAGTGGTTTGGAGAGCTCATTCTTAGCTTCCTTTAGAACTCTAGGCGAGATTGTATCAGGTCCAGGCGTTTTATTTACCTTGAGTTTATCTAAACAATTCAATACTTCTCTCTCTGTAACGGTGATATTGCTTAGAACATCTGAATTATCAATCTGAATCGGCGATGGTGTAGGGATATCACTGAGGTCTTCTGTTGTAAAAACTGATGCAAAGAAGGTATTGAGGGCATTACTCATTTGTACTTCGTCTTTGGTGTATTCTCCTTTTTCATCGACTAACGGTCCAACAGTTGAAGTAACTACTTTTTTCTTTCTGATATAACTATAGAATTCTTTCGGGTTTGTTTTACTTTGATTCGCAATATGTAACTCTAAGGTCTTTTTACTTTGCTTAATTAACTTTTTGGCTTTGCGTCGTAGCTCTACAAATTTCACCCGTTCTTCGTCATTTTGTGAGGATTTTAATCTATCATTAGCAAATTTTTTAGCAAGCAGGCAGTTTGAAATATCTTTATTCCACCATTTGGGCTTATTATTTTGGCCTGGACGCCGTATTTTCGATGGTATGCAGTCTTGCACTGCTTTTAGGTAAGTGGTTTCGAATAACTTCCAAGATGTATTTATGTCGTTATTGTTAATTAAAAAGCTCCAGTCAGTTTCTTTAAACATAGCTCTAAGTTTATGGAAGTTTGCTTTCTTGAAATTAGGAACTTTTTCGATGCTACTATTTGGTTCGTTACTAGTAAACTTTAAAGTGAAAGTTATCGTACGATGGTCGCTGTTACTGAATTCATCACCAACATTCAAATTCTCTATCAATTCTTCTTTTGTTGCAAGTACAATGTCAAGAACGTTATTACCACGGGTCGGCATTCGAACAAATTGATAAAGCGAACTCTCTTGCAAGTTCGTATACAAGTCATGTCCGGAGTGTGAAGTAAGAGTATCGCCCCACTTGGTCACAGGTAAATTAAAGTCGCCAAAAATTACGGTATCTTGTGAGATACTTACATCTGCAATTTGTTCGTAAATTTCTCGGTCAGTTTGCACTGATTGAGCTGGAGGTCTGTATATTAACGCAAGTATTATTTTTGTACCTTTATTATTCTTTATTAGCACAAAAGATGTGTCGACGTTCACAATTTGAGGTTTTGACACGAGGGTCGGGTTAAGACTTTCTTTGATATAAAATAAAACGCCACCTCCATTTTTATTTATTCGGCTGTTCTCAAACATTACATAACCGGGAAGTGAATACTCTGCTAAAAAGTCTCTATCTTGTGTATTGAGCCAAGATTCTGTTATGCCAATCACATCATAATTTTCTGTAAACACTAGTTCCTCTAAATCTGAAAATTTATTGCGTATGCTACGAGCGTTTGCATAGAAAACATTCAAAGTTTTGGATTTGGGATTCAAGGAACGGTCTTTATTCAAATTATTGGTTCTGGTCGGATCTACATTTACATTCATGGCTGTCCTCGGTCCTCGGTCGTTATCCCTGACGGTTTTGAATTTGGGTCGTGTTGGTGGAGCTTTATCCAAATTTGCGGTTCTTGACGGATTAGTATTTAATTCCTTTGTAGATTGCCGTCCTCGCTGTCTTCGGTCCTCCTTCCTGGTTGTCCTGTGCTGAGTCGATTTCTTCTCCGAAAATCCTTCACCGCATCGTTGAGAAGACGCCCAAAACGCGCTGCTCCCACCTGGTTCAGATGAACTCCATCGTCCGAAAACAAATAGTCATCGTAGTAGAAATTGTCCCAGGTGTCGACGAATCCCACGTTCTCCTTCCTGCAGAGGTTTGCTAGACAACGATTTGTGCTGGTGGCTATGTTGTAAAATCGGCTCTCTACACCGAGCCGGGGGACGATTCCTGAGACGATGATCCTTGATGACTTCTCCTTAAACGACTTGATCAGCTGCTGGTACTTTAAAAGCAAATCTTCCGACCGGGTTCGCTGTACATCGTTGGATCCAACGTGGATGACGTACATTGTATTAGCTGGGGCCAGCTTTGATACTTCGTCAACTGCTGCAACTACGTCATCCACACCACCACCAGGGATACAAAAACGCTTCCTGGTCTTAGGTGCCCTGGCGCAAAACTCTGTGAGCTGACCACGTATCATCGAGTCTCCCACGAGCCGGACTTCTTCTATTTCCTCTTCGTCATCTGAGTCTGCGAGTATCTGGAAACGGTTTTGACACTCGGTAATCGGTATGTGTTTCCTGGTCTTGGGGCAAACGTTGTTCCTCACGACACGGAAGTTGTCTTGAGGGGGAAGAGAGTCGCTATTTGTATCTTGAGTATCGGAAACATCAGCTGAAATGGCTACTGTAGGCGTTGAATTGTTGGCAGTTGACGTTGGGGCGTTGGTGGCTGCTGGAGTTGCGGTAACAATTGAAGTTTGTGGCACTCCAACGTTGAGTGTTACAAACTCTTGCAGTGATTCCAGCTTCATGGTGAGGACGTTGATCTTGTTGTAGGCTTCATCTAATTTCACTGTAAAATTATCTCGTTGGTGGCAGAGCCGGCAGACTTGAAGATCGATAGTAGCAAACATGGACTCACCAAACCTACCGGCGCAGTTCGCACAAGCGCGAGGCATGGTGACAGTCACTTTCTTCAGATCACTTCACTCACTTAAAAAACAATTCACTCACTTTACAACACTTCACTCACTTTAAAAACACTTCAATCACTTCAACCGAAAACAAATATGCTGAAATACGCAGAAATAGGTATAGAATAAGAGGAGAAGAGGGAGGGGAGTGAAAGGTACAGCATGGTGGACAGAAGAGGTAAGAATAGCTGTGGAAGAAAAGAAGAAAGCATATAGAGTGTGGTTGGGTAGTAGAGGGAATGAAGATTCCGAGAGACAGAAACGAGCGAGGTACGTGGAGAGTAAGAGGGTGGTGAAGAGAGTAGTGAAGGAAAGTAAGAGAAGAGTAGATGAGGAATTTGGAAGGAATCTGAGTGTAAAATGGAGGGAGAGTAAGAAACTGTTCTGGAAAGAAGTCAAGAAAGTTAGGGAAGGTAGCAAGGGAAACAGTAAGGGTGTGAAAGATAAGAATGGGAGAATGCTAGCCGAGAAGCAAGAGAGAGTCGAAAGATGGAGGGAGTACTTCAGTGAGTTGCTAAATGAAAGGAATGAAGAGCCAGCAAACATAGCTGGATATGGTATGGGAGGGAGAAGAAGAGAAGTAGTGGAGGAGGAGGTGGGGATCAGGAGGTCAGAAGTGTGGGAAGCCATGAAAAGAGTGAAGTTGGGGAAAGCACCAGGAACAGATGGAGTGTGTGGGGATATGTTGAGGTATGGTGGTGAGATAGTGATAGAATGGGTATGGAAAATGTGCAAACTAGCATGGGAGAAGGGGAGTGCACCCGATGACTGGAAGACTGGCATAATAGTCCCCCTATATAAGGGCAAAGGGGAAAGAGGAGTGTGTGGTAACCACCGAGGAATATGTCTTCTAAGCGTAGTAGGGAAGGTATACAGTAGGGTAGTGATTGAGAGAGTGAGAGTGAGAACGGAGAAATGGATAGGCGACGAGCAGGGAGGTTTTAGGAAGGGAAGAGGATGTGTAGATCAGATTTTTACCCTGAATTGTGTTGTGGAGAAGTATCTGGAGAAGAAACAAAAGGTGTATGTTGCCTTTATGGACTTGGAGAAGGCCTATGACAGAGTGGATAGAGAAGGTTTGTGGAAAGTACTTAGAATATACGGAGTAGAGGGCAAGTTGCTGAAAGCAGTGAAGAGCATGTATGAGGGTGCAAAGGCGGCAGTACGTGTGGAGAGTGAGCAGAGCGAGTTCTTTGACCTGAATGTTGGTTTGAAACGGGTGTGTGATGTCCCCGTGGTTGTTTACTGTATATATAGATGGAGTCATGAAAGAAATACTATCAAGAGCAGTGGATGTTGGTGTATCGCTGAAAAGGGAGGGAATTGAGTGGAAGCTACCTATACTGCTGTTTGCGGATGATACAGTTCTGATGAGTGATAATGAATGGGAGTTGCAGGGTCTGGTAAATGAGTTTGGAACAGTGTGCGAAAAACGGAATTTGAAGGTAAATACGGGGAAGAGCAAGGTTATGGTCTTCGAAAGGGGTGAAGTCACAGAGTGTGAGGTGAAGCTGAACGGTCAGGCTATGGAGATCGTCAACTCTTTTAAGTATCTGGGCAGTGTGTTGAGTAAAGATGGGACTATGGATGAAGAGGTGCGGGAGAGGGTACAACAGGGGAAGAGGGTTGTAGGAACGCTAAAAGCAGTAACAAGAAATAGGGTGGTCAGTATGGAAGTGAAGAAGTCCTTGCATGACAGTGTGGTAATCCCGACACTGACTTACGGAAGCGAAGCATGGACGTTGGTTGAGAGACTCCGACCAAGAGTGAGAGCAGTGGAAATGAATTACTTAAGGAGTGCGTGCGGAGTTACATGGAGGGATAGACAGACTAATGAGGAAGTAAGAAGGAGGTGTGGTGTGGAGGTAGATGTGCTGGAAAGTGTGAAAAGGAACAACTTGAGATGGTTCGGCCATATGGAACGTATGGAAAGCGAGAGAATGACTAAGAGGGTGTACGAGAGCGAGGTGGAGGGACAGAGGGGGAGAGGTAGACCGAATATGAGGTGGAAGGATGGAGTGAGGAACTACATGAACGAAGGCGGTGCTGGTTGGGGGGAGGGGCGTCGACTGACTGGGGACAGAGGTGCATGGGGGCGGTTCGTTCGTGGCCACCCCTTCGGGGATCACGGCGTCAGGCAATAGATAGATAGATAGAACAGTCAGAGTAAGCTATGGGTATGGCAGAGATCGCTCAGTTCTCACTTTGATAGACCAGCCCATCACCACATGACTAGAACCCAATCCTCTCGGCATCAGCTAGGAAAGGCCCTAGAAAGTCGCCTTGGGGGGGGGGGGGGGAATAGTTCCCCTATTTCAACCCCTTTCGGGGTTGGGCACCCGCCATTAATGGTTCGTTGCCTAATTGTATGGGACTGTAGATATTTATCTGATATGGTTTTGTTAAAACATAAGAACATAATCTTTTGTCAAAACGTTGTCTTATATTATTATATATAATACGATAGGTAGTTGTCAATTAAATTTCTTGAACTTTTTTTTATAGCCTATACAGCTTGGCACCAGTGGAATGTACACCCGTGCACATGTACCGGTACATCAGGAAACACAGTCCTAACAGGGACATCCACTGGGACATCTGAATAGACCACTTGCGAGTTTCGTTCTATAAGGAAGTTGGAACTCTAGATTTTTTTTTTTTTTTTTTTTTAAGAGACAATGAACGGAGGAAGGAAAAACACAGATAAAACAAAAAGGTCCATGTGCCTAAAGGCATCCTCCATTCATAAAATGTTTGTAACAACTGGATTTAAACATTTGTAGAATGTAAGTTTGTGGAAAGCAATTCGAGGGAAGTGAATTCCAAAGAGTAGTAGTTCTAGGGATAAATGAATTTTGATAAGCAGAAGTTCTGCATTGTGGAGGAGAAAGTGTAAATTCATGGACGCTCTCAGCTGCCCTAGTTCTACGGGGAAAGATGTGGAGAGGCGGCACAATTGAAGCAAGTTAGGCCTATTGTTATTACATAAGAACATATGAAAATGGGAGTGTGTAGAAAGCCGATTGGCCTAAGCAAGGCAGATCCCTGTCCCACACAACCCCAATTACAAAGCCCAATTATAGGCTCAACACTCTAATACCTTGAGGATCATCTTACCAAAACGGTTAGAGATTAACGCAGGATTACGGTGGTCTGCAGAGCGCTGATTGGCCCAACCCTGCTGATCCCCCTTCACACCCAACCCTTCTCGTCCATAATAGCTTATCCAATTTTATCTTAAAGCTCCCTACCGTTTTTAATCCCACTATAGCACTTGGTAGTCCATTCCACCCATCTACAACTCTGTTACCAAACCAATATTTGCCTATATCTTTTCTGAAACGAAATTTATCTAATTTGAAACCATTGGTACGAGTTCTTTCGCTATCACTGAGCTTTAGTACATTTGTCATGTCCCCTTTGTTAATCCCACTAACCCACTTGAACACCTCTATCATATCCCCTCTAACTCTGCGTCTCTCTAACGAATGTAACCCTAATTTCTTCAACCTTTCTTCATACGGAAGATTTCTAATATTATGGATCATTTTTGTCATTCTACGCTGAACTCTCTCCAATGAATCTATGTCCATTCTGTAATAAGGACACCAACAAAATTACCTGTTAAAATACGGTTGTAGTACATTTATAAATACATAAAACCCAATTCAACTACTCTTTAGCCATTAGAAACCTACATAATTATTGCATTTCTATTTACCATCGATGTATACAGCTCCAACTTCCTTATAGCCTGAAACTCGCAAGTTGTCAATTGGTGGTAGTTAGGTCGTCAATGGTGTCATTGACATCTAAATCCATTGCTGGGACATTTAAAGTGTTGGTTAATTGCTGTATTTGTTGATTTCATTAATTAAGTTTAGAAGTGAAGTTGGTTGGTGTAAAAAATATATCATCATCAGTACTGTTATATAGCATTATATCGGGACAATCAGGGCAATGCCAGAGAAAAGTTCCACTTTCCTTAAGGTGTCTGGTAATGTTTCTATATTCTGTCTGGGACATTGATGTCCCAGACGAGAGCGCCTGTTGTTTAGGACGGAGTTCTGTGTCACATCCATAACATGAGTATTTAATATTACAACTACTTATGATGATACATTTTGAAAAATCACAAATTGCGAGACAAAGAAAAATTAAACGTTCCCGCCAAGCGCAAAAAACGAGACGAGAATGTGTCATTCGTTCCGTTTCGGAATGGAGTGACATGAAGCGAAATGGAACGATATATTTCAGTATATTTCGCTACATTCCGCTATCTTTCGTACTTTAGTGACATCCTGGGCGAGAATATACATTGGAGTGGTTTATGAGTTTCGAATCAAGTTACTAATAATGCCTTTTGGACTAATAAACATAGTGGTGACGAAACGGGTCGGAATTTTGGTGACGAAACGTCCATACCCCACATATGATCACTCATCCTTGACACTTGATCCTCAGTGTTTTGGAGGACAAGCAGCCTAGAAGGGTCACTAGACCTGTTGTTGCTTGATTTCCTTTGTACTCCTTTATATATGCACACATACATACATTCATACATACACACATACATTCATACACACGCACTCTCTCTCTCTCTCATGCTGTGGAGTAATTATTTCAAGACGGTCGGTATATCCAGGGGAGGTGAAGTTAGTGGCTCTACTCTTCTCTCACACACACACACACACACACACACACACACACACACACACACACATTTATTTAACTCATCATGTACCGCCATACACACACTCTCTTATTCTCTCTCTCACTCACTCTCACTCTCTCTCTCTCACACATATTTAACTCATCATGTACCACCACACATACATCCACCACTACTACTACCTCCTCTTATCTAAAAGCCTAGGTAAATCTACAGTTATACTACCACTCCTCCCCGCACCTCCCCCCTTCAAAACACGCCTTTTAGCGTGTTTTTTGGATGGTTCAGCAGACTCGGAAACTGAAAACAAAATGAATTTGTTTATATTAATGTCACTAATTTTCCAATGGATTTATAGTTTTCTGTGTTAATTTGCATCAATATATAATGTTTGGAAGTAATTAAAAGCCTCTGAAAAAAAAAAAAAAAAAAAAAAACGCGTTTACCCCATGACTTTTTGTCATCATCATATATATTGACAGCAGTGGGCAAAAACAAAAAGTACGCCGCGGCCCAACCGACTGTACACCCAGGTAAACAAACTTCACTTTGCCTAAGGTTTGTAATACTTCAATGTATCTATTTCAAGTCAAATATACATTTCCGCGCATCATGAAACCATACCGGTACTAAGTCTACTATTAATAATATTAACCTATTAGTACCAACAGAATAGCGACAAAATAGGGGTAGTATAACTGTAGATTTATCAAACCTTATATTACACTCCAACACCCGCATAACCTCCTGTATCTGTAATAAGTCTCAACTCATCCCATTCTCTCTCTTACACACACCCACTTAACTCATCACACACACACATATAACTCATCATGTACCACCAGTGCACCACACACACACACACCACTTATCTAAAAAACCCTACATTACACCGCAACACTCCATCTGTAATAAGTGTCTCAAACACACATATATACACACACACACACACACACACACACACATATAACTCATCATGTACCACCACACACACACACCCACCACTACATCCTGTTATCTACACCCCAACACCCGTATAGCCCCTCCATCTGTAATAAGTCTCTCAAACACATATATATACACACACACACCCACCACTACATCCTGTTATCTAAATACCCCTACATTACACCCCAACACCCGTATAGCCCCTCCATCTGTAATAAGTCTCTCAAACACACATATATATACACACACACACCCACCACCGTATAGCCCCTCCATCTGTAATAAGTCTCTCAAACACATATATACACACACACACACTACATCCTGTTATCTAGAACCGGACAAATTGGAATTTCGGTCACGTATGGGATATAATGTTCTAAATGTGTACTATAGCTTTGTCATAGAGTATTAGTCACCACAATATATGTCTTTACCGCTGCAGATTAAATTATTTTTCCTTAGACTTTGAGGGTTAAATAAGGGTGGAAGGAAAAATGGCGGCCATCTTGGATCAGCTGAGAACTAATATTTTTCTCTTTTTTACCGTATTTTTAGTATTTTGTCATTTTCTATATCAATGCTAACCCAGCAGGGGTCTGGGGGCAGCAGCCCCCAGGTTAGGTTAGGTTGTTAGGTTAGGGTATAATGACAAAATATAATTTTAGGGGGCATGTTTTCATATTGCAAAATAATGGGTAAAAATGAATTTGCAGAGGAAAAAACACCTTAAAACACACTAATCAATGAAGGAACTGATGAGAGAAAGTATTATAATACAAAAACCATACGGTACGTGACCGAAAACCCAATTTGACCCTAAAACCACTTAATACACCCCAACACTCGTATAGCCCCCTCCATCTGTAATAAGTCTCTCAACTCAACTCATTCTATTCTCTCTCTCTCTCTCTCTCTCTCTCTCTCTCTCTCTCTCTCTCTCTCTCTCTCTCTCTCTCTCTCTCTCTCTCTCTCTCTCTCTCTCTCTCTCTCTCTCTCTCTCTCTCTCTCTCTCTCTCTCTCTCTCTCTCTCTCTCTCTCTC
The DNA here is from genome assembly GCA_032716605.1 of Paralithodes platypus. Classification (NCBI taxonomy): domain Eukaryota; kingdom Metazoa; phylum Arthropoda; class Malacostraca; order Decapoda; family Lithodidae; genus Paralithodes; species Paralithodes platypus. The sequence goes on along the minus strand of JAVRFV010002213.1, from coordinate 305,868 downwards.
ACAGCCATGTTCTACACACACTCTTCTCTTTACACGCTTGGCTACTCTCGTCAGTCACTTCCATCTTAAGGCAAGTTAGGTGTAGGCTATTCACACGTATGTACACACACACACACACACACTTACTTAAATCACACACGCACACTTAAATCACACACGCACACACACTTAGGTCGCACACACACATACATACATACACACACACACACACACACACACACACACACACACACACACACACACACACACATACATACATACATACATACACTCAGATCACACACACACACACACACACACATTACATATACTGTATATTCTCACTCCTATTTACAGTATTGGCACTGTACATGTTCACATATGTACGTACCTGGCCACTCGCACTAGTAAGTCTAGATACAGTACTATTATATACTGTACACATACATACAAATTGCGCGCGCACACATTGAAGCACACATACAGTAAATATTCTCACTCATACATACAAGCTCACATATGCATACCCGCGCCAGTAGGTCTAATATATATATACAGTTATCTCAAACTCTAGGCTGCACACCCGAATATGGAAATATTTCTCTATGAACATATTTCGTTTGTTGTTAAAAATATAAGAGTAGGCTATATATTTATTTTAAAATACATGAGTAGCCTTCGTCACATACATGAGTAGCCTTCGTCACATAGCCTACTGGTAATTATAATGTGAAGATTATTGACAATAATTCGCCACCGGTATTCTATTAGTGTTTGTGAATTGAAGAATACATACCTGAAGCGTTGTCATGACCGGTACTCGGTAAAACACACCCCATATGTTTTGTTTTCTCTTCCGTTCCATTGTCTGTTGTAAACCGGTGACAGGTCAGTTGAACCAGTGCCACTTTAACCAGTGCTAACTCAACCAGTGGCCACTTCAATCAGTGACCATTTCAACCAGTGACCATTTTAACCAGTAGGTTAGGTTAGGTTACTGGTTAAAATGTTCACTGGTTGAGTTAGCACTGGTTAAAGTGGCACTGGTTCAACTGACATGGAACCGTTGTAAACCAGATAGCCTATCTCACAAAGTTATGAACCTATCTATATGCTCAGGCCCAATCCCCACTTTTCCTATTTTTATTTTTTATTTTTTATTTAATTCTATTTTATGATTATTTTATTTTCTTGGGGGTGGCCGCAGTTAGGATATCGGCCAAGGAAGTAGTGGTCCAATGCCAGACCAACAGTACTACTATTGGTCTTGGTTCAATGTAAGAGGCGATCCCGATCATATTCCGAAACCCAGATCCAAAGACCAGCGGAGGCGGAGGTAGGCTATGCGATCTACCGAGTGTCCCTCTAGTTGATGTAGGTACCGGTACAGTCGCGATTTTATGCAGCTAGAGAAGGATGTGTGGTCGCAAAAAGGGTTAAGTGAGATAGTTCGAAGCCTTTCAATAAAATCGTCTAATAGTAGCCAGAACAAATGTAAATATACGTTGCGGTACAGAAGGGGTTAACTATACCACAAATCCTTTTTAAGCTGAAAAATATGGTGTAAATATAGGTAGAATGAAATACATCACACGTCGCTGGTATTCAAAGGGTTAAAGTACACTCGGATACCATAGTTTCTAGCCCACTCATAATAATTCCTGGACCCTATATGTTTTTATTTATGCAATTATTACTATCTGGATTGATTTGTTTATATAAATTTATTTTCAATAAATGGTATACCGTATAGGCCTATATAGTTTAGTACCGGTATTTTTTTTTTCTATGTGATTGAGGGAGGCAAAAGGCAGAACTGCCTATAGCGAGTGCCTCCCCCATAGTTGAAAGAGTGACAGGGCCAAAATCAAGGGACGTTTGAGCCAAAATGCCTGGACACACGGAGTTTGAAGCAATTTAAATCATAGGAAGAGGGAAAGACTGATTCTGGGAGAGAGTTCCAGAGCTCAGCTGTTGAGTAGAAGAAAGTTTGAGAGTAACGTTTCACTCTTGGGTTGGAGAGTTGCACAGAGTAGGGGTGGGATTGAGTTGCAAGACGGGTACCACGTGCCGTACGTAAAGGAGGTGGTATACACTGGGAAAACTCTGAGGAACACTGATTATTATAGTAGCGATAGAATAGCGAGAGAGATGCAACATTGCGGCGAAGAGAGAGAGATTGCAGAGAGTTGGTGAGTGGACGGGAGTTAATGATACGAAAGGCCTTCCTTTCAACTTTGTCTAAGAGAGCGGTGTGAGAGGAACCTCCCCACACATGTGAACAATACAACAGTTGATGTATAGGCTACCGGTATATAATTATATTCATAAATTGGTTTCCAGAGATATACTTCCATAATTATAAATAGGTCAAGTCCAGGAATATATATGAGTGAGCTAGAGACTATGGTATCCCAGTGTACCGGTACCATACCAAATGCTTAAACTCCACCGCGCGATGCATTGTCTATACCTGCGCCAAGGAAGTTGGATGGATGTTATGTGTCTGTCTGTAAATAAAATATCTCACAAAGTTATGAACCGATTGTCACGACATTTGGTGGACAGATAGCATAGGGCCTACGTGCCAAGGAAGGAAAACATTATTCAATTTAGAAAGCGAAGGTGTCATTGTGCATTAAGGGGGGATGGGCCGGTTTTCTGGACCACTTTCTCCCTCATGTTTAGCCCCATTAGTTTTCGGATGTTAAGATGTTTGCCCCATTAGTTAGTCGTTTTTAAGACCTTTTGCCCCATTTCTTCGTCAATATTTAGACCTGTCGTGCTATTTAGGTGTCGATTTTGTCTCTGGCGAACGATAGTGAGCCTGTAATGTTAGAAGAACCGGCACATTTTCTAGAAGGGGGATCTAATGAATGTTTTTTTTTTTTTAAATTGGTCTAGGAGGAAACTAGAAAAACTAATGAATACATGCAAAAATACACCAAAAAGTGAACCATCCCCCCCCCCCCCTTAAAGTATATTTGGTGATGCAAAAGCAGCGTAGGTGAAGGTATGCGCTCTACCGAGTGTCACTAGTTTTAAATGTGATAAATTGAAATAGTGTCACAGGTATTTTAACACACACACACACACACACTCACACTTACACCATTACACTCTTGAACACACACTCTTCCATCCATACACACTCGTACATATTAACATTCTCACCCCTCCTACATCCCACGTCAGCACCTACCAACCCACCGCTAGCAAGTCCCCTCACACCCCTAGGCACGAATTCAGAACAGTGGTTTAAACCTCCTCGCTGGTTTAAACCCGAGCTTGAAACTCAATCCAGGACTATCGGTATTCAGAATGAAATCCTGAGCCGCTTATCCAGTCAATCCGCGGATTACTCGATCCGATTTTTTTTTTTTTTTTTTTTTTTTTTAGGGTTAGGGGATTGGGGGGGGGGGGGAGGCACCTCAGAGTGGGTGGGGGGAAGAGAAAGTAGGAAAGATGAAATACAGTGGAAGAGAAAAGTTAGTGGGCCGTCCACCTTGCTGTTGTTGAGGGATGTTTATTACTTTATTTTGTTTGTCTACTCATTTTTAAAAACTTGTATTCATGCTTTAATGTTGTACTTTTCTAAGTAGTTTGGAGGCAACTGATGTTTTAGCGTGTCTCTTCCTTCTTTTGTTAGTGCCCAGTCTGTGTCTTCTGGGTATTTGGCAGATTTTTTTCTTTTAAATTTTGTTGGTGACAGTCTAAAGAGATCTTTGGCGAAACGTGTAGTCAGACGCCTGTTTGTAGATTGAGGAGTCAGGACAGGAGGAGTTGGGGAAGGTGTAGTTACAGGAGGTTGGTCTGGATGATCTTGTTCTTCTTCTTCATCTTCTGCGTCTTCCACTTCCTCATCTTCATCGTCTTCTTCGTATTCATCATTGTCTTCTTCGGCGTTGTCCTCCTCTTCACCATCTTCTAAGTTGATGGAGTAGTTGTCTTCTTCAATGATGTTGGGTTGGTGTTCTCGTCTCCTTGGTTTCTGCCGCGTTCTTCTAGATTCCAAGACTTCTGGAGGGATGGAGATTGATGGCAAGCCGTTGTGCTGGAGTAGTTTGGGAATGATCTGACAGAGGTGAACTTTGTTATGGCCGGCAATAGCTGTGGCAGCTTGAACACGAGCGTATATTTTGACCATAGTGTCAGTTTCCTTGTGGTTTTGGGTCTTGTGTGTTTTCTCCCAGCGTTTTTGTCGAGCAAGATGTGATCCTTTCACTGAAACCCCTCCAGGCTCCAGGACCAGTAATTTGATGGGCTTCTGGTCCTTTCCTTCCAGGTTTAACATTGAAGATCACTGTCTCGCCTTCCCCTAGTGATGGAAAATACTTGGGGTTGTATTTTTATATAGACTTATGGTGTGCAAATATATCTATCTATATTGTTGTCAGCTCTTGTTATGAATCCGTAGTAGCCACGTTTGACATTATACCACTTGACTGTTCCTGAGATGTTAAGGTTTGGCATAGTGGCTGGATTGCGATATTTTTGACCAGTTATGAAAGTTCGAGCCATGGAGGTGGTCGATCCGAGGTTTAAACCAGCGGGAGGGTAGGTTTGACTCTAGATCGAAGTTATAAAAACCTTAAATTACTCATGATTGCTTACACTAATCCATAAGGAACCCATAATATAAAATAACAAAGACTGGCACTGATTATTTGCAGTCTTTGGAGGCATTCTAAGCAAGGATTTATATAAATAAGTAATGACAAGTGTAAGCATGCAGCTCAGACAGTCAATCCGAGGTTTAAACCAGCGGGAGGCTTGACAGACGATCGATCGAAGGGATCTACTCGCCAATAAAATATCATATTATTATTTCCAACTAACACAAACTGACATTAAACCGATTCCATTATATTGTAAAAAAATGCAACAGCTTTTCCATTAAGTTGGAAATGGTCGAATCATACTATATAATAGGTGCCAAACGAACGAAGCACTGCCATAGCCTAACCACTGATGTAGTTATTCAATAATAGTTGTTAATGTCTTGATAACCTGAGATGCTTTCTAAGCTGAATAATACAAATATTATATTTAAATGTCCCCAACATTTATTAGATACGATACACATGTATTAAGTTACCATAGAACCAATATTATTAGTCCATTACATGTTGCACAGCAAATATAAATATTTACTGTATCCATGCACAATGTTAATCCTTTGAACGAATTAAAATACATAGCTTATAATATATAAGGAATCACAAGTGAACCATTATTTTCAAATGCATTTAACAAATAGGATAAGAGTTATTTGAGACATGAGTTGTCTTTGTAATAGCCTAGTAGGTTGTAATGATGCATAGTTTATATAACGAGTCACATTGGTTAGGCTACTGTTTTCGCCTACATACTTGTAGTTAATGGTTACAACGTATTTCAGTTGAGCTATTTATACTATATATATTTGTCCATTTGACTGAGTATTAAAACCACTGAGCATGCGGTAGATGTAGTAACGAAGTACCGGGTATAAGTTTGGTTTAAGGGGTGGAATAGAGTTGCTAGTAACACAGATTTTAATAGCACTATCTCACGTAGCCTACACTTTTGTTCTCACTTCCAAATTGATTGGTCTTAATTCGGCCGCTTTAGCTTCCCGTCATGCTATTACTATATCACAATCCCTATGATAAAGTTGAGCATATATACAAACCATGGTAAGTATGACTATATTGCTCGCTATTACTTAAAACAAGCGACATGAATCCAAGTAGCCCATGTCGGTAAAATGAAAGTCAGTGGAAGCAGCAGCAAGCTCAGGATTGGCTAGTTTATCAGTACCCTGATAATTTAATTATTATCTGTATTATTCCTTATTTATTCATTAAACTAGATATGTTTAAACAATTTGAATGATTACTTAATAAATTACAGTGCTATCCGAATCTAAAGAGCTATTAAATATCACAGGAAACAATAATATGTATATATCATAAAGTAAATACAAGCGAACTATAGAAAGGATAAACCCAAGAAGTAAGCGAGAGTGAAGGCTGACTGACCCGGGCTCACGAGGCTGACCCCAGCATTAGCCAATTACAGGCCGTGCTTTACGCATTACATTGAGCGTACATCTGGGGTAGGCTATGTTTGTTTTCCAATGATTTATTACGGTACGCTCTTTATTACCAATCGATACCAACTGTTTATGCCACTTTAATGTAAGCTTAGATTAATATGAGACATGAGCTACTTGTATGAGACATTCTCCTGACAATATTAGAGTTGATTTGAGCAAGCAAGCTCGTATGAACTATATTATAGTTAGTAATGAAAGTCCTTGTGTGACATGACCTTGAAATAACAAGGAAATGTGCTTGAAAATATGAAAGTTAGACGTCAAAAATTATATACTGTAGGAAAATGGAAGGTTCATATGTAATTATGTACGGTACCCTATGCAGTCACACGTAAGGCATAGCCTACACTTTGCAGGTAACTGTAGCATATGTTATATACATATGTTTTTAATAGTTCTATATACCAATTATATCATCCAATAGTATGCCAAGGTATGCTATATTGCATTGCATCATCATACACTACGCCAAATAAGTTGCTGATGCTCCGAAAGTTTCCGTGGTTAGACGACGGTCTCCCAACTTGCTTGGGTAGTGTGGATTGTCGGCAAGACCACGGAAAATAGACGAGAAACCACGGAAATATTGGCAAGTGTGATAGCCCCTATCAAAAATAAGAATGCTTGTCATTATAAACATTACGATGTGTTTAAAAATCTCCCCAAATGACGTCACGCAGCTATCAGATGTGGGGGAGGAGTGGGACGGTTTCAAATTTCGGCAGGGCTTTTTAACAGACCTGCGTGAGAGTCTACCTTCTAGATAGTGTAATTAAACCATGGATTTACCTATTTCCACGAGGTTGTATCACCTAACCAGCAGCTTTAATTAGACATATATTAAACCCCAGATGTCTGGTTAAAGTGAACAGACTATAGAGTTATGCTTCCACCAACCTGCCTTCTTTCCATACAAGGTCCTTCCACCCCCACATCCTCTCTCCTAACCCCCTCCCATCTCCATTTATTCTCTCTCTCTCTCCCCCCCCCCCCCCCCTTCCTCCTCATCTCTTCCCCATCACTTTGTCTCTCCTCCACAACACGTTTCCCCCTCCACCCTCTCCTCCGTCTTGAGCATGGTCTTAGCTCAGGTTTGATGGTGCTAATTAGCGGTTTGTTACATATTTACCTGCATATTTCACACCCTTGGGTATTATTTATATGGGTGACAAGCAACATAACATGAAGCCAAGAGTTACAAAACGTGTAGTAATTCCTCGGCGAATATATGACATTCTTACTGGTCCTGAAAATGTAACTCTGTTGACAACCGCAGAGCAGCGCATTACGGATCTCAATCATCTACAAATAGCAAGGGCAAGCATTCTCACTTAAACCATAGTGTGGTCATAGTTCTAGAGTAATTCAACTATAAACATTACGTATATTACATATATTGTTGCATTAGTAAGGAATTAATTAGGTAGTAAATGTGAAATAAAGTTAAATATATATAAATAAAATCCTGGCAACTTATCATCTCTCCCGAGCGCCTCACCGACACCCTGTCTGCTTTCAAGTTTCAACACACGTGCCACCTCAGTTTTCCCCCAAGACGAGCGGGGTGAGTTTGTGGGGAGTGTGGCTCGTATTAAAATCTCGTATATAGCCGGATTATATACATACTACGTGATCATGGTTAAGTTTACGTGTTCGCCGCTATTCTGTGAAACTGTGAGAGACTCTAGGTAAGTTTCTGTAGGTGTTAATAATTGTAATTGCAAGGTGGGAGGCAGAAGCTTGGTTTTTGGCTTTGCTGTCTGGGAAGCACTTTAGTGCGGCATTCAACCTGTATAAATACTGTACGTACATACTTGTGTTGCCTGGTTTATACAGTGACTATTAACTAACATATTTATTCACTGCATTTCACCAAAACTGTATGACTGTGTGCATTAGTACGTTGAATTAAGTCATTATTCAGCTGACGGTAATGCAGAGATGTGATTGGTCGCACCTGACTCTAGCCCCTCCCACTTTTCACTCCCCCATTCCCCCCCCCCCCCCCCACACACCTACTCCCACACTCCCCTGGCCCTTCATCTTCACCACTCTTCCCTTTCTCGTCTTCCTTTGTGTTTTGTCTACCTTTCTGTCTAGCTATTATCGATCCATGTACTATAAACATCTTGACCACTACTGCCTGTGTTTTCTCGTATCTGATAGTCCGCGGTCACAGATAGCCCGACATCGTTGGTTTCTTCCTTTACCACGTCAACTCTCCCTGCTCACACACACCTGCCCCCTCTCTTTCTCTCTCTCTCTCTCTCTCTCTCTCTCTCTCTCTCTCTCTCTCTCTCTCTCTCTCTCTCTCTCTCTTTCTTTCTTTCTTTCTTTCTTTCACGGTGACTATCAAGCAATATTAGTGACTTGTGAATCCTGTGACCTTGCCGCATCGTCTTACAGATTTGGTTAACTTAACTTAGCCTATGCTAACAGTGTTAGCAGGTATAGGTACAGTTTACCGGACAATTCTGTTCTCAAAGGTCTCTGTAAAATCGTATTTTGGCAACGCCGCACTCCTTTCAACCCCCTCCCTCACTCCACCTTTCCTATCATACCTTCCACTCTGACTCAGAGGTTTAAACCTCGGTTCGGTGCAGGTTTGGGCGCATTTCATTTGGGCGATTAGGCGCCAGTTATCTCTTCATTTGGGCGAAAAGTTAAGCTCCATTTTGACGTACTCGACACTTGACTTGGGCGAGAGAATCATCTAGGTGGAAAATATGGCTATACCGTTCTGCTCCTGATTTACAAGCACAAAATGTTCATACTTTTCACTTTATTTGCGGAAAGATACACATGAACTTCATGACGACTCTTGGGCAGGATGGGGATTTTTTGTCTGCGCTCTCTGTACGGTGCAAGGGAAACGTTTCTCAGGTCTTTTGGTTCAAGTTGGCTTTCACTATCATTCGTTAGTTATTTTCTAATAACTTTTAAAGGTTTGGCGCTTATACCAGACTGCGCATCTTTTAACTTGCACTGTAAGTTGTTGCGCTTCAATTTTCTTAATATCACTTTGATGGATATGCTCAGTCATAGCTTTGATGGTTGTTTTTCCACTGTCATCAGTCTTGATTCGGGCTTTACATCTGGTTTTGTTGCTTGTACACCTCCAGTCTTCCATGCAGTATCACTATTTTGGGTCAATATTTACTAGTCGCACCACAGCTGGGATTTCATTTCTAATGGTAGTTTTGGGTTCCTATCATTCTATGCTTCATTGCTATATACTTTTTATCCGCGGGATTTTTTTTTTTTTTTTTTTTTTTTTAGCATTAACCTAACCAAAAAACCTAACCTAACCTAACCTAATAGCCCCCAAATACATTTAGGTTAGGTTAGGTTAGGATTTTTGGTTAGGTTAATGCAAAAAAAAAAAAAAAAAAAAAAATCCCGTGGATAAAAAGTATATAGGCTAGCAATGAAGCATAGCATGATAGGAACCCAAAACTACCATTAGAAATGAGATCCCAGCTGTGGTGCGACTCGTAAATATTGACCCTATTTTGCAGTATTTTATAAACTCGAAACTAGAATCCATCGAATATTATTATAATTATTTTTGTTTTCTATTGGCTTCTGAAATGGTGCCTTCCATGGTCCTGTTCGTGGAATGAACGTCTCTCTCTAGGAGTCTAGGGGATCAGTCTCACACAATGATATACTATGAACCCTAAGCCTCGTTTCATCATCTCGCCCTTGTGTTGTTGTTGTTCCCTAAGCTGCCTGGCCGAACAGCCCCGAGTCCCTGAGGAAGGCCATGGCCACGATCGGGCTTTCCCACAGAGCTCTCATTGCCATTGTGTTCGATCCTGTGGTTCTAATCAGTGTGTTCCTACGGCTCCCACTACTCAGCCAAACTACTCTAAATTATCAGCCATCCTTGACAGACAGTTCTATAGCATTTACGCTGTTGTTGCCTTATTCTGATTTCGCCCAAATGATGGTTAGCATTTCACAGAATTACTTATATGTAGTCGCCCAAATGACATGGTGAACTGGCGCCCAAATTATAGAGTAGCAAATCACATTTTTCGCCCAAATGAAATGGGCCCGCAGGTTTAAACCTGGGATTGGGATTACTCGATCCTTGATCGTACACTAAGTTTTATCCGTATTCAGAAGCTTAAAATCGAGATCGACTAATCCACGGCATAATACTCTGTTTAAGTCAAAGGTTTGCAACAGCTAATCACAGTTCCGTACAGAATGTAGAGATAGCCAATAAGCTCACGAATTAGCCATTTTATCTATATTAATGTCCCTATTTTCATCTTTTGGTTTTGTTCAGGTGAATTATATAGTTTGTAATTACCAATTCACAAAATACAAGATATAATAAATGAGTTGTGTTATCGAGAAAGTACACATTAAGCTAATAAGTATATACCATTTGAGATGGTACGGTACCGGGTATACTGTAGGTTGTTGTTGTTGTTGTTCCCCAAGCTGCCTGGCCGAACAGCCCCAAGGCCCCGAGCAAGGCCAAGGCCATAACATACTGTAGGTGTAGCCTACTACTGACACGTCGCTACGTTCCTCCTATTTAGGCTACTGCCGTTACTTCAAACTTCTGAGAGTTTCCAAAGTTTAAATATGTATCTGAGCATATAGCTGATGACATAATATATCGGACATAATATACCTGTATATTATACTAGTATATAGCCTACGTAGCCTATGTGTGTGTCATGAAAGATACATTAGGATATTGACAGGTATAAAGAGGAAAATGGCAATCAATCGTGCTTTGCCGAACTTCATTAGTACTGCGGTAAACTGCAACTTATTATTATTTTGTAGGCCTAATCAATTATCAACAAATAATTGTTCCTGGATTTCTACATGTACGAATATTAACTGCTCCATTTATTCAAATCAATTGCATGGCAACCATATTACTAAATTATGAATTTATATAAACTAAGCTAATCATAAAAAGAAGGCACTCTCATTGTAGTTAGATAGCCTACAGTTCAACATATTGATATGGGCTCATGTATTAATGCATAACTACCGGTACTTATAAATCCTTGGTTCCACTTATAATCTAGTGATTTAATAACCTTTATAGTGATAATGCCGACTAAAACGCTAAACCAAATACTGTAGGCTACATTAGGTACAGAAGGCCAAGCTTATACTTTAAGTTACTGGTACTGTATCTACCGTATGCTCAGCGCTGTTAATACTCACTCAAATGGACAATTGTTATATATATATAAGATAAATAGCTCAACGGAAATACTTTGTAACCATTAACAATGTAATCGAAAACAGTTTCCAATGTGACTAGTTATATAACTACGCAGCATTACAACTCACCAGGACCTAGAGTCCTAGACTATTGAAAAGACAACTCATATCTCTAACTCTTATCCTACTTGTTAAATGCATTTGAAAATAATGGTTCACTTGTGATTCCTTATTAATATAAGCTATATCTTTTAATTCGTACTAAGGATGAATAACACTGCATGGATACAGTAAATAATTATATTTGCTGCGCGACATGTAATGGACTAATACTATTGGTTCTATGGTAAACTAATACATTTGTATCATACATAATAAATGTTGGCGGACATTGAATTATAATATTTATATTATTCAGCTTATATGCATCTCAGATTATCAAGACATTTAGGCCTACAACTATTATCGAATAATTTCTAAGCTCAACTAGATCAGTGTTTAGGCTACGGCAGTGCTTCGTTCGCTTGGCACCTATTACCGGTATTTAATTTTTAGTATGCTTAAACAATTTCCAACGTAATGTAAAAACGGTTGCCTTTTTTAATGTAATGGAATCGTTTTACTGCCAGTTTGTGTTTGTTGGAAATAATAATATGAATCTTTAGTGGCGAGTAGAAGCCTTCGATCGATCGACTGTCAAGCCTCCCGCTGGTTTAAACCTCGGACTGACTGCCTCAGCTGCATTCTTACACTTGTCATCCATTAGTAAATATATCCTTGCTTAGAATGCCTCCAAAGACTGCAAATACTCAGTGCCGGTTTTTGTGTGAGCTATCATGAGTAATTTGAGATTTTTTATAACTTCGATCTAACGTCAAACCTACCCTGATGCTTGTTTAAACCTCGGATCGAGTAATCCGCGGATTGACTGGATAAGCGTCTCAGAATTTTATTCTGAATACAGATAGTCCCTGGATTGAGTTTCAATCTCCGGTTTAAACCTGCAAGGAGGTTTAAACCACTGTTCTATCTGAGGCTATCTAACTGGTAATAGGGACATTAACACTCCCCGCTTATTAAAAGAAGGTCTTCCACAATACCGAAAGAGTAGGCCTAAGCCATCCTACTTTAAGTAAGGTTAAGGTTAATTTGTGTTTAATAAAATAAGTAGATTTTAACACTATTTACTATTTTTAACAATACATTATAATTATATCCCAGACGTCCGATGACGCTACTGCACGAGATTTGGTCACGTGCGCGGTTTCTTTATTTTCCTTGGAGAACTGATTTTCTTTCTTTTCTATTTTTTGCAACTTAGCCTACCTTTTTCAGGAAGCCCTACTACTGATGCGCGGACAGCAGCGGGGGTCTGGGGGCGGCAGCCCCAAGGTTAGGTAAGGTTGTCAGGTTAAGTTAATGACAATATTGTCGTCAGAAGTGCTGGTGTCATGTGACACACGTCCGCCGCCAGTTGGCGAAGCTGCACTGGCGGCGGACGTGTGTCACATGACAGCAGCACTTCTGACGACAATATTGTCATTAACCTAGCCAGACAACCTTACCTAACCTTGGGGCTGCCGCGCCCAGAACCCCGCTGGTTTTACAAATGATGTAGAACATGTCAAAATACTAAAAACACTGCAGGATAATTAAAAACGCACACGAGACCACGGATCGTAAGGAAATGGGTCGACAGAAAACGGAGGTGCGAAGATAAATTCGTCGTCGATGGACGCCATAAAATAATGTTTAAACATAGTAAATAGAGTTAGAAACTCCCAAAACTTTGATGGCCACCCACAAATAAACCATACTATAAGTAGGATGGGTTACGGTACTCCACTCTTTCGGTAGGCCTATTGTGTAAGCGCTTATTTTATTTATTATGTTTTTTTTTTTTTAGGAGGCACTGAGTGTTACTGTCACTACTAAATAAATAGATAAACGGATGCACACATGTAATCACACTCATGATCTGCACCAAGGTCAGTTTGAAAAATAATAGTAATAAAAACTAAAAACTAAAATACAAGTCTGCTGATATAAACAGAACCAGCATCCGGTCTACCTGCTGTGGCCTTGCAGACAGCATCTTAGCAGGAGTATCGTACTAACAAAAAATGTGCGGGTTTTTGTGTATTTTATTGTTATTGCTGGTATTATATTATTATTGCATTATGTAACTCTTGGTAGAGATCAAAATTGAAGATGCTGCTCCTAAATTTCGTATGAATAGGAAACGCCAGCTCTCTCTCTCTCTCTCTCTCTCTCTCTCTCTTACTCTTATATATATATATATATATATATATATATATATATATATATATATATATATATATATATATATATATATATATATATATATATATATATATATATATATATATATATATATATATATATATATATATATATTGTGTGTGTGTGTGTGTGTAGGATTACGTACACAAATGAATGACGTTATCATACAGACAAAAGAGAGTGAGTTGTCATAGAAACAGATGATAAACATAAACAGGTGGATACAGGAAGGCAGATAATATAGCCTCGTAATCAACATCGCCATAAACATACCATTTTCTTCCTCCTCACGCCAATTAGTCCTCGGTCCAGGTGTCGGGAAGACCATTTTCTTCCTCCTCACGCCAATTAGTCCTCGGTCCAGGTGTCGGGAAGCTCTTTATCGCACTTAGCACAATATTTGTAGTCCTAATGAAAACGTCGAGAGCTTAGGACTTGTATTAACGTAGCCTCCTATTCTGGTGACATTATGCCAAATTTATTAATTATTTTCCCAACCCCTGATAACTAATGAATGCGCGGACAATTAGTACCGTACGCGAAATCGATGAACATACCCACAAACAGAAAAAAATGGTAGTGCTATATTAATATCTTAAGTTAATGTTGATACCAAATTTAGTAATAAATTTTACTAATTTTGTGAGGGTAATTGTTTCATAATTCGGGTACTATTTGGACCATTGCGTACAATTTGGGTAGTCTACCAATAATTTTACTAATTTTGTGAGGGTAATTGTTTCATAATTCGGGTACTATTTGGACCATTGCGTACAATTTGGGTAGTCTACCAATAGGCTATACCAAGGTCCAGAGAATATTCTCTGGACCCTTGGCTATACTGGACATGAACATGGCAAGACGTCTAGTTTTTTTCTTTTTCTTATTAAGTCTAATGTGTTTAACAGGTAACCGCAGACCCATCAATGATATGATCATTCGGGGGGTTTTATGGAGGATGGGGGGGGGGGGATTACATTGTTTGTATTCTGCTAAGTAAATAATTTTTATATAGTTATGTTCTAAAGGAAAATGAGATACTTATTACCGAAACTATCACTAATTTCTCAATATTTGAAGATTATTATAGTATAAGGATGTTGCAAAGATCATATACTGTATATATATATATATAGTGTTTCAACCACCGGAAAAAAACATTTTAAGTGCACTATATAAAGTACTGTAAACCACAGAAAAACTCTATAATTAGCCTATCTCTATTGATGATAGTAAAACTCTTATTTAGCTCCTTACTGGCAAAATAGATGCTAATTTCAATAAGTAAAGGGGGGGGGGGGATTCGCCCCCCCCCCCCCATTGTATTTGAATTGTATTGACATACATTTTCAATGTATTTGTATTTGTAATTCTATTTTGGCACCAGAAGAAAAAGTATTTTGTATTTGTATTTGGACACTTGTTAGTTAGGCTACTGCCTTTTGCCTCTTCCATAAACGAAGGATTTTTTTTGTATTGCTACTTACAGACGATTTGTTAGGCCGAAAACACCTGAATTTGTTTCATTGTTGTAATTTTGATATATTTATTACTGCTATTGTTATCTGCAAGCAGTAACGTTGAACATTCTGAATATGTTGTGCATCTTTTCCCGCTTGGTTTGAATTTAAATTCCGCACCATTTTTCCGTCGACGCTCAGACTGTATTTGTATTTTTGCATCATAATGTCACAAGTATTTGTATTCGACCTCTGACAAAATCAGTATTTGATTCAACCCTGCCCCCAACCCATCCTGTATCCCAAGGCAAAAAATGGTTGTGTTTTTACTCTGAAAATAACATACATCTGAGTGTTTTAAGACCGTTGGTTAATGGGGAAAACACTTTTTCCGGGGATTGTAACTAATTTCAACTACTCTATTATGATGAAAATTACCTAAAACCGAAAATGAAAACCATGACAAAATTAGTAGTAGTTTCGGAATTATTTTCCAAAAATGGCAAGTCACATTAATTGCATTCTGTAAATGCATACCGTACCAAACTTTGAAATTCATTTACAAAAATGGACCAAGTGTTTTGAACACAGTACAGTACCGGTAGGCTATTGTTTTCATAGTGATCCGCTGTGGCGACCCCTAAGAACAGCCAAAAGAAGAAGAAAACTTTAGGCTATTGTTTTCAAAGCACAATTAACCCCTTTCTGTACCGGCGATGTCTTTTTTTATATTATTGTAACTATACTTAGACGATGTTATGCAGTTTAGGAAGGATATGTGGTAGGTAAAAGGATTAATTATTATGTTACCTCCACCAACCGACTTTACTCCTAAACTCAATTAATGAAATCAACAAATACATGTGGCAGTCCAGGGATTCCAACCTAGGATGCTCACACCGAAATTCAGTGCATTTATCCATTGCGCTACGAAGACATAGACTTAGACATAGAGATACGGTAGTCTGTAGTCTTTTAATTGGTAGACGTTCTCCCTAAGCTGAATAAAATCGTCTGATAGTGTTATAAAATGGTGACAAATAGGTCACAGGCACTGAAGGGGTTAACTATCTCAACCCAGTCGCTCTTTAATTTGATAATTCTAGTTACTATTTTGTTATAATTCTAGTAACCATGTTGTCATCATTCTAGTTACCGGTACTATTTTGTTATAATTCTAGTAACCATATTGTCATCAATTTAGTTACAATATTGTCATCATTCTAGTTACCGGTACTATTTTGTTATAATTCTAGTAACCATGTTGTCATCAATTTAGTTACCATTTTGTCATCTTTATAGTTACCATGTTGTCATTATAAATATACTATGGTTGCCTGATGGAATGACATTAATACCGAGCTGCTGTGAAAGATGGTTGTACGAGAACGATTGATCTCAATATCTCAATAATATGATAGTCTGCTTCTTTTTTACTCTCTCTCTCTCCCCCTCCCCCCCCCCCCCCCCCCCCCCCCTCTTCTCTCTCTCTCTCTCTCATTTTTGTATTTATTTATTTATTTATTTAATTTTTAAGCTGGCGGAAATTTGAATCCTGCAGCGACTAATGTCTGAATACTTAGCCTAATGGGAAAATATGCAACTGTGTCTCTGCATTAATTAACAACTTTGATATAAATCATCGCAATAGCTGAGGAATTAAGGTCAGAACATTGCAATTTACCATTACCTGAAAATAAGCAGACTTTAGTACGACAAGTATGCCGATTATTGCCTCTTAACCCTTGTTTGGCGGGGCCCGACTTAAGTCCGTATGGAGAAGAAAGGACTATGTGGCGGGGCCCGACTTAAGTCTGTGTGCAATTTTGGCGCAATATTGGCTCTGAGAGAGAGAGACGAGCGATGGGAGGAGCGTAGGTCCGGGTCTGACCGCTCGCCACGGCTTGCGCGGGCCTACTGACGTTTATTCCACATACATCCACCCTCACTCCACAGTCTATTATGTCAAGAAATTACCGTATTTTAGGGATATTTCCTTCGTGTTGCACGATCGTTGCAAGAGAACGCGTGGTCGTAGGAGGATGGTTCTGGTGTCATTGGAAAGCTGAATAAACGCCCTTTCAGGGATACATAATTGTACTACACTTTGGCTCTTGTTTATGCATGAAAAAGAGCATGGAAACAAGGCCATTTAGGGTAAACCCCCCCCCCCCGCTTGGCAGGTAGTAGAAATTCCTTACGCGTCCGCTCTTAAGGCGTTAAATAATATTGTTAGGACTTAATGCGTAATGCTTAGTGTGCGGAGTTTGGTTGTGAGTATCCTAGGTTCAGTCTTTGGAGTACCGCTTCTATTCATCACTTTCATTAATTGCATTAATTAGCTTTATTTGTAAATTTATTGGTGGGTTGGTGAAAAATATTATGAATTATTGCTATGGTGTGTCCGACTTGCCCTTCAAAGCCACCAAAAACTGTGATGGGTGTGTGTGTGTGTGTGTGTGTGTGTGTATATGTGCGTTTGTGCGTTTGTGCATGTGTGTATATATATGTGTGTGTGTGTGTGTATAGGTGTTTGTATAATGTATATGTGTGTGTTTTTTTTCTCTCCAATACCAGGTAATTTCATCATAGTTTCTCACACTGGTATAAATATAACTGTGTTATGATAAGGATCGCATGATTTCATTGGGAGATGCTTTTTTTTCTGTATTCCAACTACTCCCTCTCGGGCATAGGCTGATAGCCTTTACACTCTACCGCTGAACACGGTGAGGCCCGTGAGGTCTTGCTCCAGTCTAGTGAGTGAGACATGCGAAGCTTCACGGTTCGAAGCAACTCCATCTCTGAAGCCGCCTCGCCTCTGCGCTTCACAGTCTCATCCCCCAGGCTCGGACCCTCACTCACAGAACGCCACCTATTGAGCAATTAACTCACTAGGCATTGCCCCCCTGTAGCATATTTTTGAATATGGGAATATTCATACAATGCTATTTTAATCAGGGAACAATGAGGGTATTTTTTATGGCATTTCGGTGTGCTGTGGTAATGCACTGATACTAGGTACAGCACAAATTCCATCCCAATAATATCTTCCCATTGACATATTGGGATTCGAACCCGGGTCCATTGGATTACCAGTCCAGTGGCAAGACAACTCCGACATAAATATATTAGATTAAGGGGAGATAGGCCGTTTTTTACACCCCTTTCTCCCTCGTGCTTATCCCCATTAGTTTTGACATTTTAAGACGTTCGGCCTATTAGTTTGGTGATGTTAACACCTTTAACTCCATTTTGTTGTCAATTTTAAGACCTATCGTGACGTTCGATAGCGATAGCGAGCCAGTAATTATAAGAGGAACCGGCCTTCTTCCGCGGAAAATTTTAAGAGGAACCGGCCTTCTTCCGCGGAAAATTTTAAGAGGAACCGGCCTTCTTCCGCGGAAAATTTTTCTACCGAAAAATGTACAAATTTATCTTGAGGGGGAGTCTAGGGGGTGTTTTTCTAAGTTTGAGGGAGGTATAGCGATGAAAATACCGGTATATAATATATGAATACCTGTACGTTAATTAATACACCTACAAAACAGCCTCCATCCCATAATACTATGCCTCAGTGTATATTGTAGTTTGAGGGAGGTATAGCGATGATAATACCGGTATATAATATATGAATACCTGTACGTTAATTAATACACCTACAAAACAGCCTCCATCCCCTTACTTAATACTATGCCTCAGTGTATATTGTAGTTTGAGGGAGGTATAGCGATGATAATACCGGTATATAATATATGAATACCTGTACGTACATAACGTAATACACCTACAAAACAGCCTCCATCCCCTTACTTAATACTATGCCTCAGTGTATATTGTAGTTTCCCTCAGATTGTTATAATGATTGTCTCTTGCACTACAGTACAGTATGCTCCCTCAGATTGTTATATGCTCCCTCAGATTGTTATAATGATTGTCTCTTGCACTACAGTACAGTATGCTCCCTCAGATTGTTATAATGATTGTCTCTTGCACTACAGTACAGTATGCTCCCTCAGATTGTTATAATGATTGTCTCTTGCACTACAGTACAGTATGCTCCTTTCGTTGCAGTCTTTTCATATTTCTATTTATTTGACTTATTATTTTTCATTATATTTTCATGTACTTTGTTGTAATAGTTATTTTCCGCATGCAAACTCCTATTAATTATATATTTATTATAGTCCCATTATCATTGTATACTGATACTTTCATGTAATGATTCAAGTTTTTATATTTTATTGGCACATTTTTTATCATGCTCCAATTATCATTGTTTTTTTTTCTTCTTTCCAGTTGAGGATGGGACTGGACAGGCAACAGATCCTCCTCCTCATCTCTTACCAACGGTGACTGTTACCCACTTCTTAAACAGTATTGTGATGCAAGTGAAGAACAGTTCAACAGTGAAGGAAAGATTGTGTGGGGGAGGAAGATTGAATGAAAAGGACGTGGGAAAGAGATTGCCGAGAGCGAGGGTGTGTAAAAGGGGAACAGTGGAATTGACAAAGTGTGATAAAAACAGAGTAAGCGAGAGAAAAGAAGGGAACATAATTGTGAAGGGTAAGGAGACTTCCAAAGGAATTGTGCAACATCGTGAAACTGTAAAGGGAGCAGTTAGATTAATTGATGGCTTTAATAATCAAATGACGAGTGTCAATCAAAACATCAGAATACCAAATAGCTCAAAACAACCAGGATCAGTAATAAATAAGCATAATATGAAAACATTGGTAAACGAATCTCGTTTTGAGAAAGCTGTGAAATCCCAAAATGACATAAAAACAAAAGTAACTGTAGCCAGTGAACGAAAGATGAACAAAAACGATCATGAAAAGAAAAAATTGTCACATAACTTGCCAGATTTAATCCCTCTAGCTAATATCATAAAGCGATGTGCGGAACTAACTGTACAGCAGGACACTACGCCATCCAGCTGAACCTACCGGGCCTCAACCAAGGGAAGCCGACCATCGTTATCATCAGCAGCGCAAAAGGTAATGTCAAGCTCCTGTCATTTGCTTAAGGGCCCCATGGCCGTATTTTTCATTCATCATTTATATATATATATATATATATATATATATATATATATATATTTTTTTTTTTTAGTTTCCTCGCTAGACCTCCATCAAGCTTTAAAAAAAAAAAAAAAAAAATACCCTCCTTCAAGATAAATGTGTAAATTTTTCGATAAAAAAGATTCCCGGCCGAAGGCCTGTTTGCCCTAAATAACAGGCTCGCTATCGCTCGCCAGGATAAGACCGATATCTACTGTAAATACCACGAAAAATCTTAATATTAAAGAAATGGGCAAAAGATCTTAAAATCGCCAACTAATGAGCCGAACTCATAAAATCTGAAAACTAATGGGGCTTAACCTGAGGAAGAAGGGGGACCAGAAAAGAGCCATCTCCCCTTACCCCGTTCTGTACGGGCGTCGTGGTATATATTTCATTTGAGCTACATTTAGAGGATTTGTTTAAGCTTAGGGAGGATATGTGTACCGTAGCTATAAAGATTAAGCTTAGGAAGGATATGTGGTAGGCTATAAGAATGAAGGATTGTGGTACCGTAGCTATAAAGATTAGCTGAGAAGGAATGTGTGAGGGAAGGATACCGTAGCTTAAGCTTAGGAAGGATATGTGGTACCGTAGCTATATAGATTAATCTTAGGATATGTGGTACCGTAGCTATATAAATAAAGCTAGGAAGGATATGTGGTACCGTAGCTATATAGATTAAGCTTAGGAAGGATGTGGTACCGTAGCTAGATTAAGCTTAGGAAGGATATGTGGTACCGTAGCTATAAGATTAAGCTTAGAAGGATAGTGGTACCGTAGCTCATTAAGCTTAGGAAGGATATTTGGTACCGTAGCTATAAAGATTAAGCTAGGAAGGATATGTGGTACCGTAGCTGTAGCTATAAAGATAAGCTTAGGAAGGATATGTGGTACCGTAGCTATATAGATTAAGCTTAGGAAGGATATGTGGTACCGTAGCTATAAAGATTAAAGCTTAAGATATTGGTACCGTAGCTATAAAGATTAAGCTTAGGAGGATAGGTGGTACCGTAGCTATAGATAAGCTTAGGAAGATATGTGGTACCGTAGCTAAAGATTAATTGTTAAGCTTAGGAAGGATAGTGGTACCGTAGCTATAAAGATTAAGCTTAGGAAGGATATGTGGTACCGTAGCTATATAGATTAAGCTTAGGAAGGATATGTGGTACCGTAGCTATAAGATTAAGCTTAGGAAGGTATGTGGTACCGTAGCTATAAAGATTAAGCTTAGGAAGGATTGTGGTACAGTAGCTATAAGATTAAGCTTAGGAAGGATATGTGGTAACGTAGCTATAAAGATTAAGCTTAGGAAGGATATGTGGTACCGTAGCTATAAGATTAAGCTTAGGAAGGATATGTGGTACCGTAGCTATAAAGATTATTGATTAAGTTTAGGAAGGATATGTGGTACCGTAGCTATAAAGATTAAGCTTAGGAAGGATATGTGGTACCGTAGCTATACTAGATTAAGCTTAGAAGGATATGTGGTACCGTAGCTATAAAGATTATTGATTAAGCTGAGGAAGGATATGTGGTACCGTAGCTATAAAGATTAAGCTTAGGAAGGATATGTGGTACCGTAGCTATAGGAAGGATATGTGGTACCGTAGCTATAAAGATTAAGCTTAGGAAGGATATGTGGTACCGTAGCTATAAAGATTAATTGATTAAGCTTAGGAAGGATATGTTGCAACCGTAGCTATATAGATTAAGCTTAGGAAGGATATGTGGTACCGTAACTATAAAGATTAAGCTTAGGAAGGATATGTGGTACCGTAGCTATAGGAAGGATATGTGGTACAGTAGCTATAAAGATTAAGCTTAGGAAGGATATGTGGTACCGTAGCTATAAAGATTAAGCTTAGGAAGGATATGTGGTACCGTAGCTATAAAGATTAGGCTTAGAAAAGTTATGTGGTACCGTAGCTAAAAGAATGTTTAGGAAGGATACTGTATGTGGTACCGTAGCTAAAAGAATGTTTAGGAAGGATACTGTATGTGGTACCGTAGCTAAAAGATTAATTGATTAAGCTTAGGAAGGATATGTGGTACCGTAGCTATAAAGATTAAGCTTAGGAAGGATATGTGGTACTGTAGCTATAAAGATTAAGCTTAGGAAGGATATGTGGTACCGTAGCTATAAAGATTAAGCTTAGGAAGGATATGTGGTACCGTAGCTATATAGATTAATCTTAGGAAGGATATGTGGTACCGTAGCTATAAAGATTAATCTTAGGAAGGATATGTGGTACCGTAGCTATAAAGATTAAGCTTAGGAAGGATATGTGGTACCGTAGCTATAAAGATTAAGCTTAGGAAGGATATGTGTACCGTAGCTAAAGATTAAGCTTAGGAAGGATATGTGGTACCGTAGCTATAAAGATTAAGCTTAGGAAGGATATGTGGTACCGTAGCTATAAAGATTAAGCTTAGGAAGGATATGTGGTACCGTAGCTATATAGATTAAGCTTAGGAAGGATATGTGGTACCGTAGCTATAAAGATTAAGCTTAGGAAGGATATGTGGTACCGTAGCTATAAAGATTAAGCTTAGGATGGATATGTGGTACCGTAGCTATATAGATTGGCTTAGGAAGGATATGTGGTACCGTAGCTATAAAGATTAAGCTTAGGAAGGATATGTGGTACCGTAGCTATATAGATTAAGCTTAGGAAGGATATGTGGTACGTAGCTATAAAGATTAATTGATTAAGCTTAGGAAGGATATGTGGTACCGTAGCTATAAAGATTAAGCTTAGAAGGATATGTGGTACCGTAGCTATATAGATTAAGATTAGGAAGGATATGTGGTACGTAGCTATAAAGATTAATTGATTAAGCTTAGGAAGGATATGTGGTACCGTAGCTATAAAGATTAAGCTTAGGAAGGATATGTGGTACCGTAGCTATATAGATTAAGCTTAGGAAGGGATATGTGGTACCGTAGCTATAAAGATAATTGATTAAGCTTAGGAAGGATATGTGGTACCGTAGCTATAAAGATTAAGCTTAGGAAGGATATGTGGTACAGTAGCTATAAAGATTAAGCTTAGGAAGGATATGTGGTACCGTAGCTATAAAGATTAAGCTTAGGAAGGATATGTGGGTACCGTAGCTATAGATTAAGCTTAGGAAGGATATGTGGTACCGTAGCTATAAAGATTAATTGATCTTCGGAAGGATATGTGGTACCGTAGCTATAAAGATTAAGCTTAGGAAGGATATGTGGTACCGTAGCTATATAGATTAAGCTTAGGAAGGATATGTGGTACCGTAGCTAAATAGATAAATTGATTAAGCTTAGGAAGGATATGTGGTACCGTAGCTATAAAGATTAAGCTTAGGAAGGATATGTGGTACCGTAGCTATAAAGATTAAGCTTAGGAAGGATATGTGGTACCGTAGCTATGTAGATTAATCGCTTAATCTTAGGAAGTTTATGTGGTACCGTAGCTATAAAGTAATTGATTAAGCTTAGGAAGGATATGTGGTACCGTAGCTATATAGATTAAGCTTAGGAAGGATATGTGGTACCGTAGCTAAAAGATTAAGCTTAGGAAGGATATGGTACCGTAGTATAAAGATTAAGCTAGGAAGGATATGTGGTACAGTAGCTATAAAGATTAGCTTAGGAAGGATATGTGGTACCGTAGCTATAAAGATTAAGCTTAGGAAGGATATGTGGTACCGTAGCTATAAAGATAACTTAGGAAGGATATGTGGTACCGTAGCTATGAAGATATTAAGCTTAGGAAGGATATGTGGTACCGTAGCTATAGGAAGGATATGTGGTACCGTAGCTATAAAGATTAATTGATTAATAGGAAGGATATGGGTACCGTAGCTATAAAGATTAAGCTTAGGAAGGATATGTGGTACCGTAGCTATAAAGATTAACTTTAGGAGATATGTGGTACCGTAGCTATAAAGATTAAGCTTAGGAAGGATATGTGGTACCGTAGCTTATAATTAATCTTAGGAAGGATATGTGGTACCGTAGCTATAAGATTAATCGTAGGAAGGATATGTGGTACCGTAGCTATAAAGATTAAGCTTAGGAAGGATATGTGGTACCGTAGCTATAACGATTAAGCTTAGGAAGGATATGGTACCGTAGCTATAAAGATTAGCTTAGGAAGGATATGTGGTACCGTAGCTATAAAGATTAATTAGGAAGGATATGTGGTACCGTAGCTATATAGATTAAGCTAGAAGGATATGTGGTACGTAGCTATAGATATCTTAGGAAGGATATGTTGTACCGTAGCTATAGATAATTATAAGTTAGGAAGGATATGTGGTACCGTAGCTATAGATTAAGCTTAGGAGGATATGTGGTACCGTAGCTATATAGATTAAGCTTAGGAAGGATATGTGGTACGTAGCTATAAATTAACTTAGGAAGGATATGTGGTACCGTAGCTATATAGATAAGCTTAGGAAGGATATGTGTTACGTAGCTATAAAGATTACTGATTAGCTTAGGAAGGATATGTGGTACCGTAGCTATAAAGATTAAGTTAGGAAGGATATGTACCGTAGCTATATAGATTAAGATAGAGGATATGGGTACGTAGCTATAAAGATTAATTGATTAGCTTAGGAAGGATATGTGTACCGTAGCTATATAGATTAATTGCGATAGTTTTCAGCCTTTCAATTGGTAGACGTCCATGTTAAGCTGAATAATCGTCAACTAGCCTGCATAATAATAATACAGGATATCACCGGTACTGAATGGTTAACATTATATATCACCGGTACTGAATGGGTTAACATAACATATATCACCGGCACTGAATGGGTTAACATAACATATATCACCGGCACTGAATGGGTTAACACTATATATTTCTTGTAGCTTATTCTTGAAATTGATCAAATGTATGTTACTGTAGCCTCGGTCAGTTGCTAAGTTATATAATTATGTATATATTAATGATTCATGTTCTTCTTGATCTATAATATATTGCTTTGTACAGTCGCGCTAATAAGTGATGTCTCGGCACTAACTATGTTTTTGATCAATAATAGGTATCAGCAATATCTAAGCTTTATTTCTTCATATCGAGTGAAATATACAAACATGTTCCTACAGTTACCCACCCTATTCAACATCTGACGGACATTAATACAGCACAGAGCAAGACAAACGTAATGACAGCTGGGACATGACTTATTAGCGCGACCGTACGTCTGCTTCTGTTTTGTTATACTTATACAACAGTACACTCTAGGACTAAAGACACAAATAGTCACATGTCCTTCAGGTGCCAAGAACCTTCAATTGAATTTGCCAAACCATTAATAAGTCTAGGTAAATCATCTACCAAAAGCATCACAGTCTCTGGTCTTTAAGGATATCATTGGCAAAGATCATTATTTTGTTTTCTATGTCGATGGGTGACCTAGATGTGTGTGAGTTTGTGTTTATCTGTGTTTGTTCGTTGTTTTATGTTGTGTTGTGTGTGTTCCCTGTTCTTGCTCTGTCTTGAGTCGGCCACCCCCAAGGAAAAACAAAACAAAAAAATAGAAAATAGAAAATAGAAATAAAACAAAATCGGAAAAGTGTGGATTGGGCCTGGTTCAATATACAGTAGATAGATAGATGTCGATGAGGGAGATAAAAGGCATAATTGTTTGTGACGAGTGCCTCCCTATACGGTTCTATACGATTTTAGTCACACAGTGTACAGTCATGTATAGTAATGTCTGGACATATGTTTGCAGGATTGATTATGATACATTTACGAACTTTTCTGATAAACTGCTTGAGCCGCATAAATCAAGTTACTGGGATGGACTAGTTAACCCCTTATGTACTGGCGATTTATTTTTAATTTGATTGTAGCTACATTTATACGATTCTGTGCAGTTTAGGAAGGATCTGTGCAAGTAAGAAGGGTTAAGCCTGTTAATTGCTGGAGGCCCTTTTTAAACGGAATAACATCGTCTAATAGTACGGTACCGTAGCCAGAATAAAGTTAATGGGACGTCCCGTCTCCGGTACAGAAGGGGTTCATGTCCACCCATTTGTTTTTATAATTCGGAGGCTTCAATTACGGTACTCATGACCACGACTGTACAGTACATACTAGGTTTGTACAAATGTGGAACACCACCTATTATTATTCCCAACTATTATGTGATTTAGCATACCGGTACTTCAGGATATATTTTCTTTTTATCAAAATGATTGGTATAAATGGAATACAATTGTGGTTACATTATGAGGTACAATAAAGCTGAAATTACTTTTGTGAAGAGCAGAATAGCAGTTCCTGGAAGTCACATAGTTATGACTCCCAAGCAAGGTTCCAAGGCTATGATCCCAAAACCATTCATCAGTGGGATATGCAATATACAGTACCGGTATAGTAGGCCTACCGATAAAAAATTATGTTCTTGCCAGCTTTGTCGGGGCGAC
Source organism: Paralithodes platypus (assembly GCA_032716605.1). Lineage (NCBI taxonomy): Eukaryota > Metazoa > Arthropoda > Malacostraca > Decapoda > Lithodidae > Paralithodes > Paralithodes platypus. The sequence continues at coordinate 279,330 of JAVRFV010002213.1, read as the reverse complement.
AGTGTGCTCGTGTGTGTGTGTGTGTGTGTGTGTGTGTGTGTGCGCGTTTGTGTGTTTGTGTGGGTGAGAGAGAGAGAGACATGGAATATATCAGGGTCCAGAGAATCTATACTCCTTTAACCCTAGAATATATTGCACGGAATATTGTTTACCGAGACTACTCTCCATACAGCACTAATATGATGGTGGTACAGTAATCTATAATATTTGTATAGGGGATAAACGATGACAAGAGGCGAAGAGTGCCAACAATAGCTAATGAAAAGAGAGAGAGAGAGAGTACAAAGGAAATCAAGCAACAACAGATCTAGTGACCCTTCTAGGTTGCTTGTCCTCCAAAACACTGAGGATCAAGTGTCCAAACAGTGGTTTAGAGTGGGTAAGGGAACATTGGAAAGGGAATTACTGCCCTGGAACTAATGTCCGTGGCAGGATTAGGAAGTTAGTAGGGGACAGATGGGTTAGTACTGAGGGGGGGATAAAATAAAGTTATTCATTTACAAACGCAGTCAGTCGCGGGTTTGATGCGAGATATTTGTCTAGCGGAGTTTAAATGAATCAACGGTGATGCAGTCTATAACGTTTCGGGGAAGCCCATTCCACAAGTTGACAACTCGATTGAAGAAGAAATTCTTAGATTCGTGTGAGTTAAAAGATTTACCAATAATTTTGCAACCGTTTCCCCGCGTTGTAATTAGATTGGTCGATAGTGAAGTACTTACTACAGTTCATATTGTCGATGCCTTTGATGATTTTGAACACTTGAATTAAGTCACCTCTTAATCTGCGCTGGGTTAAAGGAAATATATTTAATTCTCTAAGATGCTCTTCGTATGGTTTGTTCTTTAGGCTAGGTATCATTTTGGTAACTCTACGTTGAACTCGTTCTAGCTTGTTTATATCTTTTTTGGTAATAAGGGCACCAGGATTGAACGCAGTATTCCAGAAGAGGGCGGACTAAGGAATTGTAAAGGGTTAGGATAACTTCTTTGGATTTATGCTCAAATGACCTGCCTATAAAGCCAATTATTTTGTTTGCCTTCTTAACAACTTCTGAACATTGTTGACTCGGTTTTAGGTTACTCGATATTGTTACTCCCAGATCGGTTTCTCTGTTTACATTCTTAAGCTGAGTGCCATTCATCGAATAGTTTGCTTTCTCATTTAGGTATCCGATATGTAGTACTTTACATTTATCCGCATTGAACCTCATTTGCCAAATTTGGGCCCAACATGACAATTTATCTAGATTGTGTTGCATATCGTCAACTTGTTCTTTTGAGAGTACGCTATTTGCAATTTTTGTATCGTCAGCAAATTTTGAGATTGTACAGGTGAGACCCTCATCTATGTCGTTGATGTAAATTAGAAAGAGAATTGGTCCTAGTACCGATCCCTGGGGTACCCCGCTACTTACATTGGTCCATTTAGATGCCTTACCGTTTATGACTACTCTTTGCTTTCTGTCGCTGAGCCAATTTTCTATCCATTTCAACACACCGTCTTGTATTCCATGCGCTTTTAGTTTTAGCAGTAAACGTTTGTGGGGAACTTTGTCAAAGGCCTTTTGAAAATCAAGGTATATAATATCTACAGCTTTACTCTCATCGTAGAGGTTGAGGATATCGTGGAAGAAGTCTAAGAGGTTTGTTAAACAGGAACGTTTTTTACGAAAGCCGTGTTGAGTATCTTTAAGTATGTTATTTTCCTCTAAGTGATTTACGAGTCTGTCTCGTATGACCGTTTCTAGCATTTTACATACAACTGAGGTTAAGCTAATTGGACGATAGTTACTGGGTAGGGATTTGCTGCCTTTTTTGAATATCGGTGTTACGTTGGCTAGCTTCCACTGATCGGGCATCGTTCCAGACTGCAAGGATTTATTGAATAGTAATGTCAGTGGTTTGGAGAGCTCATCCTTAGCTTCCTTTAGAACTCTAGGCGAGATTGTATCAGGTCCAGGCGTTTTATTTACCTTGAGTTTATCTAAACAATTCAATACTTCTCTCTCTGTAACGGTGATATTGCTTAGAACATCTGAATTATCAATCTGAATCGGCGATGGTGTAGGGATATCACTGAGGTCTTATGTTGTAAAAACTGATGCAAAGAAGGTATTGAGGGCATTACTCATTTGTACTTCGTCTTTGGTGTATTCTCCATTTTCATCGACTAACGGTCCAACAGTTGAAGTAACTACTTTTTTTCTTTCTGATATAACTATAGAATTCTTTCGGGTTTGTTTTACTTTGATTCGCAATATGTAACTCTAAGGTCTTTTTACTTTGCTTAATTAACTTTTTGGCTTTGCGTCGTAGCTCTACAAATTTCACCCGTTCTTCGTCATTTTGTGAGGATTTTAATCTATCATTAGCAAATTTTTTAGCAAACAGACAGTTTGAAATATCTTTATTCCACCATTTGGGCTTATTATTATGGCCTGGACGCCGTATTTTCGATGGTATGCAGTCTTGCACTGCTTTTAGGTAAGTGGCTTCGAATAACTTCCAAGATGTATTTATGTCGTTATTGTGAATTAAAAAAGCTCCAGTCAGTTTCTTTAAACATAGCTCTAAGTTTATGGAAGTTTGCTTTCTTGAAATTAGGGCCTTTACGATGCTACTATTTGGTTCGTTACTAGTAAACTTTAAAGTGAAAGATATCGTACGATGGTCGCTGTTACTGAATTCATCACCAACATTCAAATTCTCTATTAATTCTTCTTTTGTTGCAAGTACAATGTCAAGAACATTATTACCACGGGTTGGCGTTCGAACAAATTGATAAAGCGAACTCTCTTGCAAGTTCGTATACAAGTCATGTCCGGAGTGTGAAGTAAGAGTATCGCCCCACTTGGTCACAGGTAAATTAAAGTCGCCAAAAATTACGGTATCTTGTGAGTTACTTACATCTGCAATTTGTTCGTAAATTTCTCGGTCAGTTTGCACTGATTGAGCTGGAGGTCTGTATATTAATGCAAGTATTATTTTTGTACCTTTATTATTCTTTATTAGCACAAAAGATGCGTCGACGTTCACAATTTGAGGTTTTGACAAGAGGGTAGGGTTAAGACTTTCTTTGATATAAAGTAAAACGCCACCTCCATTTCGATTTATTCGGCTTTTCTCAAACATTACATAACCGGGAAGTGAATACTCTGCTAAAAAGTCTCTATCTTCTGTATTGAGCCAAGATTCTGTTATGCTAATCACATCATAATTTTCTGTAAACACTAGCTCCTCTAAATCTGAAAATTTATTGCGTATGCTACGAGCGTTTGCATAGAACACCTTTAAATTTGTTATTTTAGAACTCACGGAACGCTCTTTAATAATATTTTTGGTTCTTGTCGGATCTACATTTATGTTCATGGCTGTCCTCGGTCCTCGCTGTCTTCGGTCCTTATCGCTGGTGGTCCTCGGTTGCCTCTGTTTTTTTCTTGGCGTTGGATGATTTATGTCACTGCTGCTTCTTCTCGGATGGCGTTTTTTGATCCATGGCTGCGGACTGCTTCGTGTAGGAGACGACCCATGCGTGCTGAACCCACAGGGTTTAGATGAGTGCCATCCTTGCGGAACAGAGTAGGCTGGTTGTAGAAGTTGTCCCAGAGGTTGATGAATTCAACTTCTTCCCTCAGACACAAATATTTTAGTCGGCTATTTGTGCTGAAGGCCTTGTCGTAGAATTTGTCAGGTGCGTCGATCTTGGGGAGAATGCCTGAGATGATGATATTCCTTGACTTGTTTTTGTAGTGCTGAATCATCTTGCGATATTTCTCCTTCAACTCTTCGGATCTGGTGCGCATGACGTCATTTGAACCAGCATGGATGACAAAAAGGGTATTTTCATTTGCATCCTTTGTGGTATCTTCGAAGGCTTCCACAATGTCGTCCAGTCCAGCTCCTGGGATGCAAAATCTTTTTCGTTGATTTGGGACTGTCGCAGAACTCTTCGACCTGTCCTCGTAGGATGGAATCCCCAACGAGGCTGGTCTCCTCTGGTTCGTCTTCCATCTCTACCAATATCTCAAATCTGTTTGACATTGTGACTGGTAGATGAGACCTTTTCTGCGTTGGCCGTGCACCGTTCCTAACTGGTGTAAATCCGGAAACCTGTGGTGGCGGGACTCTACGTACAGGTCGGGGAGAGGAGTGGTTAGAACGGGGGCGAAGGGTTGGTACTGTTCGTGCTAGCAGGCTTCTTGCACGAGGAGTGGGGGAGAGACTAAGGTGAACAGGGCGGCTGTCCTGGTTTGATGTCGGCTCAGGTTCGTCAGAAGCATCTGCTGCAGTGTCTACTGCAGGTGTTAGATTGTTGGCAGATGACGTTGGGGCGGTGGTGGATGCTGGAGTTGAAACAATTGGAGTTAGTGATACTCCAACGTTGAGTGTTACAAACTCTTGGAGTGATTCCAGCTTCCTGGTGAGGGCGTTGATCTTGTTGTGGGCTTCAGAGAGAGAGAGAAAAGGGAGGGAGACAGCGATTGAGTGTGTGTGTGTGCGTGCGTGCGTGCGAGAGAGAGAGAGAGAGAGTGAGTGAGTGAGTGTGTGGGGTGAGGTGAGGTGAGGTTATGAAGGTGATCATGGTTGGTTACTCAAACACGGGCGTAAGTTTGTGTTTATCAGATGTACCGGTGAAGTACCATATTGTGATAAATGGTGCTTCTTGCTTTAACACCTCTCTCTCTCTCTCTCTCTCTCTCTCTCTCTCTCTCTCTCTCTCTCTCTCTCTCTCTCTCTCTCTCTCTCTCTCGTCTCTCTCTCTCTCTCTCTCTCTCTCTCTCTCTCTCTCTCTCTCTCTCTCTCTCTCTCTCTCTCTCTCTCTCTCTCTCTCTCTCTCTCTCTCTCTCTCTCTCTCTGCATCACTGCATCACCGTTGATTCATTTAAACTCCGCCTAGACAAATATCTCGCATCAAACCCGCTACTGACTGCGTTTGTAAATTAATAACTTTATTTTATCCCCCCCTCAGTTACTAACCCATCTGTCCCCTACTAACTTCCTAATCCTGCCACGGACATTAGTTCCAGGGCAGTAATTCCCTTTCCAATGTTCCCTTACCCACTCTAAACCACTGATTGGACACTTGATCCTCAGTGTTTTGGAGGACAAGCAACCTAGAAGGGTCACTAGATCTGTTGTTGCTTGATTTCCTTTGTACTCTCTCTCTCTCTCTCTCTCTCTCTCTCTCTCTCTCTCTCTCTCTCTCTCTCAATAAATACGCAATAAATTTTCAGATTTAGAGGAACTAATGTTTACTGAAAATTATGATGTGATTGGTATAACAGAATCTTGGCTCACTACAGTAGATAGAGACTTTTTAGCAGAGTATTCACTTCCCGGTTATGTAATGTTTGAGAAAAGCCGAATAAATAAAAATGGAGGTGGCGTTTTATTTTATATCAAAGAAAGTCTTAACCCGACCCTCTTGTCAAAACCTCAAATTGTGAACGTCCACACATCTTTTGTGCTAATAAAGAATAATAAAGGTACAAAAATAATACTTGCATTAATATACAGACCAGCTCAATCAGTGCAAACTGACCGAGAAATTTATGAACAAATTGCAGATGTAAGTAACTCACAAGATACCGTATTTTTTGGCGATTTTAATTTACCTGTGACCAAGTGGGGCGATACTCTTAGTTCACACTCCGGACATGACTTGTATACGAACTTGCAAGAGAGTTCGCTTTATCAATTTGTTCGAACACCGACCCGTGGTAATAACGTTCTTGACATTGTACTTGCAACAAAAGAAGAATTAATAGAGAATTTGAATGTTGGTGATGAATTCAGTAACAGCGACCATCGTACGATAACTTTCACTTTAAACTTTACTAGTAACGAACCAAATAGTAGCATCGAAAAAGTCCCTAATTTCAAGAAAGCAAACTTTCATAAACTTAGAGCTATGTTTAAAGAAACTGACTGGAGTTTTTTAATTAACAATAACGACATAAATACATCTTGGAAGTTATTCGAAACCACTTACCTAAAAGCAGTGCAAGACTGCATACCATCGAAAATACGGCGTCCAGGCCATAATAATAAGCCCAAATGGTGGAATAAAGATATTTCAAACTGCCTGCTTGCTAAAAATTTTGCTAATGATAGATTAAAATCCTCACAAAATGACGAATAACGGGTGAAATTTGTAGAGCTACGACGCAAAGCCAAAAAGTTAATTAAGCAAAGTAAAAAGACCCTAGAGTTACATATTGCGAATCAAAGTAAAACAAACCCGAAAGAATTCTATAGTTATATCAGAAAGAAAAAAGTAGTTTCTTCAACTGTTGGACCGTTAGTTGATGAAAATGGAGAATACACCAAAGACGAAGTACAAATGAGTAATGCCCTCAATACCTTCTTTGCATCAGTTTTTACAACATAAGACCTCAGTGATATCCCTACACCATCGCCGATTCAGATTGATAATTCAGATGTTCTAAGCAATATCACCGTTACAGAGAGAGAAGTATTGAATTGTTTAGATAAACTCAAGGTAAATAAAATGCCTGGACCTGATACAATCTCGCCTAGAGTTCTAAAGGAAGCTAAGGATGAGCTCTCCAAACCACTGACATTACTATTCAATAAATCCTTGCAGTCTGGAACTATGCCTGATCAGTGGAAGCTAGCCAACGTAACACCGATATTCAAAAAAGGCAGCAAATCCCTACCCAGTAACTATCGTCCAATTAGCTTAACCTCAGTTGTATGTAAAATGCTAGAAACGGTCATACGAGACAGACTCGTAAATCACTTAGAGGACAATAACATACTTAAAGATACTCAACACGGCTTTCGTAAAAAACGTTCCTGTTTAACAAACCTCTTAGACTTCTTCCACGATATCCTCAACCTCTACGATGAGAGTAAAGCTGTAGATATTATATACCTTGATTTTCAAAAGGCCTTTGACAAAGTTCCCCACAAACGTTTACTGCTAAAACTAAAAGCGCATGGAATACAAGACGGTGTGTTGAAATGGATAGAAAATTGGCTCAGCGACAGAAAGCAAAGAGTAGTCATAAACGGTAAGGCATCTAAATGGACCAATGTAAGTAGCGGGGTACCCCAGGGATCGGTACTAGGACCAATTCTCTTTCTAATTTACATCAACGACATAGATGAGGGTCTCACCTGTACAATCTCAAAATTTGCTGACGATACAAAAATTGCAAATAGCGTACTCTCAAAAGATCAAGTTGACGATATGCAACACAGTAGTAACATGGCAGTATTAGTTAAGAACCCTATGACAGCAAAGCACGTGGAGTTAAATAATGACAAGGCAAAAATAATGGCAGTTGAACTCAATGATATAGAAGGAAAAAAGCTAGACATAGCAGTAGCTTACATGCCACCAAAGACCAGAGCATGGAGGGAGTTGGAGTTTGAGGAGATGGTAGAGGATATGATTCAGTCGTTGAGAAGATTGCTTTTAAGGAAGAATCGATTGATCTTGGTAGGAGATTTCAACTGTAGTGAGGTTGATTGGGAATCGGGAGATGCAGGGCCAAATCAGAGATCTTGGGGAAGTCGGCTAGTGGAGTTGGTTACGGAAAATGTACTTGCACAACATGTGAAGGAAAATACAAGAATGAGGGGTAATAACGAACCTTCTAAACTCGATCTGATTTTTACTAAAGATCCTCACGAAATTAGTGATATAAACTATCTATGTCCTGTAGGTAAAAGTGATCACCTATTACTAAAATGGAAGTTGACCTCGAGTAATGCCAATAGCTTAGACAATAGCTACATAAATGACAGATTAAATTATAGTAAAGCTGATTATGTATCCTTAAAAGATATTTAGAGGGAGTAGATTGGGATCTTATTTTGAAGGAATTTTGAAGGACGTACAAGGTAAATATAGTAGATTCCTCGAAATTTATAGAGTAGGAACCAATCTGTTTGTCCCAAGATATAAAACTGGAAATTTTACTAAGCAGAAAGATTGGTTTAATTTGAAATGCAAAAGAGCTTTGGGTAGGCGTGATGCAGCTTGGGCTAGATTAAGAAGAAGGAACACTGAGAGTAATCGGAATAAATATAAACAGGAGAGGAATAGATATGTTAACATAATTAGGCAAGTTAAAATGAACTATGAGAAGAACATTGTAAATAAATGTGAAAGTGACCCTAGATTATTTTATAAATATATAAACAGTAAGTTGAAGGTAAAGAAACAAATTACTAAATTTAGAGTTGATGCTAGGACGTATGAAAATGTATCGGACATGTGTGAGGTAATGAATAACAAATTGGGGTCAGTTTTTACTAGAGAGAAAGGTTTTGACGAACCACAGGCGGGCGTACTGGAGAGTGGTCTTAGTAAGATTGAAATAACTAGAAATGAGCTGTTATCTGCGATGAGAGGACTTGAAGTAAGGAAAGCTATGGGACCGGATGAAGTGTCTGCCTGGGTTTTAAAGGAGTGTGCAGAGCAATTAGTGGAGCCAGTGAGGGACATAATTCAAGCTTCCTTAGATAAAGGACAGGTTCCTGTTGAATGGAAAAGAGCTAATATCATTCCGATATACAAGAATAGAAACCCTGAGGACCCTCTAAACTATAGACCAGTTTCACTTACTAGTACTGTATGCAAGATTTGTGAAAAGCTAATTAGGAAGAGATGGATGAAAATGTTGGAGAGAAAGAAGATAATAACCCCAAAGCAATTTGGATTCAGAGAAGGGACATCTTGTGTTACCAGTTTGCTATGTTATTACAGTAGGGTGATAGATGTACTTCAAGAAAGAGGCGGATGGGTGGACTGCGTCTACTTAGACCTTTCCAAAGCATTCGATAAGGTACCACATAAGAGATTGTTATCTAAGCTTGAGACGCTAGGATGTGTCAGGGGGAGTTTGCTGAAATGGATGGAGAGCTATTTAACAGATAGGGAAATGAGGACCAACATTAGAGGAACTTACTCATCGTGGCGGAAAGTTGAGAGTAGTGTGCCGCAGGGATCTGTGTTGGCACCTCTCATGTTCCTTATGCACGTGAATGACCTGCCGATAGGCATAAACTCTTACATGTCAATGTTTGCAGATGACGTAAACATTATGAGACAAATAACAAATAAAAGTAGTTGTGAGGAGCTGCAAGGGGATTTAGATAAAATATACGAATGGAGCACCAAGTGGAAAATGAAATTTAATATAAGTAAATGCCATGTGTTAAATATGGGAAGAAGTGTGAATAGACCAAATTGGGAGTACAGGATGGGAGATAATATAATTAGCAAGGCCGAAAAAGAAAAAGATTTAGGGTTGATTATACAAGATAATTTGTCGCCAGAGAAACATATTAACAAGCTCTTTAGCGGAATGTATGCAATGGCCGGGAATATGAAAGTTGCTCTGAACTACTTGGATGAGACCATGGTAGCGAAAATTATGAAGAGTATGATTAGACCAAGATTGGAGTATGCAGCAGTGGTGTGGTCCCCGCATCTAAAGAAGCATATTCACAAGTTAGAAAGAATCCGGAGAGCAGTCACTAGATTGGTTCCAAGTCTCAGAGAACTGCCATATGAAGGGAGGCTAGACAAATTAAATCTACCGAGTCTAAAAGAGAGGAGAGAGAGGGGAGACATGATAATGATGTACAAATGTACCCGGGGGCTGGAGAGGCTGGATAGGGAGGATATATTAATTATGGATACAGGAATAACTAGAGGCCACAGCTACAAAGTAAAAAGACCTACCTGCAAGAACGATATCAGGAAGTTTAGCTTCCCCTATAGATGTATTGACAAATGGAATGGGCTGGAGGAGGAGGTGGTAGGGGCAAGGAACATCCATATTTTCAAGAAAAAATTGGATAAAAAGTAGACTGAGAGACGGGACAACACGAGCTTAGCTCAACTCCTGTAAACTACAATTAGGTAAATACAATCTAGATAAATTGTCACATTGGGCCCAAATTTGGCAAATGAGTTTCAATGCGGATAAATGTAAAGTACTACATATCGGATACCTAAATGAGATAGCAAACTATTCGATGAATGGCACTCAGCTTAAGAATGTAAACAGAGAAACCGATCTGGGAGTAACAATATCGAGTAACCTAAAACCGAGTCAACAATGTTCAGAAGTTGTTAAGAAGACAAACAAAATAATTGGCTTTATAGGCAGGTCATTTGAGCATAAATCCAAAGACGTTATCCTAACCCTTTACAATTCCTTAGTCCGCCCTCTTCTGGAATACTGCGTTCAATGCTGGTGCCCTTATTACCAAAAAGACATAAACAAGCTAGAACGAGTTCAACGTAGAGTTACCAAAATGATACCTAGCCTAAAGAACAAACCATACGAAGAGCGTCTTAGAGAATTAAATCTATTTCCTTTAACCCAGCGCAGATTAAGAGGTGACGACTTAATTCAAGTGTTCAAAATCATCAAAGGCATCGACAATATGAACTGTAGTAAGTACTTCACTATCGACCAATCTAATTACACGCGGGGAAACGGTTGCAAAATTATTGGTAAATCTTTTAACTCACACGAATCTAAGAATTTCTTCTTCAATCGAGTTGTCAACTTGTGGAATGGGCTTCCCCGAGACGTTATAGACTGCAGCACCGTTGATTCATTTAAATTCCGCCTAGACAAATATCTCGCATCAAACCCGCGACTGACTGCGTTTGTAAATGAATAACTTTATTTTATCCTCCCCTCAGTTACTAACCCATATGTCCCCTACTAACTTCCTAGTCCTGCCACGGACATTAGTTCCAGGGCAGTAGTTCCCTTTCCAATGTTCCCTTACCCACTCTAAACCACTGTTTGGACACTTGATCCTCAGTGTTTTGGAGGACAAGCAGCCTAGAAGGGTCACTAGATCTGTTGTTGCTTGATTTCCTTTGTACTCCCTGTCTCTGTCTCTCTCAGATCTGTCTCCCGTCCTCTACTGTATATCTCCCCCTCCCACCTGTCTCCTACGACCTACCTCCCTTCACCCACCTGTTTCCAACGACCTACCTCCCTTCACCCACCTGTTTCCAACGACCTACCTCCCTTCACCCACCTGTTTCCAACGACCTACCTCCCTTCACCCACCTGTTTCCAACGACCTACCTCCCTTCACCCACCTGTTTCCAAGCTCACCTGTCTCACGCTTTCCCCTTCTGTCCGTCTCCTACTATCTGTCTCCTATCTGTTTCCAACCATCTGTCTCGTCTCCTACCATCTGCCTCCATCCAGCTGTCTCCATCCATCTGTCTCCTACTCTCCGTCTCCAAACATCTGTCTCCAACCATCTGGCTCCTACTATCTGGCTCCTACTATCCGTCTCCAACCATCTGTCTCCAACCATCTGTCTCCATCCACTTGCCTCCTCTCCCACACATCCATCCTTCAACCCTGCCTCCCTATATCTCGACCGAACAATGCTCCCTATTTCCCCTTCCTTCCATCATCTTCCTCTGACGTCTTCACTTCTCGTATATTGTTCCGTTTCTGTGTTCCCTTTTGTTCACCGTGTCTCCCTGTCCCTTTAAATAATGCACTGTTCCTTTTTCTTCATATCTTAATAATTGCGTTCATAATTTCTTGTAAAGTGTGTCAAGGTTGCTATGTCATTATATTTTTTTCTTTCAGTGTGATGTGTATTACCGGTAGCCTACTTTAATCTCTTATGACACAATCCTTGTTACATATGATTATGATAGTCCATGAACAAATAGTGTACCGGTACCTGTTGTTGATGTTGTTGTTCCCCAAGCTGCCTGGCCGAACAGCCCCAAGGCCCCGAGCAAGGCCATAACCGAGCGCCCCCCCACAGAATCCTCCCTGCCGACCACAATAAAGCCTGGGTGACCGAAGCCACTCCATGGCGGGGAGCTGAGGAGGGTGCGGAAGCGCCCGGGAAACCAAAGACCCACCCAGGGCCCTGTGCCCCTCAGCAATTATGAAGAGAAAGTTGAGGGGCAAAGGAAAAATGTCGCTTTGGCTTCCAATCTTGGTAGATTGGGAGGTCAATCCACGGAAGAGACGCCATCACTTGAGATCTAGAAAATGTATAAGTAAAAGGAACAGTCAGAGTAAGCTATGGGTATGGCAGAGATCGCTCAGTTCTCACTCTGATAGACCAGCCCATCACCAACCGGTACCTGTTTGTGTATATGTGTCAGAGAGAGAGAGAGAGAGAGAGTACAAAGGAGTACAAAGGAAATCAAGCAACAACAGATCTAGTGACCCTTCTAGGCTGCTTGTCCTCCAAAACACTGAGGATCAAGTGTCCAAACAGTGGTTTAGAGTGGGTAAGGGAACATTGGAAAGGAAACTACTGCCCTGCCACTAACGTGGCAGGACTAGGAAGTTAGTAGGGGACATATGGGTTAGTAACTGAGAGAGAGAGAGAGAGAGAGAGAGAGAGAGAGTTAGCTATCTATCTATAGCTATAAGAAGTGCTGTGCCGGTATCTGCTTTTCGTTGTTCTTTCTCGTCACCAATCAGCTTGTTTTCTCGTTAAGCAACTTCACCACCTCAAGCACACATCCTCCCCAGATTTCTTACATACTTTACTCCTTCAACTCTCACCCCTCACTCACTACTCCACCATCTTCACTTTTCCCCCACCACCCACCTCTTTCTCACTACCCTCACTATCTATTCACCATCCCCACCTCTCACCCACCTCCCTCACACCTCATCCACCTCCTTCACACCTCAGCAATCACCCCCATCACCCTCATTCACCACCTTCATCTCTCACCCAACACCCTCACCTCTCAACCACCACCCTCATTAAACACCCTCACCTCTCACTGATCACCCTCACCTTCCAACCAACCTCAATAACTCTCGTGCTAACCTCACTTTTACATTATTCCCCTACCTATAATCTCCACTCGGCCTCCCTCACCTTGCCCCCCCACCCCCCACCTACACCTTGCCCCCCTAACTTCACCTCAGCCACCACCCTTACTTGGCTACGTCACCCCTTCGTCAGGACCATATATCTTGCCAACCTCTGCCACCTTCAGTAGGCTCATTCAGGTTCGATGCCCCACATGAGAGAGAGAGAGAGAGAGAGAGAGAGAGAGAGAGAGAGAGAGAGAGAGAGAGAGAGAGAGAGAGAGAGAGAGAGAATATGATTATTACCGTACCTGTTTGTGTATACATGTGTGTGTGAGAGAGAGAGAGAGTACAAAGGAAATCAAGCAACAACAGGTCTAGTGACCCTTCTAGGTTGCTTGTCCTCCAAAACACTGAGGATCAAGTGTCCAAACAGTGGTTTAGAGTGGGTAAGGGAACATTGGAAAGGGAACTACTGCCCTGGAACTAATGTCCATGGCAGGATTAGGAAGTTAGTAGGGGACAGATGGGTTAGTAACTAAGGGGGGGATAAAATAAAGTTATTAATTTACAAACGCAGTCAGTCGTGGGTTTGATACAAGATATTTGTCTAGGCGAAGTTTAAAAGAATCAACGGTGCTGCAGTCTATAACGTCTCGGGGAAGCCCATTCCACAAGTTGACAACTCGATTGAAGAAGAAATTCTTAGATTCGTGAGAGTTAAAAGTTTTACCAATAATTTTGCAACCGTTTCCCCGCGTATAATTAGATTGGTCGATAGTGAAGTACTTACTACAGTTCATATTGTCGATGCCTTTGATGATTTTGAACACTTGAAATAAGTTGCCCCTTAATCTGCGTTGGGTTAAAGGAAATAGATTTAATTCTCGAAGACGCTCCTCGTATGGTTTGTTCTTTAGGCTAGGTATAATTTTGGTAACTCTACGTTGAACTCGTTCTAGCTTGTCTATATCTTTTTGGTAATAAGGGCACCAGGATTGAACGCAGTATTCCAGAAGAGGGCGGACTAAGGAATTGTAAAGAGTTAGGATAACTTCTTTGGATTATGGTCAAATGACCTGCCTATAAAGCCAATTATTTTGTTTGCCTTCTTAACAACTTCTGATTTTTTTTGACTCGGTTTTAGGTTACTCGATATTGTTACTCCCAGATCGGTTTCTCTGTTTACATTCTTAAGCTGAGTGCCATTCGTTGAATAGTTTGCTTTCTCATTTTGGTACCCGATATGTAGTACTTTACATTTATCCGCATTGAAACTCATATGCCAAATTTGCGCCCAACGTGACAACTTATCTAGGTTGTGTTGCATATCGTCAACTTGTTCTTTTGAGAGTACGGTAGCCTACGCTATTTGCAATTTTTGTATCGTCAGCAAACTTTGAGATTGTACAGGTGAGACCCTCATCTATGCCGTTGATGTAAATTAGAAAGAGAATTGGACCTAGTACCGATCCCTGGGGTACCCCACTACATACATTGGTCCATTTAGATGCCTTACCGTTTATTACTACTCTTTGCTTTCTGTTGCTGAGCCAATTTTCTATCAATTGCAACACCGTCTTGTATTCAATGCGCTTTTAGTTTTAGTAGTAAACGTTTGTGGGGAACTTTGTCAAAAGATAGAGAGAGAGAGAGAATGAGAGAGAGAGAATGATTGCTTGCTATAAGAAGTGCAGTACCGGTAGGCCCTATCTGTTTTTCATTGTGCTTTCTCGTCACCAATCAGCTTGTTTTCTCGTTAGACACATTCACCGCCTCCCACACTCGTCATTCCCAGGCATTCATTACCTTTGTCATAGACCACCAATTAAGTATAGACCCTATAGGGTTTGACATTATGCGAACATTAATTGCACACACTTTTGTCCATGTAATATTATTGGTGTTTACTCGGACAGCTTTGGAGGTGGATTCTATTGATGTGAATTACTGGAGGTGTTTGCCGCCACCCAGAGAGGCTTGTTTTATTTTAGTGTTTTGTATATATTATATTTTAATGCAGATTGAGGATTCTTCTTTAAGTTGCTTCATTTCAATAATTGTGTCCTCAAGTAATCCAATTCAAGTTGCCCTTTATCTAGCTAAAAGTGTCCTGATCCTAATTCAAGTTGCCCTTTATCTAGCTAAAAGTGTCCTGATCCTAATTCAAGTTGCCCTTTATCTAGCTAAAAGTGTCCTGATCCTAATTCAAGTTGCCCTTTATCTAGCTAAAAGTGTCCTGATCCTAATCTAAGCCAGGTTAATCTGAACGCAACCTAACTTACCCTAAACCAACCCAACCTAAACTAATCAATATGACTTCAGGGTATGGGCAAATTAACCCCTTCTGTACTGGCGACGTCTTTTAAAGTATATTCTAGCTATATTTAGACGTTTTATGCAGTCTAAAAAGGATTATGGTATGGTAGTGAACCTTGTTGAGTGAGATAGTTCCAAGCCTGTTAATTGCTGTAAGCCCTCTTTTAAACTGAATACAATCATCTATTAGTAGTTGAAATCCCATACAAAATACGTCCCAGCACAAATCACCCTTGTTAACCTTTTCTTCTACGCCCCCCCCCCCCCCCCTGCCAACCTATCCCTTCACCACTACCCCTGCCAGCCTATCCCTGCACCACCACCCCTGCCAGCCTATCCCTGCACCACCACCCTTGTTAACCTCTCCCTTCACCCCCCCCCCACCCCTGCCAGCCTATCCCTGCACCACCACCCCTGCTAGCCTATCCCTGCACCCCTTGTTAACCTCTCCTTCACCCCCCCCCACCCCTGCCAGCCTATCCCTGCACCACCACCCTTGTTAACCTCTTCCTGTACCCCCCCTGCCAGCCTATCCCTGCACCACCACCCTTGTTAACCTCTTCCTGTATCCCCCCTGCCAACCTCTCCCTTCACCACCGCCCCTGCCAGCCTATCCCTGCACCACCACCCTTGTTAACCTCTCCCTGTATCCCCCCTGCCAACCTCTCCCTTCACCACCCCCTGGCAGCCTATCCCTGCTCCCCCACCCTTGTTAACCTTCCTTCCCTGCCAACCTCTCCCTTCACCACCCCTGCCAGTCTCTCCCTGCACCACCACCCTTGTTAACCTCTTCCTGTACCACCCTGCCAACCTCTCCCTTCACCACCACCCCTGCCAGCCTATCCCTGCACCACCACCCTTGTTAACCTCTCCCTGTATCCCCCCTGCCAACCTCTCCCTTCACCACCACCCCTGCCAGCCTATCCCTGCACCACCACCCCTGCCAGCCTATCCCTGCACCACCACCCTTGTTAACCTCTTCCTGTACCCCCCCTGCCAGCCTATCCCTGCACCACCACCCTTGTTAACCTCTTCCTGTATCCCCCCTGCCAACCTCTCCCTTCACCACCGCCCCTGCCAGCCTATCCCTGCACCACCACCCTTGTTAACCTCTTCCTGTACCCCCCCTGCCAACCTCTCCCTTCACCACCACCCCTGCCAGCCTATCCCTGCACCACCACCCTTGTTAACCTCTCCCTTCACCCCCCCCCCTGCCACCCTATCCCTGCACGACCACCCCGCCCCTCTCCCTCACCACCACCCCTGCCAGCCTATCCCTGCACCACCCCCCTGCAAACCACCCTCTCCCCTTCACCCCCCACCACCCCTGCCAGCCTATCCCTGCACCACCACCCTTGTTAACCTCTCCCTGTATCCCCCCTGCCAACCTCTCCCTTCACCACCACCCCTGCCAGCCTATCCCTGCACCACCACCCTTGTTAACCTCTCCCTTCACCCCCCACCCCTGCCAGCCTATCCCTGCACCACCATCCTTGTTAACCTCTCCCTTCACCACCACCCCTGCCCGCCTATCCCTGCACCACCATCCTTGTTAACCTCTCCCTTCACCACGACCCCTGCCAGCCTATCCCTGCACCACCATCCTTGTTAACCTCTCCCTTCACCCCCCACCCCTGCCAGCCTATCCCTGCGCGACCACCCTTGTTAACCTCTCCTGCACCCCCCACCCCTGCCAGCCTATCCCTGCACCACCACCCTTGTTAACCTCTCCCTTCACCCCCCCACCCCTGCCAGCCTATCCCTGCACCACCACCCTTGTTAACCTCTTCCTTCACCCCCCCCCCCCTGCCAGCCTATCCCTGCACCACCACCCTTGTTAACCTCTCCCTTCACCCCCCCACCCCTGCCAGCCTATCCCTGCACCACCACCCTTGTTAACCTCTCCCTTCACCCCCCCACCCCTGCCACCTATCCCTGCACCACCACCCTTGTTAACCTCTCCTTCACCCCCCCACCCCTGCCAGCCTATCCCTGCACCACCACCCTTGTTAACCTCTCCCTTCACCCCCCCCCTGCCAGCCTATCCCTGTACCACCACCCTTGTTAACCTCTCCCTTCACCCACCCCTGCCAGCCTCTCCCTGCACGACCACCCTTGTTAACCTCTTCCTGTACCCCCCCCCCCCCTGCCAACCTCTCCCTTCACCACCACTGCCAGCCTATCCCTGCACCACCACCCTTGTTAACCTCTCCCACCCCCCCCCCCCCCCCCACCCCTGGCAGCCTATCCCTGCACCACCACCCTTGTTAACCTCTTCCTGTACCCCCCCCCTGCCAACCTCTCCCTGCACCACCACCCTTGTTAACCTCCCTGGTACAACAGCAGGGAGGGAGCAGAGTGTTAAGGGGGGTGACCGTTTTTTGTTTCTCCTTTTCTCTCTTTCTCTGGCTTGTATCCATTCCGCCCCATTCAGCTTACTGTTTTAAGACGTTTATCACCATCCAGGTGTCGATTTTTTTCTGGCGAGCGGTAGCGAGCCAGCATATTATTAACACAAATTGACAGCAGGCTAAATTTGTACATTTTTCGATAGAAAAATTTCTCGGGCAAAGCCGGATTTCTTCATATAATGCTGGCTCGCTATCGCTCGCCAGGAATAAATCGACACCTGGATGGGGATAAATGTCGTAATACAGTATGCTGAATGGGGCCCAATATATACACCTGGATGGGGATAAATGTCGTAATACAGTATGTTGAATGGGGCCCAATATATACACCTGGATGGGGATAAATGTCGTAATACAGTATGTTGAATGGGGCCCAATATATACACCTGGATGGGGATAAATGTCGTAATACAGTATGCTGAATGGGGCCCAATATATACACCTGGATGGGGATAAATGTCGTAATACAGTATGTTGAATGGGGCCCAATATATACACCTGGATGGGGATAAATGTCGTAATACAGTATGTTGAATGGGGCCCAATATATACACCTGGATGGGGATAAATGTCGTAATACAGTATGTTGAATGGGGCCCAATATATACACCTGGATGGGGATAAATGTCGTAATACAGTATGCTGAATGGGGCCCAATATATACACCTGGATGGGGATAAATGTCGTAATACAGTATGTTGAATGGGGCCCAATATATACACCTGGATGGGGATAAATGTCGTAATACAGTATGTTGAATGGGGCCCAATATATACACCTGGATGGGGATAAATGTCGTAATACAGTATGTTGAATGGGGCCCAATATATACACCTGGATGGGGATAAATGTCGTAATACAGTATGTTGAATGGGGCCCAATATATACACCTGGATGGGGATAAATGTCGTAATACAGTATGCTGAATGGGGCCCAATATATACACCTGGATGGGGATAAATGTCGTAATACAGTATGTTGAATGGGGCCCAATATATACACCTGGATGGGGATAAATGTCGTAATACAGTATGTGAATGGGGCCCAATATATACACCTGGATGGGGATAAATGTCGTAATACAGTATGTTGAATGGGGCCCAATATATACACCTGGATGGGGATAAATGTCGTAATACAGTATGTTGAATGGGGCCCAATATATACACCTGGATGGGGATAAATGTCGTAATACAGTATGTTGAATGGGGCCCAATATATACACCTGGATGGGGATAAATGTCGTAATACAGTATGTTGAATGGGGCCCAATATATACACCTGGATGGGGATAAATGTCGTAATACAGTATGTTGAATGGGGCCCAATATATACACCTGGATGGGGATAAATGTCGTAATACAGTATGTGAATGGGGCCCAATATATACACCTGGATGGGGATAAATGTCGTAATACAGTATGTGAATGGGGCCCAATATATACACCTGGATGGGGATAAATGTCGTAATACAGTATGCTGAATGGGGCACTGGAAATGTCGTAATACAGTATGTTGAATGGGGCCCAATATATACACCTGGATGGGGATAAATGTCGTAATACAGTATGCTGAATGGGGCCCAATATATACACCTGGATGGGGATAAATGTCGTAATACAGTATGTTGAATGGGGCCCAATATATACACCTGGATGGGGATAAATGTCGTAATACAGTATGCTGAATGGGGCCCAATATATACACCTGGATGGGGATAAATGTCGTAATACAGTATGTTGAATGGGGCCCAATATATACACCTGGATGGGGATAAATGTCGTAATACAGTATGCTGAATGGGGCCCAATATATACACCTGGATGGGGATAAATGTCGTAATACAGTATGTTGAATGGGGCCCAATATATACACCTGGATGGGGATAAATGTCGTAATACAGTATGTTGAATGGGGCCCAATATATACACCTGGATGGGGATAAATGTCGTAATACAGTATGCTGAATGGGGCCCAATATATACACCTGGATGGGGATAAATGTCGTAATACAGTATGTTGAATGGGGCCCAATATATACACCTGGATGGGGATAAATGTCGTAATACAGTATGCTGAATGGGGCCCAATATATACACCTGGATGGGGATAAATGTCGTAATACAGTATGCTGAATGGGGCCCAATATATACACCTGGATGGGGATAAATGTCGTAATACAGTATGTTGAATGGGGCCCAATATATACACCTGGATGGGGATAAATGTCGTAATACAGTATGTTGAATGGGGCCCAATATATACACCTGGATGGGGATAAATGTCGTAATACAGTATGTTGAATGGGGCCCAATATATACACCTGGATGGGGATAAATGTCGTAATACAGTATGTTGAATGGGGCCCAATATATACACCTGGATGGGGATAAATGTCGTAATACAGTATGCTGAATGGGGCCCAATATATACACCTGGATGGGGATAAATGTCGTAATACAGTATGTTGAATGGGGCCCAATATATACACCTGGATGGGGATAAATGTCGTAATACAGTATGTTGAATGGGGCCCAATATATACACCTGGATGGGGATAAATGTCGTAATACAGTATGTTGAATGGGGCCCAATATATACACCTGGATGGGGATAAATGTCGTAATACAGTATGTTGAATGGGGCCCAATATATACACCTGGATGGGGATAAATGTCGTAATACAGTATGCTGAATGGGGCCCAATATATACACCTGGATGGGGATAAATGTCGTAATACAGTATGTTGAATGGGGCCCAATATATACACCTGGATGGGGATAAATGTCGTAATACAGTATGTTGAATGGGGCCCAATATATACACCTGGATGGGGATAAATGTCGTAATACAGTATGTTGAATGGGGCCCAATATATACACCTGGATGGGGATAAATGTCGTAATACAGTATGTTGAATGGGGCCCAATATATACACCTGGATGGGGATAAATGTCGTAATACAGTATGCTGAATGGGGCCCAATATATACACCTGGATGGGGATAAATGTCGTAATACAGTATGTTGAATGGGGCCCAATATATACAAGCCAGAGAAAGAGAAAACAACGAGGTGACCCCCGTTAACAGGGTGTTGGTTTATATCATTATAACCTTTGTGTGGCAGACTATATACAAGCCAGAGAAAGAGAAAACAACGAGGTGACCCCCGTTAACAGGGTGTTGCTTTATATCATTATAACCTTTGTGTGGCAGACTATATTTGACCTTTCTCTTGACTGGTTCCGTTTTCCCTCTAACCCCCGTAACTACCGGTACTCTATATAATACCTCTGCTCTTCTACTACGTTCATATTCGGGTTTTATTGTATATATTTGTTCCCTTAGGCTGGTTTCCTCCATGGTCTCCTCTTCCTATCCATCCCCTCTCTTGTTCCTCTTCTCGTGTTGTCTCCTCTCCCATCTTTCCCCTGTATTCTCTGTATTCTCCTCCTAACTTTGTTATCCCTTTCCCTTGTTAAAGGTGGATTCACTCGACCGTTCTTTGTTACGGTAACACTTGATCGACAGCTATTTTAGCAACATTTCCAGTCGATTGTGAACTGGTATCGGCAACTACATTATTGTCAAAATGATTATGGAAATGGTTGAAGGAAAGATTGTGGTGTTTCTCCCTCTTTCAACTCCCACATTTTAAAATTATTTTATGTATTCACATTATGCAGGCATATCTACTATATAAAAGGCACTTTCAGTTCATGAACTACTCCCTCAGTTTTCAAGATGGAGAGCCCATACTTGGCATGCATACGAAGGGGGTGCCGGAGCAGGTTTTAAGCCGGGAGTAGGGTGTGGGGGGGCCCTCCCCACTCTCTTAGTTTTCAAGATGGAGAGGCAATACTTACATACTGTACATAGGGGGTGCCAGCATAGGTTTTAAGGTGGGGGAGGGAGTGAGGGGTGGGGGGAGGGGCAGTGCCAGTGTAAGGTAACACAACAACTAACGTGGTGTGGGGTTATACCAACACCAAACACTACAATACTATATTGTAAACTGACATAATTGTCTGTAATATAGTTACTGGGTATAACACACACAGAGAGAGAGAGAGAGAGAGAGAGAGAGAGAGAGAGAGAGAGAGAGAGGACGACCGGAGCAGGTAGGGAAAGCATCTCTCTCTGATATGTGTATTGCTAATCTTCACTTCATTTGCTTCACCTATCATCGAAGCTAGAGGCTTAATCATGTAATCGTGCGATCAAATGATGAGAGGATTCTACTTATTTTTGTCATATATTGAACTGCATATTGAATTATTTTAATTCATATTATACACATGCATGTAATATGAGAGTACCGGTACTGTATTATTGACGTGGTTTAAGATATTTACAGTGTGAAGGTTGTTTATATTATATTACAGTTTGTTTATCTTCCACTAGCCCACCCAATATAGTGTTCCGAACCCGATGGCGTCTAGTGTATCATTTACATTATATAAACATTCGGTAAAATATCTATTCATCAGAAGTAATTGTCATCTACATTTTAGCCAATGTTATATCACCTTAACATTTGATAACAGACAGACAGACAGACAGACAGACAGAAGCTGTGGTTGTACGGTGTGGGAATGATGAAAGGCTCTTTCACAATTTGGTCTTTGGTGTTATTTATATTCCTGGTCCACCTCTCCTCAAAGGTCAGCTGATCCAGTGAAGGGGAAGATCTTTTATGGTCATATTTTGACCATAAAGAGTTAGTTGTAGATAGAGCTAATAAGCGATACTCTTATTTTATTTTCATTTTTCACTCTCGAATATTTTACTTTTCGAAGCTCATTTATCGATAACTACTGGAAAAATATGAAACTACTATGTTTCTGCATCAAATTATTGCCAAGTTATCGTAACTAACAGCATAGCCTATTTGGCTATACAAACATTGTAATAGCTGAGAAGAGTGGGAACAACTCAACTTCTCTCAAGCTTGAATACAAATACACCATAGAGAGACAAGTACTGTATATATATTCTTTAATGCATACAAGGTTAAAGGAAGTAGGAGTTTCACCATTACATTTTGTATTCAGAGATTCTATATTTCTGATTAATTTTCGTTGGGGTTCAGTCAGCAGGTGGATAAGGTTAGCAAAGTGCATGGTAATTCGACGTTTCGCTAGTTTTCTAGCATCTTTAAGGAATGATTACATTGTTCAAAATTACGGGTATATAATACAGGTGAGTAGGTCAGGGGGCGAGGAGGGGGCGGGGCTACTGCGTGTTTGGAGGCCTGCCATTGGTAGCCTTGAGAGTCGCGCGCTGCATTGGCTGCTAGAGATCCTTGGGGTAGTCAGTTGCGCTCCGGGATGCGTATTGCGTAGAGGCAGGAGATGCAGGAGGGAGGTGGGGATCGGGGGGCCGAGGTAGGGTAGTGGTGTGTTTGGCAGACGGTAATATTTGTAAGTCAATTGTTTGGTTGTTTATGCTGGGGTTTAAGGCATAAACAACCAAACAATTGACATACATATATTACGCCACTACCCTACCTCGGCCCCCGCTCCCCACCTCCCTCCTGCCTATACGCATCCCCGAGCACAACTGACTACCCCAAGGATCTCTAGCAGCCAATCAACGATAACCTTATTCTTCATTTAGTAAAGGCTTTAGTCCTCCCGATTTTGGAATACTCAGCTGCCCCTTTATCAACTTTACTCAGCTGCCCCTTTATCAACTTTACTCAGCTGCCCCTTTATCAACTTTACTCAGCTGCCCCTTTATCAACTTTACTCAGCTGCCCCTTTATCAACTTTACTCAGCTGCCCCTTTATCAACTTTACTCAGCTGCCCCTTTATCAACTTTAGGTAAAACTCAAAATCTGAACAACGAGTCCAAAATGCATCCTTGAGATTTGCCTACAATGCAAGGTACCGGTACCCATATCAAAGGAACACAATACAACTGCACGAAGCCGCTAAAGTAGACCCCATGAACGTGAAATTATGTAAGAGAACAACAAAAATGTGGACTACACTAGAGATACTTAATGACCCAAACTGTCTATCATTACTAGAATATAGACCAGACAGAAAACATGGCTGGTTTCCCCCAGCTCTTATAACAGATGAGGATGATGAACCAAACCCAATTTATGTCCAATAATTCCTCATTTGAACATATATTATCCTTGTAGTTTGCAAATTAATATATGACAAAATATGAAAATTAGTAAAACAAATCACTATTAATACTATATTAACTATTGTCCCAAAATAAATATCAAACCATCTAATTAAATTAAAAGTATGTTTAACCAGACCACTGAGTCTAGAACAAGACTCTCACAGGGCTGGCCCGAAGGATTAAATCACATTGCGGTTAAAAGGTTAAAATGGCGGAGATACCGGATTATGGGAAATAAGGAAAAAGTCTGAGAGTCAGATAAAATGTCAGCAAGGGATTTATTACCAAAGTAAGCAGTACGGTAACGGGAATAAGCAGGACAGTTACTAAAGACATGATGAATAGTGAGGGGGAGTACGACAAGTGGTGCACTCAGGGGACGGATCATGAGGGGTGGACATTAAGTAACAAATATAAAAGAAGTCAGTGTATAACATTACACTGTAAGAACACGGATGAATGTAACAAAGAATTAACTATGAATGGAAAAATACAAATCCATTGTGATCCCCCTATTAATTGCAGTGTATTATTTTATGTCCGTGTACAGTCTCTACCAAAAACAGATTACTATTATTATGAATGAAAGACAGTATGAATGAAAATGATAAATTATGAATGAAATAATGAGAATAATAGATTAAGACATCAAAATAACATAATAAATTAAAAACAAAATATCCATGTACAAACCTCCTATGTACAATCAATACGTCCTGTCTCTAACACAAATATCCATGTACAAACATCCTATGTACAATCAATACGTCCTGTCTCTAACACAAATATCCATGTACAAACATCCTATGTACAATCAATACGTCCTGTCTCTAACACAAATATCCATGTACAAACATCCTATGTACAATCAATACGTTCTGTCTCTAACACAAATATCCATGTACAAACATCCTATGTACAATCAATACGTCCTGTCTCTAACACAAATAGTTTGTTATAAACCAGAATGAATGAATGAAAGTATGACAGAGTAATACTAACATAAAGTATGAATGAAAACATTAAATAAATAAAATAAAATGAAAACATCAAATAACAAATATAAACATCAAATTATCCCTTGTGATCCCCAATTACCATGTATTACCTTATGTTTGTGTACAGTCACTACCAAAAAACAATATGTCCCTTGTGATCCCCAATTACCATGTATTACCTTATGTTTGTGTACAGTCTCTACCAAAAAACAATATGTCCCTTGTGATCCCCAATTACCATGTATTACCTTATGTTTGTGTACAGTCTCTACCAAAAAACAATATGTCTCTTGTGATCCCCAATTACCATGTATTACCTTATGTTTGTGTACAGTCTCTACCATAAAACAATATGTCCCTTGTGATCCACAATTACCATGTATTACCTTATGTAATACCATGTATTACAGAGAGTCAGCATAAATGGTACCAAGTCAGAGTGGGGAGCAGTCAAAAGTGGTGTCCCCCAGGGATCGGTATTAGGTCCCCTGTTGTTTCTTATATACATAAATGACCTAGATTTAGGTATAACTAGTAGGATAAGTAAATTCGCAGACGATACTAAAATGGGGAGATCAATTGATTCATATAGCGATATAGAGTGCCTCCAAAGGGATCTAGATACCTTACATGAATGGTCAGTAAATTGGCAGATGAAGTTTAACATTGACAAATGCAAGGTATTAAATATAGGGAAGATGCATACAAATGTTAAATATAAACTAGCTAATTTAGAATTAGAAAATTCAGACTGAGAAAGATCTAGGTGTGTTTGTTAGCAATGATTTGAAGCCTAGAAAAGGTATAAGCGTTCGTAATAAGGCAAAGGATTCTCGGGTTCATCTCTAGGAGTGTAGTAACAGAACTGCTGATGTTATCTAAAACTTACTTGTCATTAGTGAGACCCCATATGGATTATGCTGTCCAATTTTGGTGTCCTTATTACAGAATGGACATAGATTCATTGGAGAGAGTACAGCGTAGAATGACAAAAATGATCCATAATATTAGAAATCTTTCGTATGAAGAAAGGTTGAAGAAATTAGGTTTACATTCGTTAGAGACGCAGAGTTAGAGGGGATATGATAGAGGTGTTCAAGTGGGTTAGTGGGATTAACAAAGGGGACATGACAAATGTACTAAAGCTCAGTGATAGCGAAAGAACTCGTACCAATGGTTTCAAATTAGATCAATTTCGTTTCAGAAAAGATATAGGCAAATATGTTTGTAACAGAGTTGTAGATGGGTGGAATAGACTACCAAGTGCTATAGTGGGGTCTAAAACGGTAGGGAGCTTTAAGATAAAATTGGATAAGCATATGGACGAGAAGGGTTGGGTGTGAAGGGGGATCAGCCGGGTTGGGCCAATCAGCACTCTGCATACCCCCATAATCCTGCGTTAATCTCTAACCGTTTTGGTAAGATGATCCTCAGGGTATTAGAGTGTTGAGCCTATAATTGGGCTTTGTAATTGAACTGGGGTTGTGTGGGACAGGGATCTGCCTTGCTTAGGCCAATCGGCTTTCTGCAGACTCCCATTTTCTTATGTTCTTATGTTTGTGTACAGTCTCTACCAAAAAACAATATGTCCCTTGTGATCCCCAATTACCATGTATTACCTTATGTTTGTGCACAGTCTCTACCAAAACAACAAGCCACGTACAGTAAGAATGAATGATGAATTATAGTGAATTAATGAAGGAATGAAAGTGTAAAAAAAAGATGGGCCTCCCCAGCTTGCATCTAGGACTTGCAAAATGGCCGACGCGTGGGATATCGCGTGCCTATTGGACAGCCAGTTAGTTGGGAACTCCACCCACCTTCAGAGAGAGAGAGAGAGAGAGAGAGAGAGAAGAGGGTGGAGTTCCCAACTAACTGGCTGGCCAATAGGCACGCGATAATGCCCTTATACTCCATTTCCGCATATTGCCACCTATACCACATCACTTACCTCGTCGTACCTTCCTGTTAAATACAATAATAATTTGTTTAGCACGTATAGGTGCAATCTCTCTCTACACGCCTCAATAATTATTGCATCTATCTCTCTCTTCTACCGCTATTACAATAATTAGTGTTTTTCAGAGCTTTCTCAGTGTATACTTCCTCCCCTACGATGAGTTTTGGGCACCCGCCTTTCAACACACTCCCACACTTAGTGTGTCCAACTCTCTAACCCAAGAGTGAACCAATTTTCCTAGTCATTCTTCTGATCAACAAGTAAGCTTTGTAGCTCTCTCCCTCAGTCTGTAATTCCCTCATCCTATGACCTAAACTGCTTCAAGCTCCGTGTGTCCAGACATTTTGACTCTAACGTTTCTTGAATTTGGCGCTGTGTCACTCTAGCAACTTTGAGGGTGACTTGTTACAGGCAACTTTGCTTTTTGTCTCCTACATTCACATACAAAAAAAAATATATATATATATACCGGGTATATATAATTATACCGTATATATATATATATATATATATATATATATATATATATATATATATATATATATATATATAGTAACTCAAGGAAAATTGAAACAATGGAACACCAAGCTTTCGTCTATTCTCTCAAGACATCTTCAGGGTATTACCCTGAAGATGTCCTGAGAGCAGCCATAGACGAAAGCTTGGTGTTCCATTGTTTCAATTTTCCTAGGGAGTTTTACTACATAATTTGATCACAGGTATTTGTGATTTAACCTCCATATATATACCGTACATATATATATCCATATATATATATATATATATATATATATATATATATATATATATATATATATATATATATATATATATATATATATATATATATATATATATATATATATATATATATATTTCTTACTAACGGTGTTAAAAGAACCAAGGACTTAATGGTAATACTAAAAGCTTTTTTTAAACGATATCAATCAAATCCACAAGCATAGTGTTTTAGCATTAATTTTGGGTTGTCATCTTTGACCTCTCGCTCACCATTTGCTTACCTGTCAAATAGAGTACCTGCTAGATGCATTACTACGTATTGTTGGATCTGCTAATATAAAGTTTCATCGGAGACAGCTGTCAAGGCTTTACTCTCTTTCAAACTATCTGAGATTGAATTGTCAAGTTAAATGTCATTACACAAATAGAAAACAAATTGCATTTAGCTCATTTTTATTGTTGATCATTCTTGAGTACAGTTTATTGTTTATTTGTGCAATGAATGGGGCTGATGAGGTGACCTTTCTGTGGACACCTGAACGTTTACCTGGGCGGTGGGAGTGCGAGGGTGGAGTATGGGAGAGTAGGGAGGGAAAGGGGTGGATAAGGATGAGAGAGAGAGATAATGAATGGGGCTGATGAGGTGACCTTTCTGTGTACACCTGAACGTTTACCTGGGCGGTGGGAGTGCGAGGGTGGGGTATGGGAGAGTAGGGAGGGAAAGGGGTGGATAAGGATGGGAGAGAGAGAGAGAGATAATGAATGGGGCTGATGAGGTGACCTTTCTGTGTACACCTGAACGTTTACCTGGGCGGTGGGAGTGCGAGGGTGGGGTATGGGAGAGTAGGGAGGGAAAGGGGTGGATAAGGATGGGAGAGAGAGAGAGAGATAATGAATGGGGCTGATGAGGTGACCTTTCTGTGTACACCTGAACTTTTACCTGGGCGGTGGGAGTGCGAGGGTGGGGTATGGGAGAGTAGGGAGGGAAAGGGGTGGATAAGGATGAGAGAGAGAGAGAGAGATAATGAATGGGGCTGATGAGGTGACCTTTCTGTGTACACCTGAACGTTTACCTGGGCGGTGGGAGTGCGAGGGTGGGGTATGTCAAATTCACCTACTAGACGAGACAGAGAATGGGGCGAGGGAATGTAAAAGTGGTTCCAGACCCTAAGAATTAGAACTTTTAAATGTTGTTTCTGTTCGGTCTCTGTCTCGAATCGGCCACCCCCAGCTATGGGGTATGTGCCCGAGTACATACATACATACATACATACAATAAGATTAGAGTAGCTGCTAGCAAGGTGGTTAGTTATCACGATTATAATTGAGTAACATAATTAAATAACTTACATAAAACGTATGGAAAGCGAGAGAGGTGGAGGGACAGAGAGGGAGAGGTAGAACGAATGAGAGTTGGAAGGATGGAGTGAGGAAGTACATGAACAAAGGCGGTGCTGGTTGGGGGGAGGGGCGTCGACTGACTGGGGACAGAGGTGCATGGGGGCGGTTCGTTCGTGGCCACCCCTTCGGGGATCACGGCGTCAGGCAATAGATAGATAGATAGACATAGAAAGGAATACGTCAATGCACTAGAAAATCCCATTATTTAAACAAAAACAATTACCAATCAAATTATTAACGCCTAATCTATCATACGTGTAATGTGAGGAGCTTAAAAATAATATGTGTAATACAATTAATTTGTCGGGTAAAACAAGCATTTTAACCCCTTGAAGCACTTATGCGTTTTAGCAGTCTATTGTGGCTATCATCAGACGATTTTATGCAGCTTAGGAATGATCTGTGGGTATTATAACGGTAAATACTATCTCAATCAACCCTCTGACTTCCATATACCCTTCCTAATCTGAATATAATCGTCTAATAATTACCAGAAAACAGAAAAGGAATGCGTATTGGAGCTTGAAAGGGTTAATTTAGTTTATGGCAGTATGAAAAATAGCGGGTGGGTGGGGTTGAGTAGCGGAAAATGGTCCTTTGTTAACTGTTAACTTGGGGTGGTTAACGGGTAGACTGTTAGTGAGTCACCCAAGCAAAGCTCAACACCCGGTTCAATACTCCGGGTGGTCAATTTTTTATTTTTGTTTTATTATTTTTTAGTTTATCGTATAGCCTATACATTATACATTCCTTGAATGCATGCATCATTATGCTCAGAGATATAACTATGTTGTAATAACAACAATATGTCCACGTAAATATACAAACATGAAAAATCTAAAAGGAAAACAAGTGGCCACCCGGAGTATTGAACCGGGTGTTGAACTATTTATTGGGTTAAACAGACCAAATATCTGTTTGTGGAATGAATAATTATTTGTTTTCATATTTAATTGTTTACAACTTTAGACTATCATGTGTGAGTTAATTTGAAATAGTTTGGCCATTGTTAGGTCCCTCCTTGGTTCATTAAGGGGGAGGTGGTCGCTTTTTCTGGACAACCTTCTCCTTGATGTTTAGCATATCAGTTTTGAAATTTTAAGACGTTCGTTCCAATTTATAAAGACATAATCACAATATTTTAGACATTGTAACACCTACAAACTACACAAAGTAACAAAACAAGGTATATATATATATATATTATAATTATAATATATATATATATACCGGCATATATATATATATATATATATATATATATATATATATATATATATATATATATATATATATATATATATATATATACCGGTATATATATATATATTATAATTATAATTTATTGAAAAGACGGATATTGAGTAGATACTCATATATAAATATAAGTTCTAAGATATCCCTATTGGCCAGTCGCGGTGGCTGAGTTGGGAGCGCTTTAGACCAGGAAACTGTAGTTCCCCTCTGAGCTAGGTTCGACTCCTGGACCAGAGAACAGTAGTTCCCCCCTGGTCTAGACCATAAAACAACATACACCGTGGCTGGTCATTAATAACGACCATGATGAGAACAATGACTACACTAATGATGTTGCAGGAAGAGTTAAGCTCCTCCCCGAGGAGATGCTGTGTTTGGGGTTCACAGTTATTAACGTCCCCCTCCTGTGGTATCACTATAGTAGTGTCTGGTTGCTTGTCATGATCGTGTAAGGTCCTCATAAAGACTTTATGACATTTTTTTAACATGGTGAATATTCTTTCACTCTGTCCTTCCAGCTATTCATTCTTGTACAATCCTTATGTCGCTTCCCATACGTTCCACAAAACATCTACTGTAATTCCATGTTGCCGTAATAATGTTGGACAACGAAAATTGGTGATAAAAGTTGCTCATTTCAATATTATTATAGCCAAAAATGAAAACAAATCAGCATCATTCTCCGTTTTCCGGATCGATTACTACACTAGGAAACTGAACGTGAGACTAGGTTTTAACTGTTTCTTGTAGGTTTTATGGATCGATTACTACACTAGGAAACTGAACGTGAGACTAGGTTTTAACTGTTTCTTGTAGGTTTTATGGATCGATTACTACACTAGGAAACTGAACGTGAGACTAGGTTTTAACTGTTTCTTGTAGGTTTTATGGATCGATTACTACACTAGGAAACTGAACGTGAGACTAGGTTTTAACTGTTTCTTGTAGGTTTTATGGATCGATTACTACACTAGGAAACTGAACGTGAGACTAGGTTTTAACTGTTTCTTGTAGGTTTTATGGATCGATTACTACACTAGGAAACTGAACGTGAGACTAGGTTTTAACTGTTTCTTGTAGGTTTTATGGATCGATTACTACACTAGGAAACTGAACGTGAGACTAGGTTTTAACTGTTTCTTGTAGGTTTTATGGATCGATTACTACACTAGGAAACTGAACGTGAGACTAGGTTTTAACTGTTTCTTGTAGGTTTTATGGATCGATTACTACACTAGGAAACTGAACGTGAGACTAGGTTTTAACTGTTTCTTGTAGGTTTTATGGATCGATTACTACACTAGGAAACTGAACGTGAGACTAGGTTTTAACTGTTTCTTGTAGGTTTTATGGATCGATTACTACACTAGGAAACTGAACGTGAGACTAGTTTTAACTGTTTCTTGTAGGTTTTAGATGACATCAATTAGTAATAATTATATTGAAGCTTATTTGCTGACGAGGTCTGTCAACTTTGGAAGGTGATCAGGTTATGATAAATATATATATATACAGTATATAATTATATATATATATATATATATATATATATATATATATATATATATATAATACATATATATACGGTATATATATATATATATATATATATATAATATTATACAGTATATATATATATAATATATATATATATATATATATATATATATATACATACCGGTAATGAAAAACAAAAAAAAAACAAAAAAAATAACCCTGTCGTATACGACAGGGTGTCAGGGTGTCAAACGAAAGACTATTCAAAACCAGTCCTAATACCAGGTCCCTTATTATTAATACATTATTATCAGATATACAAAGTAAACTGTATACTTTACAGTTGTTATCATGTCTTTGGTTGTGATAAAATGGTCAGGATAATAATGTGGTATCATGTAGATTTTCATGGATTTCCTTTAATAGTTATCACCGTCTCAAATCTCAGTTGTCCCGGTGTAATTCCTCAGGACTCTTATTTACTAGCATACTCACTGTAACACATTCCCACCTCTATTCTGTCAACTCTCTAATCCATAAGTGAACCCATTTTGTTTGTCCACTCAACAAGTAACCTTGGGAACTCTCTCCCTCAATCTATCTGTCCTACGACATAAATTGCTTCAAGCTCCGTGGGTCCAGACATTTTGACGGATCTTTATTTTGTCTGTGTGTGACTGTTTTGTTTTGAGATAGATACAACCTGTAGCAGTTAAGCCTGGGTCACACGAGCACTTTTAGCGGTGAATGTATCGGAGTCACAGTATCCGAGTCTATAACATACTATAATAGACCCTATTTAACCTAAATCATAATTAATGTGTCCACTATCCATAGCAGAAAATATACTACAAATATACTAGCAGGAAATATACTACAAATATACTAGCAGGAAATATACTACAAATATACTAGCAGGAAATATACTACAAATATACTAGCAGGAAATATACTACAAATATACTAGCAGGAAATATACTACAAATATACTAGCAGGAAATATACTACAAATATACTAGCAGGAAATAATATTAGTTACAAAATGTTAAGCAATTATAGTGTCATTTGTTTTATACTAATTCTATCTTTTGTATTTCAGGTGAGTTGTGTTTCAAGACAGTTTTCCTGATGAAGTTCCTTCCTGACCCTATCCGTGAGTGTTGTTATATTAAAGTGTACATGTGCAAATATAACTATATATATATATATAT
Organism: Paralithodes platypus; assembly: GCA_032716605.1. Taxonomy (NCBI): domain Eukaryota; kingdom Metazoa; phylum Arthropoda; class Malacostraca; order Decapoda; family Lithodidae; genus Paralithodes; species Paralithodes platypus. The sequence goes on along the minus strand of JAVRFV010002213.1, from coordinate 246,571 downwards.
ATATATATATATATACTGGGAGATAGGTCAGTGGTTTAACCCCTTTAGCACTGTTACCGCTCATGATTTAACAATTTCAGAACTTCTGCTTATAAACATTTATGTATTCCACGATCCAAATCTCTCTGAAACTCCCTAAAGTCATAATTATTTTATACCGGCTACTGTTAGACGATTTTATTCAGTTTAAAAAATATCATCCCGCCATTAACAGACTTCAAACAATGTTACACAACACTTTCTACTACCACAGATCCTTCTTAAACTGCACAAAATATCATCCCGCCATTAACAGACTTCAAACAATGTTACACAACACTTTCTACTACCACAGATCCTTCTTAAACTGCACAAAATATCATCCCGCCATTAACAGACTTCAAACAATGTTACACAACACTTTCTACTACCACAGATCCTTCTTAAACTGCACAAAATATCATCCCGCCATTAACAGACTTCAAACAATGTTACACAACACTTTCTACTACCACAGATCCTTCTTAAACTGCACAAAATATCATCCCGCCATTAACAGACTTCAAACAATGTTACACAACACTTTCTACTACCAAGATCCTTCTTAAACTGCACAAAATCATCCCGCCATTAACAGACTTCAAACAATGTTACACAACACTTTCTACTACCACAGATCCTTCTTAAACTGCACAAGATATCATTCCGCCATTAACAGACTTCAAACAATGTTACACAACACTTTCTACTACCACAGATCCTTCTTAAACTGCACAAAATATCATCCCGCCATTAACAGACTTCAAACAATGTTACACAACACTTTCTACTACCACAGATCCTTCTTAAACTGCACAAAATATCATCCCGCCATTAACAGACTTCAAACAATGTTACACAACACTTTCTACTACCACAGATCCTTCTTAAACTGCACAAAATATCATCCCGCCATTAACAGACTTCAAACAATGTTACACAACACTTTCTACTACCACAGATCCTTCTTAAACTGCACAAAATATCATCCCAGGATTAACAGACTTTAAACAATGTTACACAACACTTTCTACTACCACAGATCCTTCTTTAACTGCACAAAATATCATCCCGCCATTAACAGACTTCAAACAATGTTACACAACACTTTCTACTACCACAGATCCTTCTTAAACTGCACAAAATATCATCCCGCCATTAACAGACTTCAAACAATGTTACACAACACTTTCTACTACCACAGATCCTTCTTAAACTGCACAAAATCGTCTCAATAAAGTTAGAATAAAAAATAAAAATACGTCGTCGGTACAGAAGGGGTTACATCCAGTAATAGGGTTATCTTGAAGGAAAAATACGGTCTTGTTTACGTAAACTATGGATCTGGCTTCAAGGGATTTAATAATAATAATAATAATAATAATAATAATAATATAGACCGGACTTGTTGAGATGGTGGTTTGAACAAGGGACTCGGGTTATAGTTCACACCGCTCCAGACAATATAGGCCGGACTTGTTGAGATGTGGTTTGAACAAGGGACTCAGGTTATAGTTCAACAAGTTATCTGTTGCATTCTTCACAAAAAGCCAGTGTAATCCATCATGCCCAACGCCAAGATTTAATATACAAATGGCTCGCTTCAATGATATATGCGAGGTTACAACATTCATTTTCCTACCTTCTTTCCATTTCCTTTCAAACTTGTTTACCGATTAATTCAGGATTATCGATATCCATTAAATACATATTAGAAAATATGTTTATAATTTCATTAGGATCCGAATAACCATCAATGATATTTGTAGTTTTGTCTTTGCCTCTTTTGATCTTTACTTCCTTCCAAAACTGTTCCTTAATTTTCAATCAAAACTTATCAACAATAGACTTACATATTTCATTATTTCCATGTTGCTTACATTGTTTTATTGCTTGCTTAAACTTACTTCTTGATTCAACCATTTCTGTATACTCAGGACTATCTCGAGATTAACCTTTATAATATAGTAGTAGTGATGATGGTGACTGTAGTAGTGATGATGGTGACTGTAGTAGTGATGATGGTGACTGTAGTAGTGATGATGGTGACTGTAGTAGTGATAATAGTAGCGATGCCCTAACTCATTGCACAGTTGGATATGCCCCCCCCCCCGCCCTCAACGAACTGTGACAAATAATCATTTTTATTTTTTGTCCTGCTTGCGGGTCATTTAGATCAGTTCATTCTAGTTGACCATACTGCCCAAGAGCGGCCCTTTGTAAGTCCAAAGGTACACTAGAATAACGCTTACTGCTTGAATCATTGCCTGTTCCTTTCTCTGCAATGGTGTTTGTTGACCTGTTAGCTCAGTTGGTTAGAGCGCCGTGCTGATGACGCGAAGGTCGTGGGTTCGATCCTCATGCAGGCCACTTGTTTTTGATGAGTGTTCGGTATGTTTAATAATCTTGGCTGGATATTAATCATATATATTAGGATGAATGAGTAGAATTACGTTGGATTTCGTCGTTTTTAATGTCTAAAATGTTGGCACAATATGGCACTTATATTGAGAGTTTGAGTATTGTTTTATTGGTTGTGGCTGCGGAGCTCAGTTGTATGGATGGTGATAATTGGTAGGTAATAAGTAAGTTGTCTGCACATATTTTGTCATAGCTAGGAAAACTATAGTATATTCGGGATAACTATAGTATATTCGGGATAACTATAGTATATTCGGGATAACTATAGTATATTCGGGATAACTATAGTATATTCGGGATAACTATAGTATATTCGGGATAACTATAGTATATTCGGGATAACTATAGTATATTCGGGATAACTATAGTATATTCGGGATAACTATAGTATATTCGGGATAACTATAGTATATTCGGGATAACTATAGTATATTCGGGATAACTATAGTATATTCGGGATAACTATAGTATATTCGGGATAACTATAGTATATTCGGGATAACTATAGTATATTCGGGATAACTATAGTATATTCGGGATAACTATAGTATATTCGGGATAACTATAGTATATTCGGGATAACTATAGTATATTCGGGATAACTATAGTATATTCGGGATAACTATAGTATATTCGGGATAACTATAGTATATTCGGGATAACTATAGTATATTCGGGATAACTATAGTATATTCGGGATAACTATAGTATATTCGGGATAACTATAGTATATTCGGGATAACTATAGTATATTCGGGATAACTATAGTATATTCGGGATAACTATAGTATATTCGGGATAACTATAGTATATTCGGGATAACTATAGTATATTCGGGATAACTATAGTATATTCGGGATAACTATAGTATATTCGGGATAACTAGTATATTCGGGATAACTATAGTATATTCGGGATAACTATAGTATATTCGGGAAAACTATAGTATATTCGGGATAACTATAGTATATTCGGGATAACTATAGTATATTCGGGATAACTATAGTATATGCGGGATAACTATAGTATATTCGCGATAACTATAGTATATTAGGGATAACTATAGTATATTGGGGATAACTATAGTTTCTTCGGGATAACTATGGTATATTCGGCATAACTATAGTATATTCGGGATAACTATACGGATAACTATAGTATATCGGATAACTATAGTATATTCGGGATAACTATAGTATATTCGGGAAAACTATAGTATATTCGGGATAACTATAGTATATTCGGGATAACTATAGTAATTCGGATAACTATAGTATATTCGGGATAACTATAGTATATATTAGTATATCGGGATAACTAGTATATTCGGGATAACTATAGTATATTCGGGATAACTATAGGGGATAACTATAGTATATTCGGGATAACTATAGTATATTCGGGATAACTATAGTATATTCGGGATAACTATAGTATATTCGGGATAATCGGTTTGGAATAGAGAGTTTTCGGTGTATTGTATACTAGCTAAGGTACAGTACAATACAATATGCGGAAAATGGTCCTATGTGAACTGTTTAGTTGGGGTGGTTAACGGGTAGACTGTTAGTGAGTCACCCAAGCAAAGCTCAACACCCGGTTCAATACTCCAGGGTGGACATTTGTATTTATTTATTTATTTTTTACTTTATGTACAAATATATCTTGAAAGGTGGTCTTGGGGGGGGGGGGGGGGGTATAGTTTTAAGCTTGATGGAGGTCTAGGGCACAAACTAAAAACCTACCCTTAAATATTACTATACTCGGAGAAGATACACTTTTGTGAGCTGGTCAAAAAAGCTACCAACACCTAATAACACTGAAGGTGACAAATGTAGTAACCTAAATGTACTTGATATACAGCTGTTGAGCTGACATAACTGTTCATTATCGTTCCTCACTCTTTAATTTCATCTGACGGTAAACTGGATCCCTTAACAACTGATTTCTCGATAGCTAACCAAAAAATAAGAAACCATTTTGTCTGTTTCATATACGTACAGACCAAGTTTATGTACTTAGCACCATATCTCCAAAATCTTCAAAATAAATGAGAAATCTTGATGGGAACTTTTCAATTTAGCGTCAGTTGAAAAGAAACCGATTATAGTTTTGTGTTATTTGCCATAGTTTATTTCCTTCTACTGATTAGAGTAGCGGTAATAGGGTGTACGTTAACAAGTTGTATTAGAGTAGCGGTAATAGGGTGTACGTTAACAAGTTGTATTAGAGTAGCGGTAATAGGGTGTACGTTAACAAGTTGTATTAGAGTAGCGGTAATAGGGTGTACGTTAACAAGTTGTATTAGAGTAGCGGTAATAGGGTGTACGTTAACAAGTTGTATTAGAGTAGCGGTAATAGGGTGTACGTTAACAAGTTGTATTAGAGTAGCGGTAATAGGGTGTACGTTAACAAGTTGTATTAGAGTAGCGGTAATAGGGTGTACGTTAACAAGTTGTATTAGAGTAGCGGTAATAGGGTGTACGTTAACAAGTTGTATTAGAGTAGCGGTAATAGGGTGTACGTTAACAAGTTGTATTAGAGTAGCGGTAATAGGGTGTACGTTAACAAGTTGTATTAGAGTAGCGGTAATAGGGTGTACGTTAACAAGTTGTATTAGAGTAGCGGTATCTGTGTGTACGTTACCAAGTTGTATTAGAGTAGCGGTAATAGGGTGTACGTTACGTTAACAAGTTGTATTAGAGTAGCGGTAATAGGGTGTACGTTAACAAGTTGTATTAGAGTAGCGGTAATAGGGTGTACGTTAACAAGTTGTATTAGAGTAGCGGTAATAGGGTGTACGTTAACAAGTTGTATTAGAGTAGCGGTAATAGGGTGTACGTTAACAAGTTGCATTTAAAGCTCGTTAACTATCAACTTTACCATTAATGACATTATATATAACACATCTTATTTATTTGTATACAGTTATATTAATATTTATATTATATTTATTATGAATATTATCACTATTATTATTATTATTACTGTAATTGTAATTATAGTGTGTTTTTAACCCTCCGACATATGACGTGATTTTGAGCCTATTAGGGATACTTTAAAGCCTTTGTTACCATCAGGGGTATTTAGAAACCTTTACTTTAGTTACTTCAACTTCTGCAGTTGTCTTTGAGTTAGCTGTGGGCAGAAAACTAATTTTGGCGAGGTAATTATAAGAGTGAGAGAACTCTATTTTGTATTGCTAATCTGGCAACCTCTGCGTCATATGTGCGTGAAAGGGTTAATTTGCGGTATTGATGTATTTTCTTGATATATAATTCATGGTAATTGTGTATTGAAATACTTTTTATTCAAATATGTTAAGATATTCTTCTTCACATTAGCATTACTACCATCACAAACATAATATTAATTTAAATAAAATTAGCAATAATTGTTATTACTTCAATATATATAATATATATATAGTAAATAACAATACTAATACCCTAACAATACAGTAACACTAATAAAATACCGATATTATATATTATAATTACTACTACTTCTACTACTACTAATTATAATAATAATAGTAGTAATAATAATACTAATAATAATTATAATACGTATAAATAGTATGCTTAAATATACCAATTACTTTATATATAATCAGCCAGTTGACACGGGCGAGTGGGTACAGCTAACGCCTCTCACCGCTCGGGATGCAGTTCGAGCCTCTGAGGGAACCCGACATGCGACTGCAGACGTTTGTTAACTGGTTAGGTGGCCACCGAATTCTGACCCGGACTAATAATCCGGTGATGAACAAATCCAGTTGTTGCCCCTAACTGGGTGATGACTGGTGTCCCTTGCTTTGGGAATAACACCAAGTTGCTGCCCTTAACTGGGTGATAACTGGTGTCCCTAGCTGACCTGGAGTGATCACCAGGTGGGACTGGGTGACCAGAACTGATCATTCGGGTCACCAACACCATGCTGATCCAGGTTGATCACCTGGATGGGATATATACCAGCCTGCGGTGTGAGTTGGGCTTAGATCAGGCAGCTGTAGTTCCACTCTTGAGATAGGTTTCATTCCTGGATCAGAGAGCAGTTGTTCCCCCTTGTTCTCTAGACCGATATAAACAACGAACACCGCGGCTGGTTGGGGGGGGGGTTAACACTATATCATCTCAGAACGAGGAAGGACTGTCACTACCGGAAAGTGTGGAAGGTCGTCATCTGGGGCCCGGCCCCCTGGGTGGTGTCACGAATCATGGAACTGTAGCCAGGCCAGAACTCTAGTAAAGTGATGACTTGATCCACTAGCTTCACACACAATAAATAAATATAAATAAATCAATCAATACATATACACAAATCATGACTGATATTCACATAGCTGACAATAGACCATAGCTGCCGGAAAGTGAGAAAGGTCATCGTCCGGGGGGCCGGGCCCTGGGTGGTGTCACGAATCATGGAACGCTATTTAAACCAACTGAACCTCAAATTAAAACAATTAGCCTACACGCAATTAATTCGAAATAAAACAACTGAAGTTTAAATTTAATTACATTTAATTATTCATTAAATTATTATTATTTTTGTATTTTTCGTATTGACATTTGTTTTAACAATAGGAAACGGCCGACTAACATAATAATTAAGCCAGATTCCAATTGTCATAAACTCCCTTGTACTCCCTTGGACTCCACACCCCTAGTTATACACAGACACAGAGTTTTAATATAGTTATATTAATTGTACACTCCTTTACTCAATATTGACTCCTGTTAAATGTATAACCAACGAGTTATTCTATATTCTGCTGTTTGATACCTATTAGCACTTTCTTATTGCTTATTCCTTAATTATTATTATCAAAAGTAACGCAATTTACACATACTGGTTCCCCAGTTCCTTATGGTACTATATTATAAAAGATAATATTTGGTATTGATAAATACCCAAGTGTACCTGTTGTACCTGTTGAGGCCATCACCTTGTGAAATCCACACAACAATTCCATTAAACTTCCCAAACTTGGTAACATTTAAGATGTTTGTCTGGAGTCTGGGCCCGAGGATGAAGACAACCTTATACAAATCCGGGTGGATGGGATTCGTCAGCCTTGGTCGGCAACCTGTCTAGGGGAGTAAACCTTATACAAATCCGTACTGTTCACTGGGTGAAGCAGGACTAGCCGCGCACCACTGTAGAAAACTAGTGCTAATAATATACATAGAAGGCCTCAGAGTCAGACGGACCCCTAAGTTGGGTGGTCAATCCTGTAAGTCCTTCAGTAAACTGGCACGGGTTGTCCTTCTCACAGGGGATAGGTCTGCTTGGGGGCATTTTGTGTATGGCCACCCTCGTAAAGAGGAGTAAGTTAAAATAGAAAATGTAAATGGAGGGAGAAAAAGGCAAATGAAAACAATATGAAGTTAAAGAAGGAAGGGATAGATATTTCACCATGCCGAAGTGTGTGTGTGTGTGTGTGTGTGTGCGTGTGTGCGTGCGCGTGTGCGCGTGTGCGTGCGCGTAATGCAGGAATGCCAACACTATAATTTTTATGAATAAATTTACCATTTCGAGCTTTAAAGAAATAATAAAATGAGTTAACATTACTTTGTATCGATTACATTATATAGCAAGCTGTTTGTTTAAAAGAATGAGACACTTTTTAATACAATATGGCAAGTGTGGCGCTGGCGACGTTGTCAAGTGACCTGTGTATATATATATATATATATATATATACACAGGTCACAGATCCCAAGGTTAAGGCCTTTGATATTGATATTGATATTGATTTGGTATTGATAAATACGCTCAATGTAATGATATATGTAATGTAAATGTATATATATATATATATATATACACAGGTCACTTGACAACGTCCGCCAGCGCCACACTTGCCATATTGTATTAAAAAGTGTCTCATTCTTTTAAACAAACAGCTTGCTATATAATGTAATCGATACAAAGTAATGTTAACTCATTTTATTATTTCTTTAAAGCTCGAAATGGTAAATGTATTCATAAAAATTATAGTGTTGGCATTCCTGCATTACGCACAGACACACACACACTTCGGCATGGTGAAATATCTATCCCTTCCTTCTTTAACTTCATATTGTTTTCATTTGCCTTTTTCTCCCTCCATTTACATTTTCTATTTTAACTTGTGCTCTTTAGTTTTCTTCCTGTTTCCCTTTCTTGATTATTATTTGTTTAAATCCCCCGGTATATAATATTTGAATTTAAATAACCATTCCTCTCAATGCATTTTCCATACCGGTATATCCTTCTTTTGTCTACCTCTTTTCTTCACTTCTTTCCTTTTATTATTCTCTTTCTCACTGTTACTCTGAAAACCCAGTAACAACTCCCACAACAATCCGTTGTTGACAATATTTCTGTCCGGATGCGAGATTTTAAAATTATGATTGACTTTTGTTTATGTTTGTTGATTTGTCTAACTGCTGCAGCTGGGAAAACATGTGTGTGTGTGTGTGTGTGTGTGTTTTATTTATCTTTATTTTTTTGTTATTTTTGATGTGAGTGAAGGAGACTAAAGGCAAAGCTGCCTGCAACAAGTGTCTCCTCCAAAGTGGACAGAGTGACCGAGAGCCAAATTCAAGGTACGATAGCAGTTCAAGTCATAGGGAAGACATATTTATGGAGAGAGTTCCAAAGCTTACATGTTGAAAGACTGGGAAAATCGGTTCACTCCTGAATTAGAGAGATGGACAGAATAGGGATGAGGGTGTGTTGAAAGGCGGGTGCCCCCTACTCTTCGTAAGGGAGGAGGTATACACTGACATAGCTCTGAAGAACACTGATTATTGTAATAGCGGTAGAAGAGTGAGAGGGATGCAACATTGTGGCGTGTACAGAGAGATTGTAGGGAATTAGTAAAAGGAAGCGAGTTGATGAGACAAAATGCTTTTGGCTCTAGAACCTCCCCACACATGCGAACAATAATAATAATAATAATAATAATAATAATAATAATAATAATAATAATAGCATTAATAATAATAATGCTAAATACATAATAATAAAAGATGTCAACATGACTATCTTGAGGTAGTGGTTGGAACCCTGGACTGAGGCTTCATGGTTCACACCGCTCCAGAGAGGTCATCTTATTATCAACAACATGACTATCTTGAGGTAGTGGTTGGAACCCTGGACTGAGGCTTCATGGTTCACACCGCACCAGAGAGGTCATCTTATTATCAACAACATGACTATCTTGAGGTAGTGGTTGGAACCCTGGACTGAGGCTTCATGGTTCACACCGCTCCAGAGAGGTCATCTTATTATCAACAACATGACTATCTTGAGGTAGTGGTTGGAACCCTGGACTGAGGCTTCTTGGTTCACACCGCTCCAGAGAGGTCATCTTATTATCATTGTCCACAAGATTCCTTTATATCGGGTTATTATCGCTTTTATTAACCCTTTTATTTATTATATATGTTTAATTATTTATTTATGTTTCCACATGTATACTGTACTGTAGGTATGTGGATTAGTTATTTTGCCTTTATATTGTCTTTGTCCAAGTGTTGCTTTGTTTCCACATGTATACTGTACTGTAGGTATTTGGATTAGTTATTTTGCCTTTATATTGTCTTTGTCCAAGTGTTGCTTTGTTTTAGTTTGCAAGTTTTACATTTTTTTTTTTTTTTTTTTTTTTTTTTTTTTTTTTTTTTTTTTTGCGATGTACACGAGAGATACAAAATACAATGCTGCCTGTAACAAGTGACCCCCCCCCCCTCCCCCAAAGTGGAAAGAGTGATCGGGAGCCAAATCCAAGGTACGTTAGAGTCAAAATGTCTGGACACTCGGAGCTTAAAATGTACACATTTAGGTTGCTGTCAAAACATATATATATATATATATATATATATATATATATATATATATGCTGGCTCGCTACCGCTCGCCAGGAAAATATTGACTCCTGGATGGGGGTAAAAGTCTTAAAACAGTAGGCTGAATGGGGCCGAAGAGAGAGGGAGAGAAAGAGAAAACAAGCGAGGTGGGCCCCCTTAAGTAATTGGAAGAGTCAAAGATATATTAAGGGGACATGGGTCGCTTTTCTAGACCCCCTTCTCCCTCATGTTTAGCCCAAATAGTTTTCAGATTTTAAGATGTTTGCCCCATTAGTTTGTCGATTTTAAGACCTCTCGCTCCATTTTTGTTGTCAACATTACCACCTTTCGTGGTATTTAGGTGTCGATTTTTGTCCTGGCGAACGATAGTGAGCCTGTAATTTTTGAAGAATCGGCCTACGGCCAGGACTACACATTTATCTAGAAAGAGGATCTAATGGATGTTTGTTTTAAGTTTGATGGAAGTCTAGGGAGCAAACTAAAAAATAGATGAATATGTAAATAAATAAACCCAAATATAACCACTGTCCCCTTAAGGAAGAGAGTTCCGGAGTTTACTGGTTGAGTAGAACAAAGACTGGGAAATTATGTTTACTCTTGGGTTAGAGAGTAGGAATGTGTTGAAAGGTGAGTGCCACGCTATGACAACAATACTATATACTGGTTTTGAAGGACTTGTTGCAGTAAAAGGGTTGATGGAGACATAATAGTTTACTAGTTTGTATTGCTCTTGGTCTCATTTAATCTGAATAATATGTTGTAATTGTAGCCAGAAATACACGCTTGGTTTGCTGTTTTATCCTCTTACCGTCTCAATGTTATCGTAGAAGTGACTTAGGTCTCTCAGAAAGATAACTCTCTCTTTTACATATCTTATTACTAGACTACTTTATTCAGCTTAGGAAGGATCTGTAGGACTATACAATGTCGCTGAGATATACCCAAGCTCTCTTCATACTTTTTTTTTTTTTTTTTTTTTTTTACACTTGGAATAATTCATGGTTACAATGATTAGTTCTTGTTTTGAACTATCATAGTATTATTAGACTAAAGGACTACATATGAATATAGATCCTATCTTAAAGTCTTACCATTATTATTATGTATTTATTTATTTATACATATACTGTACCGGTATATATATATATATATATATATATATATATATATATATATATATATATATATATATTTTTTTTTTTTCCTTTTTTTTTTTTTAGTGGTGGTGTTCTCTCTCTCTCTCTCTCTCTCTCTCTGTCTCTGGCTCTCGCTCTTGCTCTCTGTCTCGCGCTCGCTCTCTGTCTCTCTCGCGCTCGCTCTCTGTCTCTCTCGCGCTCGCTCTCTGTCTCTCTCTCGCGCTCGCTCTATGTCTCTCTCGCTCGCTCTCTGTCTCTCTCTCTCTCTCTCTCGCTCTCTGTCTCTCGCGCTCGCTCTGTCTCTCGCGCTCGCTCTATGTCTCTCGCTCGCTCTATGTCTCTCTCGCTCGCTCTATGTCTCTCTCGCTCTCTCTCTCTCTCTCTCTCTCTCTCTCTCTTTAGATTGACTGGGATCTTGGAAGGTGGATTTTGTGTCTGCTTAGTTGTTATAATGTTGAAGACAAACCACATAGGCCTACATATATTATCTCTCTCTCTCTCTCTCTCTCTCTCTCTCTCTCTCTCTCTCTCTCTCTCTCTCTCTCTCTATTCTTTAGATTGACGGGGATCTTGGAAGGTGGATTTTGTTTCTGCTTAGTTGTTATAATGTTGAAGACAAACCACATAGGCCTACATATATTATCTCTCTCTCTCTCTCTCTCTCTCTCTCTTGTTTAGATTGACGGGGATCTTGGAAGGTGGATTTTGTTTCTGCTTAGTTGTTATAATGTTGAAGACAAACCACATAGGCCTACATATATTCTCTCTCTCTCTCTCTCTCTCTCTCTCTCTCTCTCTCTCTCTCTCTCTCTCTCTCTCTCTCTTTAGATTGACGGGGATCTTGGAAGGTGGATTTTGTTTCTACTTAGTTGTTATAATGTTGAAGACAAACCACATAGGCCTACATATATTATCTCTCTCTCTCTCTTGTTTAGATTGACGGGGATCTTGGAAGGTGGATTTTGTTTCTGCTTAGTTATAATGTTGAAGACAAACCACATAGGCCTACATATATTATCTCTCTCTCTCTCTCTCTCTCTCTCTCTCTCTTCTTTAGATTGACGGGGATCTTGGAAGGTGGATTTTGTTTCTGCTTAGTTGTTATAATGTTGAAGACAAACCACATAGGCCTACATATAGTATCTCTCTCTCTCTCTCTCTCTCTCTCTCTCTCTCTCTCTCTCTCTCTCTCTCTCTCTTGTTTAGATTGACGGGGATCTTGGAAGGTGGATTTTGTTTCTGCTTAGTTGTTATAATGTTGAAGACAAACCACATAGGCCTACATATATTATCTCTCTCTCTCTCTCTCTCTCTCTCTCTCTCTCTCTCTCTCTCTCTCTCTCTTGTTTAGATTGACGGGGATCTTGGAAGGTGGATTTTGTTTCTGCTTAGTTGTTATAATGTTGAAGACAAGCCACATAGGCCTACATATATTATCTCTCTCTCTCTCTCTCTCTCTCTCTCTCTCTCTCTCTCTCTCTCTCTCTCTCTCTCTCTCTTGTTTAGATTGACGGGGATCTTGGAAGGTGGATTTTGTTTCTGCTTAGTTGTTATAATGTTGAAGACAAGCCACATAGGCCTACATATATTATCTACATTATCAAATTATCTTACCTTAATAATTATATGGAATAAAATAGCAGATTATATAACCCATTATATACATGTAGACAGTTGCCTCACATTCTCGGAAACAATTAAGATCTCATAAATATATTTAGACCGAGATATCCCAGAGTGAAAGTGTCCGGTATATCCCACTGACGGGACCCAGGATCAACACCCAAGACCAACACTTTCATGGTTAACTATCTTATCAATCTTTTATTAATTGTTATTGTTAATATTCCTATTATATATATTGGTTCCATTATTATTTGTATTTATTAGTATAATTATTATTTGTATTATTATTATTATTATTATTATTATTATTATTATTATTATTATTATTATTATTGTGGTTGTTATTTATTGTTTTTATTATTTTCTTTATTACTATTATGATTAGGCCTATTATTATTTGTATTATTCCAATAATTAGCATCGACATAATTGATATACAAGTTATAATTATGCATAAATATAATTATACAAATGCATTATATAATTTGGTATTGATAGTTTTTGTTAATTAGTAAAGCTTTGTATATTATTGAGCGGTGGACTATAAATGTCCGTTTGTGCCCCGTAGATTATCAACATTGGTAATAAAGGTGGAGTTACACCAACAGTTGTTTGGGCAGCTTTTGGTCCACAACTTTATTCTGGCAATATGTTGACAATATCTTACACTGGTATCGGTAACTAGACTTGTCATGGAGGATTAAAGGTGTCACATATATTATACAATTATATTTATGAAGTTCCAAAGTCAAAATTCCTGATGAAAGTTGTCAATATCTTCCCTCAGAAGTTGTAAAATGTTCTTCAATAGAATAGACAGTATATTGGACTCTGCAATGAGTGCAGTGCTCTATACAATATCTCTTTCCAAGTACCTACCTGGAATGTACCGTAATCTTTGATATACTATCAATTCATTGTAACACACACTCTCTCACTCACTCTCTCTGTGTAATAGTAGTTTGTTTACATTGTTATTCTGTGATTCCCTCTCTGCCACTGCCTCACTCACTCACTCTCTCTCTGTAATAGTAGTTTGTTTACATTGTTATTCTCTGTGATTCCCTCTCTGCCACTGCCTCTCTCACTCACTCTCTCTCTCTGTAATAGTAGTTTGTTTACATTGTTATTCTCTGTGATTCCCTCTGCCACTGCCTCTCTCACTCACTCTCTCTCTCTGTAATAGTAGTTTGTTTACATTGTTATTCTCTGTGATTCCCTCTCTGCCACTGCCTCTCTCACTCACTCTCTCTCTGTAATAGTAGTTTGTTTACATTGTTATTCTCTGTGATTCCCTCTCTGCCACTGCCTCTCTCACTCACTCTCTCTCTCTGTAATAGTAGTTTGTTTACATTGTTATTCTCTGTGATTCCCTCTCTGCCACTGCCTCACTCACTCACTCACTCTCTCTCCGTAATAGTAGTTTGTTTACATTGTTATTCTCTGTGATTCCCTGTCACTGCCTCACTCACTCTCTCTCTGTAATAGTAGTTTGTTTACATTGTTATTCTCTGTGATTCCCTCTCTGCCACTGCCTCACTCACTCACTCTCTCTGTAATAGTAGTTTGTTTACATTGTTATTCTCTGTGATTCCCTCTCTGCCACTGCCTCACTCACTCACTCTCACTCTCTCTGTAATAGTAGTTTGTTTACATTGTTATTCTGTGATTCCCTCTCTGCCACTGCCTCACTCACTCACTCTCACTCTCTCTCTGTAATAGTAGTTTGTTTACATTGTTATTCTCTGTGATTCCCTCTCTGCCACTGCCTCACTCACTCACTCACTCTCTCTCTCTGTAATAGTAGTTTGTTTACATTGTTATTCTGTGATTCCCTCTCTGCCACTGCCTCACTCACTCACTCACTCTCTCTCTGTAATAGTAGTTTGTTTACATTGTTATTCTCTGTGATTCCCTCTCTGCCACTGCCTCACTCACTCACTCTCACTCTCTCTCTGTAATAGTAGTTTGTTTACATTGTTATTCTGTGATTCCCTCTCTGCCACTGCCTCACTCACTCACTCTCACTCTCTCTCTGTAATAGTAGTTTGTTTACATTGTTATTCTCTGTGATTCCCTCTCTGCCACTGCCTCACTCACTCACTCTCACTCTCTCCGTAATAGTAGTTTGTTTACATTGTTATTCTCTGTGATTCCCTCTCTGCCACTGCCTCACTCACTCACTCTCTCTCTGTAATAGTAGTTTGTTTACATTGTTATTCTCTGTGATTCCCTCTCTGTCACTGCCTCTCTCACTCACTCTCTCTCTGTAATAGTAGTTTGTTTACATTGTTATTCTGTGATTCCCTCTCTGTCACTGCCTCACTCACTCTCTCTCTGTAATAGTAGTTTGTTTACATTGTTATTCTCTGTGATTCCCTCTCTGCCACTGCCTCACTCACTCACTCTCTCTCCGTAATAGTAGTTTGTTTACATTGTTATTCTCTGTGATTCCCTCTCTGCCACTGCCTCACTCACTCACTCTCACTCTCTCTCTGTAATAGTAGTTTGTTTACATTGTTATTCTGTGATTCCCTCTCTGCCACTGCCTCACTCACTCTCACTCTCTCTCTGTAATAGTAGTTTGTTTACATTGTTATTCTCTGTGATTCCCTCTCTGCCACTGCCTCACTCACTCACTCTCACTCTCTCTCTGTAATAGTAGTTTGTTTACATTGTTATTCTGTGATTCCCTCTCTGCCACTGCCTCACTCACTCTCTCTGTAATAGTAGTTTGTTTACATTGTTATTCTGTGATTCCCTCTCTGTCACTGCCTCACTCACTCTCTCTCTGTAATAGTAGTTTGTTTACATTGTTATTCTCTGTGATTCCCTCTCTGCCACTGCCTCACTCACTCACTCACTCTCTCTGTAATAGTACATTGTTTACATTGTTATTCTCTGTGATTCCCTCTCTGCCACTGCCTCACTCACTCACTCACTCTCTCTCCGTAATAGTAGTTTGTTTACATTGTTATTCTCTGTGATTCCCTCTCTGCCACTGCCTCACTCACTTGAATTGTTTAGATAAACTCAAGGTAAATAAAACGCCAGGACCTGATACAATCTCGCCTAGAGTTCTAAAGGAAGCTAAGAATGAGCTCTCCAAACCACTGACATTACTATTCAATAAATCCTTGCAGTCTGGAACTATGCCTGATCAGTGGAAGCTAGCCAACGTAACACCGATATTCAAAAAAGGCAGCAAATCCCTACCCAGTAACTATCGTCCAATTAGCTTAACCTCAGTTGTATGTAAAATGCTAGAAACGGTCATACGAGACAGACTCGTAAATCACTTGGAGGAAAATAACATACTTAAAGATACTCAACACGGCTTTCGTAAAAAACGTTCCTGTTTAACAAACCTCTTAGACTTCTTCCACGATATCCTCAACCTCTACGATGAGAGTAAAGCTGTAGATATTATATACCTTGATTTTCAAAAGGCCTTTGACAAAGTTCCCCACAAACGTTTACTGCTAAAACTAAAAGCGCATGGAATACAAGACGGTGTGTTGAAATGGATAGAAAATTGGCTCAGCAACAGAAAGCAAAGGGTAGTCATAAACGGTAAGGCATCTAAATGGACCAATGTAAGTAGCGGGGTACCCCAGGGATCGGTACTAGGACCAATTCTCTTTCTAATTTACATCAACGACATAGATGAGGGTCTCACCTGCACAATCTCAAAATTTGCTGACGATACAAAAATTGCAAATAGCGTACTCTCAAAAGAACAAGTTGACGATATGCAACACAATCTAGATAAATTGTCATGTTGGGCCCAAATTTGGCAAATGAGTTTCAATGCGGATAAATGTAAAGTACTACATGTCGGATACCTAAATGAGAAAGCAAACTATTCGATGAATGGCACTCAGCTTAAGAATGTAAACAGAGAAACTGATCTGGGAGTAACAATATCGAGTAACCTAAAACCGAGTCAACAATGTTCAGAAGTTGTTAAGAAGGCAAACAAAATAATTGGCTTTATAGGCAGGTCATTTGAGCATAAATCCAAAGAAGTTATCCTAACCCTTTACAATTCCTTAGTCCGCCCTCTTCTGGAATACTGCGTTCAATCCTGGTGCCCTTATTACCAAAAAGATATAAACAAGCTAGAACGAGTTCAACGTAGAGTTACCAAAATGATACCTAGCCTAAAGAACAAACCATACGAAGAGCGTCTTAGAGAATTAAATCTATTTCCTTTAACCCAGCGCAGATTAAGAGGCGACTTAATTCAAGTGTTCAAATCATCAAAGGCATCGACAATATGAACTGTAGTAAGTACTTCACTATCGACCAATCTAATTACACGCGGGGAAACGGTTGCAAAATTATTGGTAAATCTTTTAACTCGCACGAATCTAAGAATTTCTTCTTCAATCGAGTTGTCAACTTGTGGAATGGGCTTCCCCGAGACGTTATAGACTGCAGCACCGTTGATTCATTTAAATTCCGCCTAGACAAATATCTCGCATCAAACCCGCGACTGACTGCGTTTGTAAATGAATAACTTTATCCTCCCCTCAGTTACTAACCCATATGTCCCCTACTAACTTCCTAGTCCTGCCATGTTAGTGGCAGGGCAGTAGTTCCCTTTCCAATGTTCCCTTACCCACTCTAAACCACTGTTTGGACACTTGATCCTCAGTGTTTTGGAGGACAAGCAACCTAGAAGGGTCACTAGATCTGTTGTTGCTTGATTTCCTTTGTACTCCTTTGTACTCCTTTGTACTCACTCTCACTCTCTCTGTAATAGTAGTTTGTTTACATTGTTATTCTCTGTGATTCCCTCTCTGCCACTGCCTCACTCACTCACTCTCACTCTCTCTCTGTAATAGTAGTTTGTTTACATTGTTATTCTCTGTGATTCCCTCTCTGCCACTGCCTCACTCACTCACTCTCACTCTCTCTCTGTAATAGTAGTTTGTTTACATTGTTATTCTGTGATTCCCTCTCTGCCACTGCCTCACTCACTCACTCACTCTCTCTCTGTAATAGTAGTTTGTTTACATTGTTATTCTCTGTGATTCCCTCTCTGCCACTGCCTCACTCACTCACTCTCTGTAATAGTAATTTGTTTACATTGTTATTCTGTGATTCCCTCTCTGCCACTGCCTCACTCACTCTCTCTCTGTAATATTAGTTTGTTTACATTGTTATTCTCTGTGATTCCCTCTCTGCCACTACCTCACTCTCTCTCTCTCTCTCTGTAATAGTACATTGTTTACATTGTTATTCTCTGTGATTCCCTCTCTGCCACTGCCTCACTCTCTCTCTCTCTCTGTAATAGTACATTGTTTACATTGTTATTCTCTGTGATTCCCTCTCTGCCACTGCCTCACTCTCTCTCTCTCTCTCTGTAATAGTACATTGTTTACATTGTTATTCTCTGTGATTCCCTCTCTGCCACTGCCTCACTCACTCTCTCTCTCTGTAATAGTAGTTTGTTTACATTGTTATTCTCTGTGATTCCCTCTCTGCCACTGCCTCACTCTCTCTCTCTCTCTCTGTAATAGTACATTGTTTACATTGTTATTCTCTGTGATTCCCTCTCTGCCACTGCCTCACTCTCTCTCTCTCTCTCTGTAATAGTACATTGTTTACATTGTTATTCTCTGTGATTCCCTCTCTGCCACTGCCTCTCTCTCTCTCTCTCTCTCTGTAATAGTACATTGTTTACATTGTTATTCTCTGTGATTCCCTCTCTGCCACTGCCTCACTCTCTCTCTCTCTCTGTAATAGTACATTGTTTACATTGTTATTCTCTGTGATTCCCTCTCTGCCACTGCCTCTCTCTCTCTGTAATAGTACATTGTTTACATTGTTATTCTCTGTGATTCCCTCTCTGCCACTGCCTCACTCTCCTCATGTTGTTATATTTACCGAGGTATTCAACGCCTCGTCTTCCTGTTTGCCTCCCCCCATTGGCCGTGACCCCTGCTGCTTGTGTGCTTTACAGAGTGTTTGTTTCTGCCGACACTGACATTATTTACCTCCAAGCTTGTTTACAAACTACATATGGAATCAGACTGCATAGAAGTGGTCGGAGCGCCGCGGTGGTGGTGGTGGATTGGTGCGTTTAGGTACAATTGTGATTGTGTGTAGGTTGTGTTGGTGATAGTGATGGTGTTGATTATAAGTGGTGGTGGTGATGATAATGGTGATAATTACTGTCATTAATCATACTTATAGTAATTCATAACGTATCGTACCGGTATGTAAGTATAGACCGCCGACATGTTAGAACGTCAACAAATGTTCCGCCAAGTTACATTAACGTTTGCATCAATAATTACATGTTACAGTAACTTAACCTTGTATGCAGACTGTAAGCAAGCAACACAGAATATCCGCACCATAATCCATCAACGCAACATTTACCACCAAATTACAGTGCGCCATTTTCATTGTTGTTTTGTTTCCACTTAGGTTTATTACTAAGGGTTGTTTGGTGATTGAAGGTCTGCGGGACTGTAACCTACAACCGTTTTTGTGTTTTTTTTTTTTTTTTCTATATTCCAACTTACTTCCTCTCGGGCATAGGCTGAGAGCCTTAACATTCACCGCTTTACAATGAACAGTGAAGCCTGTGAGGTCTTGTTCCAGTCTAGGGAGTGAGACATGTGAAGCACGTAGAGTACAACGAGCACCTGCCATCTTGCCTTCACATGAGGCACGGTGCTCACTCATGGCCCGAAACGACCCCATCTCTGAAGCCACCTCGTTCCCGTGCTTCACTATCTCACTCCCTACACTCGGACTCTCACACTTACACACGCACAACGCCACCTGTTGAGCAGATAACTCACCAGGCATTGCACCCCTATGGCATATTTTGAATATGGGAATATTCATACAGTGCTATTTAATCAGGGAACAATGAGGGTATTTTATTGACGTTTCGGTGGGCTTGTGGTAATGCACTGATACTAGGTACAGCACAAATTCCATCCCAATAATATCTTCCCATTGATACATCGGGATTTGAACCCGGGACCTTTGGATTACCAGGCCAGTGGCAAGACCACTCCACCACACCTCCCCCTGTTTACGTTAATTCACCCATTTGTCTGACCCCTGGCAGCGACTCGCCAAAGTGCTTTGGACCACTTCCTTCTACTCTCTCTATTATTTTCCCCAACACATTTATTAAAAAAAGAAAAAAGAAAAAAACAACAAGACCGTCTTTTACGATAAATGTTTTTTGTTTCGTTATATAAGAGAGAGAGAGAGAGCGAGAGCGAGAACAAGCTGTAATACAAAGGAATAGAGATTTATGGATCGTTTCTCTGGTGATGAGAATACATTATATCAGGGAGGGAGCTCTAGTATGTACTCGTGTTGTTGCACTTATTATTTGATTGTAGTTGTTGGTGTTGATCCCCAGGCTGTCTGGACGAGCAGCCCCAAGGTCCCGAGCAAGGCCAAGGCCATAACCGAGCACCCCCACAGAACCCTCCCACTAAAAAATGCCCAGGTGAAAAAAATTGCTCCCAGGCGAGGGGCTGAGGAGAGCGCGGAAACGCCTGGGACACCAAAGCCCCTCCCAGTGCCCTGTGATTGCAGTTTTGTGAATAGGTCACTTTTTGCCTCCAATATATTTTGCTAGTATCTCCCTGGATCATTGTAATTATTTGTAACTCTCAGAATTATACAACTGATGATTGTAGACCACGATAATCCTAGTAGAGAATGGAAGGCGGTAGTCCAGGTTTATAAACAGTCTAGCTAGCCAAACTAACTATTGTTCCCTGATTGTTGCCTCGCCATTCCTAAACCTGACCCCCTTGATTATTGGCTGCCTGGACGAACACCAAGGAGACTCCAGAGGGTAAAGGGGGAATATAGGATTGTTGCCTCGCCATTCCTAAACCTGACCCCCTTGATTATTGGCTGCCTGGACGAACACCAAGGAGACTCCAGAGGGTAAAGGGGGAATATAGGATTGTTGCCTCGCCATTCCTAAACCTGACCCCCTTGATTATTGGCTGCCTGGACGAACACCAAGGAGACTCCAGAGGGTAAAGGGGGAATATAGGATTGTTGCCTCGCCATTCCTAAACCTGACCCCCTTGATTATTGGCTGCCTGGACGAACACCAAGGAGACTCCAGAGGGTAAAGGGGGAATATAGGATTGTTGCCTCGCCATTCCTATACCTGACCCCCTTGATTATTGGCTGCCTGGACGAACACCAAGGAGACTCCAGAGGGTAAAGGGGGAATATAGGATTGTTTTGTCTACGTGGGTTGCTAATATATTAAGTTCGATAAGTATGGCAGAAGAACTGATTGGTTTGTGTAATAATATGTGTGTTACTGTTATCTTGTGCTAGAAAGGTAGTATGTTTAATAACGAAGAATACAATGATCAAATTCCTGATGTGATAAGGAACGACAATGGGGGCCCCGATAGTGTTTAGAGATAATAATGTTTGGGAGGGATAAGGGAACTTGGTAAATCATCAAAGGTGTGTTATTAACGATATCCATTTACCCTTAGACTGCCACATACCTTTATTGTTCTCGTCTAATGAAAACCAGAGTAAAGACATCGTTGAACTGAAAGAGGAACTACGGAGAATATACGAGCAATAGTTAAATTACGTGTTACAATAATACATGTTTGTAGAGAGAGTAGCCATATATACGGTCATATAGTGTCCGGATATGAGGAGGAAGGAAGGGATCCGTGAAAATACCTGTTTAGGGAAGTAAATCCTTGTGATCGTGGGGGATTCTGGGAGATAGTTTTATTGATAGACTACGTGAGGGAACAACCAAAATACCTGTGGTGTGATGTGTGTATGTATGTGTGTGTAGGGGGGAGGGGAGGGGAGAGATATAGTGTTATTGATAGAGTACGTGAGGGGACAACCAAAATACCTGTGGTGTGATGTGTGTAGGGGGAAGGGGAGGGGGGAGGGAGAGATTATGCTGTGAAATTCTGATCTCCAGCTTTCTGGAAAGATATAGTGAATCGGGATTGACTATCTCCATCCATTAGAAGAGTGAACTATAAGGACCGGTTAACACCTTGCAATCTATTTTCTTCGTAAATGTATAGATAATGAAGACAGACTAAAATACTAAATACATTTGATAATGCAGATTATGGCAAGGTTTTTAGCCTTAATACTAGATGCATCCCTAGATGAAAGATAGAGGTGAAGAGTTTAACACTTGTATATGTGGAAACATATCATCTGCTGTATAACAAGCATCCTTCTCAGTTTGTAAATAGTTCATGCGTAGAGCAGTTCAATACGAGGATTTTTTGTATTTTGCGCATTTTCCATTGGATGTACCGGAACCTTTCTGCACATCACAAAGTGGCTCCCATCTTCTAGACTCTAGAGTATCTCCCTTGAATGGACCACAAGAGCTCGAGATGCTCTATTATTTGTAGCTTCATGTAACTGGAATAAACCCAAAACACATATATTTGGCAACACCGTTATGTTAGTATTATAATTATCAAGGTACTCTAGATACAGGTATATAAAGAGTTGTATTATTACTACGACACTCATAACCATAAACTTGTTATGTTATGGTTAGACTTGTATGAGGAGTTTAGTATCCAATAT